>JADLZN010004756.1:0-504064 GCA_018155175.1 Sinocyclocheilus anophthalmus
CTCACCCTAATGTTGTTCCAAAGCTGTATGATTTCTGTTTTTGTGTGGAGCATGAATAAATGAGTACTAGGGCAATCAAACTCCAAAATAAAAAAACACACAAAATAGTGACATAAAAGCACCACAAAAAAAAAAAAAAGTAAAGTAGTTCATAAGACTTGTTCCAAATCTTCTGAGGCCATATGATACCTAGTCAAACACAGTGCAATGTGTCTTGATGTACCATATTTGAACATGAAAAATTGAGATTTGAGTGTTACAAGCGAGGGAAGAAGTGACTCATATTTCGGCCTTTTCCTATACTGCTTCCATGGTGCTTTATTGGTATTTTGAAGCTTGACAGGTTCAGTATTACTTCACTGTATGGAAAAGATCAGCATTAACAGTCTGCTAAAAAAAAAATCATACAGGTTTTGAACAACATTTGACATGTTAAACAAGGCGAGTAAAACTTTAAATTATTTAATGTTTTAGGTTAACTAATCTCTTTACATAAATTATGTATTGACAGCTAAGTTTCCCAAGGCTACAGTTTGCCTAGTCTGCAAGAACCAAGAAAAAAAAAAGTGAAAGATTTCAGGGGTGACTACATTAAGAGCATTAAATGATATGTAATAAATGTCATACTGCTCCCTCTAAGCAACCACTTAATTCATTAACAGCACTCACAACTAGGAAAGAAAATCTCTTACTTGTACTTGTTGAGCTCCGGGGAATACTTTGCTTTGCTGTGAAAATCACCTTGGGAGAGGACATAGAAAGGTTTTTTATTACTTACAAACCTGACCGGACCAAACACTAAGCTTAGATATTTGGTTATTTTGAGCAAGGCATTATCCGTACAGAAAAAAAGTTGTTTTGCACCAAAAAACGTCTGCTATCTGTACTTCAAGCCTGCGCACAAGTGACTGACTACCTGGTGCTACGCAAAGATAAGAACAACAGGACATAAAGCCATATCTCTGAGTTTTGTTTTAAACAAAACCTCCTCCTGTACCCAAATACCCCGAAGATCTCAATACCCAGTGAAAGTTATTGGTTATAGGTCGTTGCAACTCTAGCCCTAAGGTCACTCAAGCACGCACAATCCAGAGGCTTGCACAACCGTCATGATAAGTGTTCCTTGACTCTTTCCTCTCACCTGGGCCTCATGTATTCCACAAAGTGCATAACATCCATTAGCAGTTAATGTCCACTTCAGCAATATGAACACATTCAAAAGATACCTTTTTTTTGTAAGTAATACTTTATTCATAAAAGACATGTTAAATTGTCAAAACATCATTAGCAGTGAAGTACCTCTACATAGAACTCCCATTCCAACAGATACCATTTTTTAAGTAATACTTTTATTTAACATTGATGCATTAAATTGATTGAAAGTGACAATTCAGTTTTGCCATCATAGGAATAAATGACATTTAAAAATATATTAAAATATAAAACAGATATTTTAAAATGCATACTCTTTCCCATGTTTCTCTTTTACGTATTTTTATCAACAAATCGCCTTGAACATAAGAGACGTCTTTCAAAAACTTAAAAAATTGTACACCTCAAAGTTTGAAATTGGTAGTCTATGAACACATGGGGCCCCCCCCCCTAACCGCAAACTTCAAAGTAATGATACTAAGCCACCAAGGGCCTTCTTTAGGCTCAGGCATATTAAAATCTGTACAATATAAACCACAGCAGTAATCGGCAACTAAAACAGGAACAGGAACACACCTCACCTGTAGCTTTCTGCACCTGCTTACTGAAAAGTCTATAGGGTCTGAGTTTCACATGAAAGTTGGAAAATTAAATTAGACGAAAAATTATCCATAATACAGTATTAAAATCCCTACAGTGATGATAAAAAAATTCTGAAGAACATTTAGAGAGTCAAAATGTAATATTTACATCATTCTGCAAAGTCTATCCCTACTGTTTTTTCCGTCATGACAAATCCTTCACACTATTCATTTAAACATCCTCATGGTTATGACAGGATTAGCATATGGACATCCATATTTAAATTCAATATAGATTTCTTTTCACAGTTTTCAGCAACTTGCTAATTCATTGCCAAAGGGAAATATGCTGGTAGAGAATTTAGCCAATCACAACAGAGGTCATTTACATACACTACAGTTTTTACCATCATTTTTAAATGTTTTTTGAAAAATAAAAAAAGTCTCCTACGCTCACCGATGCTGCTACTGTTTGATCAAAATAAGAGAGAAATACAGATTTTAAAAACAGTTTTATTCCTGTGATGGGAAAGGGGTGAATTTTCAATGTGAAAAGTTGTATGTCTTAATATTTATTCATGGAATCATAATGTTGGTTCAGATTTTTTCATGTTGGATATGCTTTACGTCACTTTGTTGAAGTTTTGCATCCTTGCTGAATAAAAGTATTAATTCCTTAAAAAAGGAGCCATAAGAGTCTCTGATATTCTGGTATCTAGCCATATATACGGCCAATTTAATGTAAATCTAAATGTTTTTTATGATTTATTTATTTACAAAACAAAGAAAATAATTGGCAAAACACAAAAACCAAAAAAAGAAAAAAAAAGTATGTTGATCACTGCTTTGTCCTTCTGACGAAAGTATTAATTCTTTTTTTTTTTTTTTTTTTTAAATCTTACCGTAATGAGTCATTAGCAAAAACCAAAAAGGGCCTGTTAGTTTTAAGAATCGCGGGTGAAATGGCAAAAGATTTAAGGACCCTTCCATTTAACCTTATACTGTCCCTTCTGAGAAGAAAAATCAAATGCTTAAAGTGCAAAACACAGCTTATTTATGGAAACCACGCAGAGATAAAAAGGTGCATTATTCGATACTTGTGTTGTGTTTTGTTGTGAATCGCGTTTGTCATCTCACGAGAGAGCGGCACACTCAAGGGACCCGTGTGGCCCCGAGCTATGTGCTTTCACCGAGAAAAGGCAGCATTAAAAGCTCCTCTCTATCTGCTCTCCGCTCCCCACCCCAAACCACACGGTCTTACAAGCAAAAACAAGGTCAGCACGCTCCACATTCAACACAGGCAATGCCTGCTGGCAGATTAGATATTGCAAGTTTTTGTTTGTCACAAAGTGGAGAAAGGTACAGGTCAGATATGAAAAAAAGCTAACTAAAAACTAGATTTTTACATTCTCTGAAAAAATCAGTGCAAAAATCATGAAAAATGGCAGAATGCTAGGGTGTTATAAGCAGTTATTAATGATATTCTGGACATGTGTAAGGCCAATTTTCAATGTAAAGATATTTCTCAATTATTAATTTGTTTGTTTAAAAAGTGAAAATAAGTTTGGGAAAAAAATGGAAAAAAAGTTTGATGGAATTAAAAAGAAAAAAAGCAAACAAGAAAGTGAGAGAGCACAAATAAGGATAGGCCTATATTCTGGGCAATGACAGACATGTTTTGGTTGGGATACATTATTATAAGCACTCAGCTCACACACACAATCCAGCTACTTTCAGCCAATTCACAGAAAAGACAAAAAAAAAAAAAACAGGCAGCAGTCTTTTCAGAGTGGTGATATATAATAGTGTTGGGGCGATATGCGCCATAGTCATATGGGTCCTATCGTCAGCTGGTGGGAGATCACCAATACCCAATATTATCATGCTAAGTTTTAATTATTACTTACTTAGCTTCAATACTCCTGATATGTCACCACTCCAGGGTAAATGCTAAAAGCTGTAATGTTAGGGTATCTATTATCAAATAGTATAAAAGTTATGTTTTTAATATAACTGAATTTGTATTTAACATAATTTAAAAGAAACGTTTTAATTTTCTAATTATAATGATTACATTTCAGTTATTCAAATGGCACCTAACATTACAGAAAATGAGCAAAGCAACATCATCACTGACTTCAGTCTAGTGCGAGTTTATGCACTTTAAAAAACTCCCGTTATAATCAGTGAAGCTATCTCCACTGTATGATGAATAAATCTCTTATACTTACATTGCATGTACATCTGCACTTTGTTGTTTATTATGAGAGAATTCGTGAGAGAGCAGAATTCAGAAGAAGAATTGAAGGTGCAAGCAGCATTGAAAGGGCCCTCGCACCCGGAGCCACCTCCACCCCATGGACTCAGGAAAACAGTGAATGGCAGGGCAGAATGCATTTAAAGTGGTAACTATAGGAGAAATATGTCAAAGTCATTTATATGTGCCAAACTTCCTGCTGCCAGCTGGTGACACTATGACTATAACTGAATATTGGCACGTAGATGTGTTCAGGCCAGGACTCTTAACAAACTTTTTAATTTGGTGGGCAAGGAACATGGTTGTGTGAGATTAGTGTAAACGACTATCTTGTTCCACGGTTGCGGCTATGATAACTGAATATTGGTCTTTAGATGTCTTCAGGCCATGCTTTTATTACCCGAAATTTTCGGGCAGATTGGACTTGCTGTTTTAGTTATAAAACATAAATTTTCTTGTTGGGCACCAGTGTGGCGCTATAATTATAACTGACGTTGGCATGTAAATTCTTTAGACCAGATTCTGACCAAACATGTGACGTTTGGGGCAGATCGGACATTGCATGCATGAGTTACAACAACTTCCTGTTACACAGCAGCTGGCGCTATGATTATAACGGAATATTGGCCTTTAGATGTCTTCAGGCCAGGACTCAGGACAAACATGTGAAATTTGGGGCAGATCAGACATTGTAGGGCTGAGTTACAACCGACTCCTTTTCATGGTGAAACATCGAAATTTTTACAGGCTGCCAGCCACTTCTTTAATAACGCAAACTCATATCTTCGCAATTAAAATCCGCAAAGGCCTTATTATCATTCAATCCTGGGGAGGAGTAGCTACAGTGTAAAACTTTCACTTCCGGTTTCCAGCAGGTTGACGCTATGGACTATAACCGACTACACTGATCAAATTTGGTGTTGATCTGATTAAATCTCTAGGAGTTCGTTAAAATACAACGCCTGAAAATGGCAAAAACGCCACAAAATTTGGCGAGAAAATTAAAAATAACTGACTTCCTGTTTGGATTCGGTTGCCCAAGAAATTCAGGTAGGTATTGTGTTTACATTGTCTTCCGAATTTCCTACATGACGTGAACTAGCTTGAGGGCACTTCGTTGAAGTTATAGGTGCCTTTGAGGCCATTTTGACACACCCACTTTCTGAAACCTATATCAACGTAATGTTTCCCGCCACTTCTGTGTGTGCCCAAAGGTTTCACGAGTTGAGCATGTTGAGGCTCTCAAAAATGTAGTCATTTTGATATAATAATAATATAATAATAATAATACGAACCATCATAATAAACAGAGCATTCCAAGAGGGTCTACGGTTCTCAGGCCCTAAATACTAATACCTCATCATCTGCTATCGTCAAAGAGACCTCCAAACCACAGGCGATATCTCTGACTATCGTTGATACATTATACTATTGTCTATCAGCACAACCCTAATATGTAAGCCCTTTCTGTGACCCACATGCAGACATTTGTCTCCGTTCCTTAAATGTATTTTTACCATGAGACATCCACATCACACTGAGTCATGCTTTTGAAAGTGCATAATGCTGCGGTTCGGTGTCATGAGACTTTGTAAGACTAAGCTTCTTCCTCTTTTACTGATGGTGTGAAATGATATCGCTATTCATGACGCTTGAAAATTCATACAAGACCTTTTATTCCACGACTAAGCAAACTTTTCTTGATGTGAATACAGTCCACTTTGGTGTCGTATGACTTTTAATAAAACGTATTACAGCTATAAATCGGTTTTCTTATGAGACTTTAAGACATATTTAATAAACTATTATATAACATAAAATCAACCTAGCAAGACTAATAGCTTGTTTTATCAATAATATTAATGTCCTCTTTTTGATTTTATAATTTATTTATTTTTTGTGTTTATTTTTGAGAAGAAAATTTTTTTTGCATAAATACATGTATTGATTTCAAAGATTGTAAACTCCGAAGAACATGAATATAAAAAAAAAATAAAAAATACTTTTCTTAACAAAATTCAAAGAATCTCAGTCCATAAGAATCTGTAAAGAACCAGAGACCTGGCTCTAGCTTGCTTATCCTGACAGCAGATCACATGCAACTGCTCAGTGCATATGACTGACTTACCAAACCAAAGAGAAGGAAAGCTTTCATCTGAATGGACACTGAGGCCTACTGACATGTCATTTCCTGTTTTCCTCCTCAATAATCAGAACACAACCCTGCAAACACACACTTTCCCCTTCAGTGCCTCATGTCAAGACGGCCCAGAGGAGGTTTAAAACCAATGATTCATCTACCTACACTGGGAAACAAAACGTTTCCCTCTGGTCTGTTTAATACTTGTTTTTGTAGAAGATTGTTATTGAGAGCCCTCACTTAACACATCTAAGAGATGGTGGTACCGCAGCCTGTGTGAAGTCAGAGCAGGTCAAAACAGTAAATAGGTCAACAAACTCAGAAAGACTTGTTGGGATGGTTAGGAGCCAACCAAACTATTCCATACAGTTCAACAATTTCTGAGAGTTATGCCGGATAAGTCTGAATCATTCAAGGGAATAGTGGGTTTCTATGCTGCAACATTCAGTGCTTTGAAAAATAACTAGCAGCAAAAAAATATTCAAAAGCTTTAGAGACATTTAGCAACAAGAAAATGTTCTGCTTTCAATGTTATGTCCAATTTCTGTGGAAGCAAATAAGAAAAAAATTATGCTTTGGTAAATCATGATTATGACAAAGTGTCAAAATTATGAGATACTAAATCACAGTAAAACAAAAAAAATTTAATTATCATGAATGATAATGAAACGAAATTGTCAATTAAATTGACAAAAAGCCGAAATAATGAGATACTAAGTCACAATTATGACATCAAAATAGGGTTGTGCCGATAGCGATAGGATCGTGTGGCACGATAGTCAGCGAGCGCCTGATGCAATGCTTTTGATGATAGCAAGATGATTATTATTATTATTATTAATATTAGCAGACTAGTAATATTATCTAATTAATATTAGGGCTTAATTGTTCCATCATATTTCTTTTTCCGCATTTTTACAGTATTGTGCGTTATAACCAATCACACACGATTATGCTGAGCTTTTGAATGCAATGGCCAATCAGAGGCGTTCGATGACTCGTCGCTGAAACAGCGGAGTTCTGTTGTTCAGCGCGCTGACTGAATTCTGACCCTCGCGAATTCTACTCTCGAATTCTCGTCATCAAACAAGTTCAGATCTACATGCATGTAGAGATTTTTTCATCGTACGTGTTATCACTGATTTTAACGAGTTTTTTAAAGTGCATAAACTCAGACTAGCCTGAGCTTGTGATATGTTCTTTAGTAATGTAATGTCTTTGTTGCTCTTTTCTGTAGCTTGCTTTTGGAATAACTGCGACATGTAAGCATTATAAGGAGTATTATGATATTTCTATATTTGTTATCATGTTAAATACAATTCTTTGTCATTTTAAAAACATTAGTGCTTTTAGCCTCACTCTGGAGTTGGTTCACTTCCCCGCATGAACTAAGTAAATGATTTACTAAAGTAGCACATAATATCTTGTATCGGCGATCTCACAGGCTGACGATAGGACGATATGAAAATTGAGCATATCGCCCAACACTACATCAAAATACAAAAAAGATTAAATTATGAGATACCAAGTCATTGTTATGAGATAAAAAAAAAACTAAATTGACAAAAAGATTAAATTACGAGATAGTAAGTAATAAGAAATAGTCAAAATTATGACAAAAAGACGAAATTATGAGATGGTAATAATTATGAATCTTCTATAAATTGTCTTTATCCATGCCTAAAAGGCAAGTAAAACAAACTGCTGTTGGTAACTTTAAATGTCAGATAGCCTTTAAGTGGGGCTAAACTATGCTAAAAGTCACACGTCAGGCTACACAGGACAACAGGAGTACAAAACATCATTGATGAACAGCTTTCAGGTCAAGGCACGCCAACTTCATGCCCAAACTGCAGGCTTTACCAACTCACACCCAATACCAAAATAAAAACAGCACCAAAACACTGGCCTATTTTATGACCGCTACTCTTAAGCCCAGGTAATAAAACAAAAACACTATAGTTTTTGTCAACAGTCTTAAAGAAACCCGTTTAGCATCCCTTGGGTCAATCATTTTCACTATCTATTTGATTCTGATTAGCTTGCAATTATTCAAGTGGGCAAGTGTGTGTTTGGGGAGCAGAAATCGTGTGAGTTTGGAGCTCTTTCTACACAAAGCCCATGCCAAATGAGACATACTTTACATGTCCATGACACAAATGCGTGTATAACATCTGTAGCCAGCAAAGACAAACCTCCACAGGAATGTGAACAGGCAACTGAAGAGAAACATTAAGAAAAGTGTGAATAACAATGCGTGCTAACTGAATCATAAGGGTTTGCGTTCACGTGTGCATGCTAGCTTTGTCAACACAGCCAAAAAAAAAAAAAAGCCACTTAATAACCGCATAATACCACGTGAAATCAAAGCGTTTGTGGCTTGTAGTCCTTGAATAGCTTTTAGGCTATTTAATATACTCCAAAATGTACATTTTTTTTTTTACATTTTATTCATTTAGTAGACCCTGTTTGGGGTAGGACTTTTTTTTAAAATAGATAAATACTTCCCCCCCAGAAAGTATGCATTAAATTAATCAAAAGTGACAAAATACTTTTTTTTTCCTCCAGAAAGTATGCATTAAATTAATCAAAAATCAACAGTAAAGACATTTATGTTGTTACCGAAAGATTCAACTAAATGTTTTTATTAACCTATTCAAAGCAACCTGAAAAAACTGCATCACAGTTTCACCAAATATACGCATACAATCATAAATACAAATGTTACTGAGAAGCAAATCAGCATATTAGGATGTTTTCTGAAGGATCACGTGACACTAAACTACATTTTAATTTTAAAAAATTACATTTTAAAAATTTATTAAAATAGAAACTCTTATTTTAAATTGTTACTTGTTTTACTAATTTATTATATTAATCAAATAAATGCAGCTGGGTAGCAAAAGAGCTTCTTTAAAGTGGTCATATGATGTGATTTAAATTTTTCCTTTCTCTTTGAGTGTTACAAGCTGATTGTCGCTAGATAAATCCCTGAATTGCAAAAGACTAAGTCTCAAACCAAAGAGATACTTTATCAAGTAAACTCGTCCACAAACCCCCCCTACAACGCTCTTCTAACAACCCCCACATATCTATGTCACATGTGGGAATATTTGCATAAATGCGGCCCAATGTGCACCCAAAGAAAGAAGGCGTGGTTTTCAGTAACCGCAGTTAGTGTTGAAACAGCATGTCAGGGAGACGCTGTGTTTTTCTAGGTGAAAGCAAAAGCACTTTATTTGGTGTTCCGGAAGTAGATGCATTTAGGAATCTTAAGATCACTTACAACAGAACAGCAATGCATTTTATGGACGACCGTTTCGTGAACCTAGGAGAGGAGGTAATGCTGACTTTGCTATGACAATCTGGCGCTTCTCAATCAGCTACTGTTTTGTTACTAGTTAAATTATTTGTTATTGACTGTTCAAATGCAGAGTAACGCGTCATGTGTGTGTGTGTGTGTGAGAGAGACAGCGTCACATCAAAGTGGAGTCAACTGTCTTAACCGCGGCTTGTGTACTGCAGCAATTACTCTGGTCGGTTCCTCCTTTCAGATTTACTGATGGTAAAACTAATAACATTTCTGGTTCTGTCTTTACATTTATTTGAAAGATGAAGCTCGCGATTATGGGTAAGGGGCGTTCATTTCTGACGAGTGCTTGCGGTGTTCGGCCAATCACAATCCACTGAGTCAGCTGGCCAATCAGAGCAGGCTGCGCTTGTCGGAAGGAGGGGCTTTGTAGAAAACGAGCATTTGAGAGAGGCGGGGCATAGAGCAACTACAATAATGTACAGTATTTGAAAAAAAAAAAAAAGTGTTTTTTGAACGTTAAAGCATGTCAAAATATTCTGTTACAACAAATACACAAAATAATGATCTTTAAAAAAAAGCATCATATGACCCCTTTAAATAAAAAAAACACACACACTTACACATTCATAGGTTAGCCATTCATCACCTATAACTTTTTTACATGTAAATACATTGATGTAAATAATAATACATAATTTAAATTGTCTTAAAGGTACAGTAGCAAAAATAGGTTTTGCCCTAAAGGAGAATGAGGGTGGTAAACCGTCATGTAAAAAACATTTTCGGTGCAAGACACCATGACTAACTAGTGGGCATCAGGGAAAAACGGGAGTACAACATGGCCCCTTTAAGACAGTGACATAGTATATGACAATCAAATTCAGCCCACTTATGTAGAGAAACAACAACTGTATTTACCAGGAACAAACAAGTGGCTAATTTAGGAAGCAGGAGCATTAAACGTCTGTTTTCCTTCAATGCTCCTGTGGACTGTCCTCGTTACCCACTTCTTCCCTTTACATGACAAGCAGGTCTACATTACCTAGAGATCCCTGCCAAAGAAACGGTGGCCTAGTTACAGATTAACAACAGCCGTTCCGAACCTCTCCTGACACAACAGCACAACTGCTAAAATCATTAGCCCAAAACAAACTCCACCCTAAACTTCTCCAAGTCAGCTGTCAAAGGGCAAAATGTGATTCATTCTAGTCAGGACCAGCCAATGAACATCGCAAACAGGTGCCTACGTTTGTTAAACAAATTAGGTGGCACAATTCTGTTACTGATCCCGATCATGTGACCTAGCCTCAAATGTGAGTTTGCAAAAGCACTGGAGGAGTGTACATGGCAGTGAGGAACATGTCATAATTATCTACACCAAACTTGCATATCTATGGATGGTTTACAAGGACAAAGAGGGTGAGTGTGGAATAAGAAAACAACATTCCAGTAAGCTGTAATGGAACTGCGTGGGGGTGATGCCTCTGTTTGCCTGGCCATTATAAAGATTCCTCGGCAAACTAAATTAATCAGACTCTCCCAGCTGATACGACTGCAGAAACAAGCTATAAGTTTGTGGTTTGACGTGTTAAATGTGAACGTGGTCATGCCCAGCAACTTTTACGGTACGTTAAGCCTAAGTTAGGCCTGACATTTGCAACATCAAGACATGTCATTCTTTCAAAACTATATTAAATAATAGAGAACATTTGATTAAGTAAACAAACTTATGCAACCGTATTACAGAACTCTTCCCATTGCACCATGTTTCATTACTACTTTTCTGAGTCTAAATTTCACTACACTGCTGTTTATTGTGACTGGAATATGCTTGTGAATGGAAAGTTCTGGATTCAGAATAGGTTAAGCTGAAGCATGTTTTAAAATGATCCTTTGTTTTGCTAAAAAAAAAAAAAAAAAATCATCAAACGGCATGTACATTAATCACTAACATTAAATATAAGGCATGCGAAAACTCAGCTTTGCTCACAGGAATAATACATTCAATGAATCAATATGCAGCTGAGAGACATAAAAGACTTTCAAAAACATTACAACGCCGCTTGACATCATTTGGCCAATTATATCCAACTTTTCACTCCTGTCATGACCATGTAGAGCTGATAAGCTGCAACTTTGGCATGCTATGCACATGAATAACAGAAAGGGACAGGTTACATAAAAAAAAATTATGTTCAGAAGTGTTAACACCAGCAGTGCTAGAAAAAAATAAGAAGATAAGTGCTTTAACAAAACTACAAGCTGCAAATTTCTGCTTTTAAAGATGCCTTTTAGTAATGGTACTGGATTTTTATAAACTGGGGACAAATCAAAATTGTTTATTGTGCTACATAACTGACAGCATGTCACAGATGTCATTGAAACATTATTGCTTGTTTTGAACATGAACGTTAATTTATATGTGTACAATAGCCTCCGGACAGCACCAAAAACGGCCGACAATGAAAAATGGCCCATCTCTTTTCTATGCAGGGCTTTGCTGATAAGGTCTCATGTGACGCATCACACTCACACACCAACATGCAGAAACCACACGTGTGATTCACGGGGGAGTTTCTGCTTCACGTAAACAGTTGGCGTTCACAGTACACATGCCTTTAATGTGTTGCCTTCACGCACAAGAGTTGCTGAAAGTGTCATTTGAAAAATTAATTGATCATCACTTTGGTGCCACCTCAGAGAACTGAAAGACAGAGGAAGAACAGATATGAAAACTGTGAAATGCGACTCAACACTTGCAAGGAATAAAATGCATTATTTACAGTGTTGCAATTTCAGTTCCCTAAAGAGCTTGCATTTTCTCTGTATTCTGGATGTAAAAACAACAGATAATGTGAGTTCCATCACATGTTTTTACATTTGACAAATGAAAAAGGACAACAATAATAACAAGACTATATACATAACATATACATATAGATATATTAATTTTTATATATAATGTTTTTTGATAGTAGTTATGATTTATTTATTATATATAGTAATTAAAATACATTTCTTTTATCAAGTGTTCTGTATTATTCGTAACAAATACATCTACAATTGTAATTTTAATATAAAATATTAAAAAGTTCGGAAAATAGTTTAGCTACTACATATATAATATTTTATGTAGAGATATATATATATAATATATATATATATATATATAATATTATTATATATATATATAACATACATACACCCTCACACATTTAATAAATGTGATTTTATATATCTATATATATCTATATATATATATATATATATACTATATCACCCATTTCTGCAGGCACTAGCATGAAGATCAATCGCTACACCAACTACCAAGGAAAATGAATGTGGCCAAACAGCTTACTTGCATATTGGTCATTAGGTTCATTACTGAGTGAAGAGCACTAGAATACGAACACGGCGTTCCAGCCACACAAATGACCCACTCGATACGTACTCCATAGGGGTACAGTACCCCACCGATGTGATTTTGTTTTCAGCTGACATTTCGGAGAGTCGGGGTGCTCTGCGTCTTTGTCTGTGCGGTGGCTGCTCTAAGAACAGAATGCTGCACACCCCTTTTGTTGTGCCTGGAATAGTACAGGATTGAGCAGGGTGATGTAATGCTCTTGCAGCAGGTGCCTCTGATTGGCTCGCACCTTCAAATGCCAACTCGTGCTCTTCAGACAATGTCGGTACGATGCCCACATCTCAAATAGCTCCCGAGGAATATGCACAAACAAAGGCCAGCTCTCTCGAGCAACCCTCTGCAACTTAATGTAGGTGTAAAGGGAAAGGCTGCAGACAGGCATAAATGGTGGTTGCATAAAACGAAGCTGTCAATAAATCTAACAGGACTGCAGGGCCTGTCAGTCAGGTTTCATTGTGCCACAGCTCTATGTGCTGACTACGGGCGAAATAAAATGCAATATAAGCAAGGTTAGATTAATATCAGAGCCGGGGTGATGTCGAACAGAACAGAAAGAGCAAAGCACACATTTGTTGAGTTTGGAACAAGAATAATAATGAGAATCTCATATACAATTTTGTTCCTGCAAATTAGATTCCAACAAAATATTTCACCATAACAGTTATGGTGGCATTCGACCACAGAAGTGAAACAAGAGCAAATGAACATTATATAAACTACCCTCTCATTTATTAGATGTTTAAATTACTGTATTTTAAAGGAATAGTTCTTGCTTATGAGAAACAAAAAAAGAAAAGTTTAGCAGAATGACACTTCTCTTTTTCATAAAAAGAAAATGAATGTTGACCAGGGGCTTTCAAGCTTCCAAAATGATCATAAAACACAATAAAAGCACCATAAAAGTATTTAATACAACTTGCATGCAGTTCAGAATATCTCATTCACGTTTGCACCAATTCAAGTATGGTTCATCAAGACATCACTCCGATTTTGAAGAAGTGTAATATTCAATTGCGATGAATTTTGAGCCCAGCAGGGGAATTTGTTTCGTGTAAAGGACTTCCATTTTGCTTTGTGTTTATAGCATTTGGCAGATGCTTTTATCCAAAGCGACTGACAATATACTTGGAATAGAAACCATGACATTGCTAATGATATATGCTACTTTTCGAGCTACAGGAACGCCTGTACCAACCATTTTCATCAGTTTCTATCACAAAAACCAACATATACTATCAAAAGACTTACAATGTAGTGCAAAATACTGACTATTATTGTGCTTTTTGGAGCTTGACAGACCCTGCTCACCCTTCACTTTCTCTGTAAGGAAAAGAGCAGCATGGCTATGCTTCTAAACATCTCTTTTTGTGGTCTTCAGAATAAAGAAAAACAAAGAGCTTTGGACTGACATGAACAAAAAGTGTAAATTATGAAAATAATGTCTCTTTTTTTTGTGAAGTAGTTGATTATTTTCCAGCATAGAATAAAGGACGGTAATGTTCTGTTCTCCAGTGCATAACGTTTTGGAGAGGAGAAGAAAAATATTTCATTCCCTGCATGATGAGGTTCTGCATTCACAGACGGCCAAAACTTTACAGAGCGTGGAAGGATGGACCAACAGTGGCAATAATAGACCTCATTCAGACTGTCCTGTGAACTGCACTGGTGTGGCCAAGCAGAGGGGCTTGAACAGAAACTGATGACCTCCAGCTGTGCTCTTGTCCCAGTATCATGAACATGATGAATGTCTATAAAGGTTTCAAACAACATAATTTGCCTGTATGACAGCACGACGATGCTTTTAATCGCAATAACAGCACGAAGTTCCAAGTCAGTCACATGAAGTAAACACATTTGGTGGGAGAGACCCACATAGATGTGAGTTGCATGGAAATGGCAATCTAAATGCAACAGGAGTCATGTTATCTCTATATAACAAAAGTGCGTTGATTTTGCATGCTAATTAGACCACGAGCCATCATAAAGACGCATTTGGATGTTGTGTAATACATTGCAAAACAAAAACAAATTGGGGAAACAGGAAAGTGGGACTTACCTGAGCAAAATAAAGGTTGAGCAGACACAGGGTGAAGAACTGCAGGCAGACTGGAAAACAATACAGGAGCCAGAACGGCAAAGGCTGAAGCTGGTTTGCTTGAACAACATTTTTAAAGTAGAAAGAGAATAGTGTCGTCCTCAGAGCCGACCAGAGCAAACACAGAAAGAGAAAAACACTCTGGTAGCTGAAGCGCTTGTGTCCGTAGTGCAGAATCAACCAGAGCTGCAGGTAAACAAACACGAAGAGCAGCGAGTACAAAACCGTGTAGAGAACCGTGAGACCGAGCTGCACGGACGGGGGAACCGCAGCCTGGATCAGTTCGGCGGAGGATGATGAGGAGGAGGATGAGGATGATGATGATGATGAAGGTGATGATGAAGATGAAGATGAAGGAGGGTGAGTCCGTCCAAACACTGACCTGGCTTTCTAGTAAAAACAACATATCGACGGGATGCTCGCTATCACGTCGACTTATCCAAAACGTTTTCCTTTTCCATGAAACTTTTCATGCAGATGTTTTGAAATTAGGAGAAATTGAAAAACGTCAAACTTAATTACAAACGACATATGAGCTGAAAATGAAAAACTACAGGCTCCCCTAAGTTGTTGTTGTATAAACTTCTAATACAATTCTTGGAGGTTCATAAGCAAGATGTGGAAAACAAACTATTAAAAAAAACAGCAGAGTCCCCCCAATCTCTGCAAGGCAGCTCCCTCCGAGCTAAGAAACACCAACTCTAGCGCTAGAAAAAGTGATCAGCTGGCTAGCGTTGCAGCTCTGGCCCCGCCTACTGACCAATGGGAAAAGGCTAGAATCTGACGCGGCTGTGTCGCCATTTTGGCTCTCGGCTGAATAGTGCCGAATGGAAAAATTATTTTGCATTCGAGCCCAAATGTCAGGCTTTTCAAGTACGTTCGCCGAAAAGCGATTTACACAGCCGCCTACTTTTTTTTGGAGAAACCAATCATTTGTCTTTTAGGTGTCCTGCCTCTCTACGTTTTTAATTTTCATGCTTTTAATTTTAATGCTTGGACGTTTACGCATGTTGTTTTTGTAATCTTGCAGTGGTTGAATATGTAAGATTTGATTTTAATCGCTAACATAACAGTGTGCAACATAATTGGATACTTTTTGTTTATAAATTGATTGTTGTACAATATGTTAAGCTGTGGCTTATGCATGCAGAAGAAAGAAATGAATAACAAATAAGTATAGGTTAAAAAAAATACCCAAATGTCTGCAAGGCAGCTGCTCCCTCCGAGCAAAGAAAAACAACTCTGTAAAAAAAAAAAAAAAAAAAGCGCTTATCACATGTAGGTAGCGATCCGCTCGGGCCCCACCTACGGGCCAATAAGGAAAGCTGAAACCAACGCGCTTCAGTCGCCATCTTGGCTCAGTTGAAATAGTGGTGTATAGAGACATACCGTTACATTCGAGCCAAAATGACAGGCTTTTCAAATAACATTCCTACTTCATTCTCATTGGTTTTCTCACTGGGTCTGCTTTGTATTCTGAGCCTTCTGATTGGTGTTCAGCTCACCGCTAAATCCTCCGCACAAATTTAATTGGACAACGTTTGCGCATGTTGTTTTAGTGTTTGGGGATTTATTTTTTTATTTTATTTTTTGTAGGTTGCCCTTAGAAATGCAATTTGTTAGTGTACGGCTGATGCATTTAGTAATACAGCCCAGGCGAGTTGTTTTGATTGAATTTGGATATATTCTTTGACTTTGTGTACCAGTTTTTACTGGGCTCATCCTTAAAATTAACTAATATAAATGGATGTACGTTAAAGGTCCATAAAAATGGAAAAGGGCACCATATGCATCGTCTATTTGATTGCGTTATTCAGCCTAGCGGCAGATCAATGTTCCTCCAAACTGATAGAAGATTCCAGTCAGCTTCACGGAGAGGATGCACACAGGGAACACGTCCTTTATATACTTTGGAAATCATAGTGAGACTTTGATAAATGCGTTGCAAATGTTTGCAGAACAGTTATCATAATGTGCAAAGCTAAGCAAGAGTCATTAGTCAGTCAGCACATAAGCATATTTGCTGAATCAATGGATTTTAGGTGTCAAAAGTCTTTTAATGTTCATAGACTATTGCATAAGCTTTAGTTCTACTTGCAGTCAGTCCAACCATCAAACTGTTCATGGAGCAGCTTGAGATGTCAGCTGATGCCCTAGAGCAGTGTTTCTCAACCAGGGGTCCGTGGACCCCTAGTGGTCCTTGACGTAAGGCCAGGGGGTCCATTTAAAGTATGCATTTTTGTATAAATGTTGTATATTTTGACATGACTTCTGTTCCCATGAAAGAAAAATCCAATATAGCTGATGATATGGCCAAATACTGGACAAGTCAACTAACTTGAATAGTACTTGACTGCATTTGGTCCTCACAAAGACACAAATGATACATAGATGAGTCAATTTTGTTCTGGGGGTCCTTGAGGATGCTTCTGAATTGGACTGGGGTCCGGTACGCCAAAAGGTTGAGATTCACTGCCCTAGAGGACTATGGAATATCTGTTGTGAAGGTGAGCAAAACCTCATTGCATCAGAATGTCAGAAGAAGGAGCTTTCTGATGTCTAGTTATGTTTTACACGATGGTTGACTGTATTGCAGTAATATCAGTTTGAATGACTGTTTTTACAGGTGAACTGTTCAAAAGATGCTATAGCAAACTACTGCACAGGAGAAAAGCTACTGACCAAGGCATACTTGTTCAGGTATAAGTTTATAAACTTTACCCTCACATCATTATACATTACTGTCCAAAATGTTGGGGTTAGTAAGATTTTTGAAAGAAAAGAAATTATTTGACAAGGATTTCTATTTCAAATAAATGTTCTTTTGAACATTCTGTTCATCAAAGAACCCTGAAAAGATCTTGTTTTATGCAGAACAACTGTTCCCAACATAGATAATAATAAGAAATGTTTCAGCAAAAAAAAATTCAGCTTTACATCACAGAAATAAATAATCCGAAAGCTCTAAAAAAGCTCTGCTTCGAGACCATTCCAATGGTAGGAAGTCATATAATGCCACATCCGAATCCAAGTGTAGCTCACTTCCTGTCTCTGAGTAATCCTTCAATCTGATGATTTTGAAGGCAGCATAGATGTATCCTTTGCTGCTTTGATATCCCCAATCCGGTTCGTTTCATTCCGGATGGTTGAGCTAAAAATTAAAGAGCCTCTGAAAAGTGCGTTTGGTGGTCATTTGTTGGTGTAAATGTATTCTGACTACGTTTTGGCACTTTTGATGTTAGTTCTTGCTAGAAATCAGTATTATAGTAAGTAAATATTCGTTTATTATCACCAAAACGCGTTCTATTTTGTTGTAGATCATTAAAACGTTACGCTGCCTCAGAAGCCTGTCTGAAATCAGTTTCATGAGGTGCCTTCGTGCAAAAAAACGCTGCCTGCTAAGTCATTGTCTGATAGGGCAGCAAGGCAGCTGTCTAGGCTTTCGGACACAACCATTAAATATAAAACAGTTATCTGTTGTTGTTACAAAATATTATAAAATAAAATTTTATTGTTATAAAATGTAAAAATATTTCACAATATTGCTGTTTTTACTGTATTTTTTTTTTATCAAATAAATGCAGCCTCGGTGAACATAAGTGACTTCTTTTAAAAACATAAAAAAAATTTACTGACCCATATAAACCTATTGAAGTTTGAATTACTCTATATAGTCACACAGGTTTGGAACGATATGAACCCAAAAGCTTTTTTGTCTTTTATCATTCCAGAGGCTCTGAGGTCCTGAGGAGTTTCGACATCGATGCCATATTTGACGTCAATGAAATTGTTTCTCATGTCCTTTTGTGAGTTCTTCTTATTTAAAACTTTTATAGTATCACCAACGATTAAAGATGCTTATTTTGCCTGATGTAACTACAGTGACGACCTTGACCTTTGAATGTGTCCCTTATGTCCTCCATTCAGCTCTGTCCTCTTCAATGAGGTCCGTAATGTGTGGTCGGTCACATACCAGATTTAGTCTCCAGTACGATTCTAGTTCTCATAGTCCATTGTCTTGGGTTGAAATGAAGCACTATTATATATATCTCCTGTTTTTTTTTTTTTTTGGGCATAGCCCCGCGCAGCTTTGATGGAGGCAGCATTTGTGTATGGAACCAAATACCAGTTTGTCCAGATGACTGGCTCTTTGGTCATAAAACATATGGGGTATGTTTTATATTACTCTAAGTAGTGATATACATTCACTCCCTATTGAGGTACTCAAAGCATGATCGCTATTCTATTATAGCTTTTTGAAAATAGGCTAATTTTCCAACTCCCCTAGAGTTAAACAGTTGAGTTTTACCATTTTCGAATCCATTCAGCTTATCTCCGGGTCTGGCGGTAGCACTTTCAGTTGTAGCTTAGCATAGATAATTGAATCGGATTAGTCCGTTAGCATCTTGCTCAAAAATGACAAAAGAGTTTCTATATTTTTCCAATTTAAACTTGATTCTTCTGTAGTTACATCGTGTAGTAAGACCGACGTAAAATGAAAAGTGTCGATTTTCTAGGGCCGAATGGCTAGTAACTATAACTCCCCTTCCGGCGATAAATCTAGAACTTGCTGCCCTACCATGGGTGCAGCGGGAACGCAATGATATTACGCAGCGCCTGAAATAGGCTAACTTCCGTCAACATAATCAATGTGACCACCTGCTTGCACAGGGAGTGTGCTGTGGACTATTTTCAGGCGCTGCGTAATATCATTGCGCCTGCTGCACCCATGGTATGGCAGCAAAGTTCCTTGATTATTACGCTGGAATGAGAGTATACAGGTGTATCCATATGAATGTCGTGGAAAAGTTAATTTATTTCAGTATTTCAGCTCAAATTGTGAACTTGTGTATTAAATAAATTCAATGCACAGACTGAAGTAGGTTAAGTCTTTGGTTCTTTTAATTGTGATGATTTGGCTCACATTTAACAAAATCCCACCAATTCACTATCTCAACTAATTAGAATGCTTCATAAGACCAATAAAAATTTTTTTTTTTGTGAATTGTTGGCCTTCTGGAAAGTATGTTAATTTACTGTACATGTACTCTGAAATAAATGAACTTTTCCACGACATTCTAATTTATTGAGATGCACCTGTAGTTCCTATAGTATGCTAACGGTCTAATCAGATTCAATGATCTATGCTAAGCTACAGCTAAAAGTGCTACCACCAGACCCAGAGATCGGCTGAATGGATTCAAAAACAGTAAAACTCAACTGTTTAACTCTAGGTGAGTTGGAAAATGACCTGTTTCAAAAATAGTGGAGGTTTCTTTAATATTTTCTGTTTTCACTTAAATTTTAGTTTAGATTCGTAATTTTGTTGTATGTTTTTTTTAATGTAAAAAACATGTCTGGTTTTATTTTTAAACATGTTTGTGTAGTTTTTATTAATTTTATTTATTAGTTTGTTTATTTATTTATTTCGTTTATTAAAATTAGAAATGTTGCCTTGTTGAATATATTGCTGTCCTTGGCAGGGTTGTTATAGTTAACTAAAACCATAAAATTTAATCACATTTTTACATTTGTAACCACATTTTTTTTTACTTGAAATCAAATAAATAATATATAGCTGAAATAAAATAAAAAGTATAAAAAAATAAACTATTTAAGTTATAGTTCATTTCAAGCAACGAAAAGTGTGGTTACAAATTTAAAATCTGGTTTAATTTTATGGTTTTATTTAACCACAGTAACCCTGCCAACTACCACAATACATTGAACATAAAATTAATTAATAGATATTTTTACATTTTGACTTAAATTATAACAAATTATTCTACTTCTTGAGTGTCTCTCAGATGAATCTTCTGTTATCTATCACAGGGTTGTCGATCCGTCTTCCTCACAAACACAACTGTGGTTTCTGCACTGTAAAGGTGTATCCAGGCAGTCTGATCGGTGTCCCAGCACTCCCATGAAGAAACCACTCACTCAACAACACCATCAACATACACACCTTCCTGCAGCTGATGGAAGCACCTCTAGTGGTGAGAAAGCATCTTCAACTTCCTGCCAGATATAATGAAAAGGAGCTAGAATTCTGATTCTCATTTCAGTTCCATATCTGTTATGTCTGATTTTGGGCTTGTTGTGGACTTGGTTTCTGGCAGACAGAGGGGGTGGTGGACCCGCCGGAGGTAGATGTGGTTCATATGCACCTCGGTGTGCCCTGTGCTGTATCTGTTCTCTCTGCCTCAAACCCAGCACCTGGACTGGCTCAAACTCTCGCCCTGCAGCTCCGTGGGGAAGTTGGCATAGTGCTCATTCACAGGTACTGACGAGACGACGCAAACAAAACCAACACTGGGCAATTCATATACTTCAATATTCCTCTAACAGATTCCATGGGAAATAATGGGCAAACCTTTACAATGGGCAGTTAGCTAAATCATTGGATATCATGAACTAAAAATTAATATTTTTTTCTTCGATCTGTTTTATTACTCTCTTATTTTTTATATTTATATAGCCTTTTATACTGTCTTAATCTTTTACGCATTATATATGTAGCCTATATTATTTAATATATTTTATATCAAAATATATAAAACCTTATAATAACTATATAAGGATATAGATACATAAAGTACATAAAACTAACCGGTCCCGATGGGTTTTTTTTGTTAAATTTTTTTTTAATTCTTTTAATTTGATCAAAAAGACAGTAATATTGTGAAATATTATTACAGTTTCAAATAATTGTTTTCTATTTGAATACATTTTAAAACATAATTTACTCCTGTGATGATCTTTTCGGATTAGAAATATTTTCTAGTGTAAATATATATTATATATCTCTATATAGTATATATATATATCTATATATAATATAATACAAATGATCCTGTTATGCAAAGCCTGACTTTTGAGATCCTGCATCCTTCAGAAATCATTCTAATATGCTGATTTGGTGATGAAGAAACATTTATTATTATTATCAATGTTGAAAACACGGCTAAATATATTATTAAGCTGTGTAATATTATATTAATTAACATTTGATTATGCTGCTTAATATTTTTGTGGAGAACGTGATACATTTTTGCAATAAGAAAGCGATTTTTTCTGGTCATATATAGTTAAAAATTAATACACCATTTTATTAGAAATGTTTTGTAGCAGTGTAAATATCTTTACTGTCACGCTTGATCAGTTCAATGCATCCTTGCTGAATAAAAGTATTAATATACATCCAAACATGTTTATATACATTCTACAATAGATATAACTAATTATCATTTATAAATCAATTGACAAATTAATTTACCTTTGACTGATGTTAATATTTACGAATTTGTATGTTAACAATGTTGTATAAAAAAAAGTATATAAATGTTGTATTAAAAACAAGTGTATAAAAAGTAAACATTAACCAATATTAATAAAAACAAAAGTATTAATTATTGTTAGCTATGTTAACTTTCATAATAACTATAGTTGTTAATTGTCATTACCAAATAAGGTTGGGTGGGTTTCTTGATTTTTATCCATCTGCATTTGATTTGGAGGGGAGGAATTTGATATTATTGGTAATATTTATTTTCCCATGCATCAGCTTAAACTCGTGCACAAGAGGAGTAGGGACATTTTTAAAGAAAGTCAATTGGGCCAGTTTTGATATAACCATACAGCATCCTATACACATCTCCTAATGACCTTCCACAGATCTTATTTTCAGTCAACACCGTATCTCCCTCTTGATCTTGATTAGTTTCTATCTTTCCTTCATTTTTCAGGGACAGTCCGAGCTGAAATACAACACTGCTTACAGACTCACACAGAAGGCCAGTTTAACCTTTGAATGTGTTTGTGATTATTTGAAAAAAAAAATCTGTTTTTAACAAAAGCTTTTCTCAACAGGATGTGAAATATTTTACCCTGAATAGCGCCAAAGAGGTTGTGAAACTTTTCAAAGAAGAACTTTTGCAAGAACACAAGTTAGAAAACGAAGAGGAGGATGAGGAACATTGGTCAGATCTTGGTAGGACGCCACCTATGCAGTCATTGCTAATTAGTACCATGGTTCCAATGGTTTTGAACTGGTTCTAAAGATCTTCAGAGTCTGTGTACAGAGACCGTGATCTTAAGCTGGATCTGGAGTCTGTTATTGAACTCACTTCAGACACTTTTCAATCAACAGTCACACAGAATGATATCACAGTGGTGCTGTTCTATTTTAAATGTGAGTTTTACTTATATTATTATATTTGATGTATAAGACAAATCTACCCTGATATATCCACTTTTGTCCTCTAGGGGATGCTGTCTGTATGGCTATCATTCAGTCATATATAGAGGTGGCGGATGCACTTGAAGGTAAAAGCATTTCAATGATGAACAAAATTGCCAGAGAATGTAGAAATTTTGTAAATCGAGTTATGTTGTGTTTTTTTTTTATTGATTCATTTGATGGAATCCATTTTCAGATAATATTAAAGAAATCTCTATATAATAAATAGTTTTGCTTTTACACTGGCCTCAAAAAGTGTTTGGACACTTAAGTCATTGCATTAGATAAAGCCAAGTGGAATCCGCAAACAAATGATTTTTCTCAGGACTAACATCCCTTTTCTGAGCCATTTTTGCAATGTTTTTTAACAGACTCGTCTGTGATTTTTAGTTGACATGTGATATATTCCTCTATCCCTCATTTCCTCATCTTTATTTAAATTATTTGATTTAATGTAATTAATTAAACTAAAACATGGTCATTATTTACTCACCTTTGTGTCAATGTGTATGACTTTTTTTTTTTGCAGGGAAAAAACATTTAAACACGAACCCCACTCACTTTCATTAAATGGACAAAAAACAACAACATTTTCAAAATATCTTTTGTGTTTCCACAACGCATATAGATAATCATAATAGATAGCTAGACAGATATAATGTTTTATTTATTTATTATTTTATATTGTACAGGTTTTTTTTTTTGACTAATTATTTTACATTGAATGTCATTGGCTGTTCAACCAAAGGGGGCAACATTTTCACACCTCAAGATTGCATAATTAAAACGTCAAAGAAATGAAAATATCACTTTTGTGTCCGTTTTATCACCTGACAGCGCATGTTGTGTTAAAAGTGTCCACAAACTTCAGTTAGAGTGTCACAGACTTGTGTAATTAATATCAGTATATGTTAAAACCACATCTCTCTGTTTTTCCTTTCTTTATCATGTTCAGGTGTGAATGGGGTGCAGTTGGTGGCAGTAAACTGTGGAGAATGGACTGACATTTGCCGTGATCAGAACGTCACTTCCTTCCCCACCGTTCTGATCTACCAGCCCATGGCTGATGCTCAGCTCTATAGGGGGATGCTGGCAACCAAGAGCCTCCACAGGTTCACACTACTGAGTATTACATCCTCTTTCCCACACAAGGTCAGATCCTCTAGGTGTGATTTAGTCTCTGTCACTCAGGATTAACCTTAAAGTGGGCCATCTTTTTTAAAGGGGTCATATGATGCTGCTAAAAAGAACATTATTTTGTGTATTTGGTGTAATGAAATGTGTTATATTACGTGTTGGGGCTGTTTAAAGTAAAAAACAATATTTTCCACATATTGTACATTATTGTTTCTCCTATATGCCCCGCCTTCTGAAACGTGTCGATTTTTACAAAGCTCATCGGTCTGAAAAGCGAGGTGTGCTCTGATTGGCCAGCTATCCAGTGTGTTGTGATTGGCCGAATACCTCAAGCGTGTGACGGAAATGTTACGCCCCTCACCATACTGTTGATGCCGTGTCCCGGCCGGAGCGACGAAACAAAAAACAGTGTAGAGTAGTGGTTGTTGTTTGTAATTTCTCCGATCACAAATGCAGACATGGTTTTATGTTTACGCGGCGCGATGCAATGGAACACAATGCGTAAAAAGACAGTATAAATCATTATAATCAGTAATTATTTCCCCACTGGATGCAACGAATGCCTCGTTTATAATGGGTTTTTAATGTTTTTGAATCATCGCTCCGGTCTGTCAGGGCATCATCACAGTATGGTAAGGGGCGTAACATTTCCGTCTCACGCCTGAGTATTCGGCCAATCACAACGCACTGGATAGCTGGCCAATCACAGCAAACCTTGCTTTTCAGAACGATGAGCTTTTTAAAAATTTACGCGTTTCAGAAAGGCGGGGCATAAGAGGAGAAACAATAATGTACAGTCTGTCGAAAATTTTTTAACCTTAAAACCGCATAAACACATTTCATTACACCAAATACTTTTCTTTTTAGCAGCATCATATGCCCCCTTGAATAGCATGTTGAACATCCGCACTAAATGTTTATTATTAGTTACGTTGTTCTTGCAGGAGTCTGGTCTCCAGTCCTGCCCATCTCTCCTCGTCTGCTGAGGTGATGTCGTTCTTGGAGGGAGATTAGTACAGTAAACATGTATATCTGACCCTTGTCAGAGTTCTGGGCCTTTTCATTTCAACACATGACACGGGTAAGCCAACTTTTCCCAGGAATCACTGCTATGTGATAGATACCGTATATACATGAACAAACCTTAAAGGAATAGTTCACGACTACAATATGTTCATCATTTGGGACTTCATGTTTACAACTCCATATTATTTATATATAGTTCCCTGTATACACTTTTCTTTTTAGAATGTAATTTTATTAGATGTTTTTTTTTTTTTTTTTTTTTTTTCCCAGGAAAAAAGTAGAATTTTGCATCAAATAGAAAGTAAGTCTTAGATTCACTAAACCGTCCAAGGTGGATTATTTTAATTTAGCAAGGATGCATAAACTTGACAAAAAAAGACCGAAAGACATTTCATACATTGTTTAAAAGTTTTTTATTTTGAACTGTTTGAAGTTTCCTTCATCAAATAATTGTGAACGACGACAATCATCATGATTTCACAAACATATTTACAGCTAATGGTTTTTTAGAACATTGATAATAAGAAGTAATGTTTCTTATGCGGCAAATCATCATATTACTTTCATAAGACTTTTTTTTGGCTACTGAAAATTCAGCTTTTCCACCACAGAAATAGATTACAGTTTACAATATATGAAAATCGAAAAAGTTTATTTTAACTTGGTATCGTTTTGTATATTACTGTATTTTTAAACTTTTTTTACTGTAAGGTCTTGGTGAGCATAAGAGACTTTTAAACATTTAAAACCTGACCAAACTTTTGAACAGTACTGTAGGTTTTATTGTCATATTCTAAGAAAATAATTTATTTAAAACTACTTTAATCTTGCCATAAAATAGCCCTTGATTCTCATGTGGCACTAAAATTTATGTTTTAATTTTTCAGTGAAATGCACAGGAAATGTTATGCAGAATGTCTGAGCTTTTGTTTGCCATGAAGTGCAAGTGAATGGTGATTTCCAAGCCTGAGCACCAGTGGAAGAAATGAAAAGAGTAAAATGTGCTTATGTTGGTTGTGTGTAACACCTGCAGCTCCGCCATAACCTTCTGAAATATCCCAGCATTAGAAGCAGTGTACGAAGTTTTTACATAAAAATATTAAAGGGTAGTTAAAAAGATATTTTAAAGAATGAAGTCATACAGGTTTGGAATGGCATGTGGGTGAGTAAATAATGACAGAATTTAAATTTTGGGGTGAACTATCCCTTTAAAACCATAGGAGCCAGTTTAATTGTAATGGTCAGAAGGATGCAGAAAACGTACATGTAAAAAACAAATGACCACTGTTTTTGACTTTGATATTGTAAGTGGACTGCAGGGAACAAATAAAATAAAAATATAATATATGACCTATAAAATGCTACACTGCTCAGATACTTGCATTATTTTTTATATTATGGCAACCAAAATTTATTTTATGGGCGCAGAATGTATTGCATAACTTATGACATATGCACATGAACTTGTCAGTCATGTGCTTTTTATGTCTTAGGTGTAACTTTATTTGAAGAAGCTGCAAGACTCCTCAGAGGAGAGACTATTCTTGGGCTATTTGCCCACAAAGGGGCAGAGCAATGGTATCTGACAGTTTCACCGCAACTATTTTGATGATGTAATATACTTTAGATTATGCTTTGCATTCAAAGAAATTGTCTTAATAAGATGATACATGTGTAATGTAAGAAAGTGTTCCAGCTGACTGCTCTGTATTTGATCAGGGTGGAGGGACTGACAGTAAACCTGCCAGCTCTACTGGTGTCCCGTGGCCCTGGAGTTCCTTATGAGGTCTATTCTCTCCCATCATCCTCAGCAAATGGACCTTGTCTCACTTATACAGCGAGTGGAGCTGGATCGTTTTGTAAGTTGTTATGGGAACATAGTTGCAAATTTACCACAGTGTCCAAACACCATGCTTCACAGTTGCTCAATGGTACTTTATATTGGAATCACATGTGTTTTACTGGAGTTTAAGTAACATGAATTGACTGGCTCTCCACATTGATGTAGTTAACTGTGTTGTTATTGTACACTAAAACAAACTATTAAAATGTGTTTATAATTTTGTTCAGTGTATATACATACAGGTGCATCTCAATAAATTAGAATGTCGTGAAAAAGTTCATTTATTTCAGGAATTCAACTCAAATTGTGAAACTTCGTGTATTATATCAATTCAATGCACACAGACTGAAGTATAGTTTTAAGTCTTTGGTTCTTTTAATTTTGATTATTTTGGCTCACATTTAACAAAACCCCCCCAATTCACTATCTCAACAAGTTATAATTTGGTTACAATTCCAATCAGGCTATCAACTGATCACACCTACAAAGGTGTTCCTGCGCCTTCAAATGTTCTCTCTCAGTTGGTTCACTAGCTACACAATCCATGGGAAGACGGCTGATCTGACAGTTGTCCAGAAGACATTCATTAACACCCTTCACAAGGAGGGTAAGCCACAACCATTTGAAAGAGTGGTTGTTCACAGAGTGCTGTATCCAAGCAAGTTAACAGAAAGTTGAGTGGAAGGAAAGTGTGGAAAAAAAGATGCAACAACCAACCGAGAGAACCGCAGCCTTATTATCAAGCAAAATCGATTCAAGAATTTTTTTTACAAGAAGGGACTGAGTCTGGGTTCAAGGCATCAAGAGCCCACCACAGCACAGCGTGTCCAGGAATTTTGCTACAGTTGTCGTATTCCTCTTGTTATGCCACTCCTGAACCACAGACAACATCATAGGCGTCTTACCTGGGCTAAGGAGAAGAATAACTGGACTGTTTCCCAGTGGTCCAATGTCCTCTTTTCAAGTTTTGTATTTCATTTGGAAACCTAGGTCCTAGAGTCTGGAGGAAGGGTGTTGAAGCTCATAGCCCAAGTGGCTTGAAGTCCAGTGTTAAGTTTCCACAGTCCTGTGATGATTTGGGGTGCAATGTCTTGCTGGTGTTGGTCCATTGTGTTTTTTTTGAAAACCAACGTCACTGCACCCGTTTACCAATATATTTTGGAGCACTTCATGCTTCCTTCGGCTGACCAGCTTTTTGAAGATGCTGATTTCATTTTTCCAGCAGGACTTGGCACCTGTCCACACTGCCAAAAGAACCAAAAGTTGGTTAAATGACCATGACCAATGTTGGTGTGCTTGACTGGCCAGCAAACTCACCAGACCTGAACCTCATAGAGAATCTATGGGGTATTGTCTAGAGGAAAATGAGAAACAAGAGACTAAAAATTCAGATGAGCTGAAGGCCACTGTCAGTGAAACCTGGGCTTCCATACCACCTCACAGTGCCACAAACTGATCACCTCCATGCCACACCGCACTGATGCAGTAATTCGTGCAAAAGGAGCCCCTACCAAGTATTTAGTACATGTACAGTAAATTAACATACTTTCCAGAAGGCCAAAGGTTTTTTTTTTTTGGTCTTATGAAGTATTCATTTTGTTGAGATAGTGAATTTGGTGGGTTTTTGTTAAATGTGAGCCAAAATCATCAATTAAAAGAACCAAAGTCTTAAACTACTTCATTCTGTGTGCATTGAATTTATTTAATACCCGAGTTTCACAATTTGAGTTGAATTATTGAAGTAAATGAACTTTTCCACAACATTCTACTTTATTGAGATGCACCTATATATATATATATATAAATATGTTGCCTTGACAACTAACTAAGATAAAATAAAATTCAGTTGAATGTCTAAATGTATCTAAAACTGAAATAAAAGTTATTATAAAAATGAAATTCTAAAATATTGTTATAAAAATGAAATTCTAAAATATTGTTATAAAAATTAAAGCTACATTAAAATATAAAAAATAAAGCTAATAACAAAAAATTTCTAAAACTAAAATTCAAATGAATACTGAAAATCTCCAAATACAAGCTAGTTCAAAATGAAACATTAAAAATAATATTAATAAATACTATAATAGTGTATACATTATACTAAAAAAAATAGTTAAAGCGTTACTTATTTATATTTATTACTTAGCCTTATTTGTTTAACATTTAAAAGAGCTTTAAAGACTTTAATAATTAATTCATTACATTTATATAGCACTTTTTCTAGGCGCTCAAAGCGCTTTACATTGTCAGGGGAATCTCCTCATCCACCACCAGTGTGCAACATCCACCTTGATGATGCGATGGCAGCCATAGGCGCGCGAACGCCCACCACACACCATGCTTATTGTTGAAGTGAGACCGAGTGATGAAGCCATCATTATGATTAGGGGATTTGTTAGGCGGCCATGATGATCAGAAGGCCAATGGGCAAATTTTGTGTATAAATTGTTTAAAATTTTATAAACATTTCTATTTTTTTAATTGTTTGTATTTATCATATTGTCTGTTGAATATTGAATCTATATCTGCTATGTAATAGCTTGTGAAGCTGATATGGCAATAAATTTAAATACAACAACAACATATAAAATAGGAAAGTGAAATAATTAATCCCTACACAGTTAGTGGGAAAATACGCTGTGTCTCGAAATGCCATCTTATTGCAATAAAAGTCACTTTTTTTTTCCTTTGCCAAAAACTCACTCACTAATAAGATAAAAATATGTTGTGTTTTGCATTAAAGCCTGAACTGACCATGGAGAATCTTCCCTGGTATTTGGGGCTTGGGAAACCTTTGCTACTGATTTTTTTATCAGAAAGGAGGACAGTACGGAGAGTATGAAGGCTTTAGCAGAGATAAAGCAACCGCTGAGCTCTGGACAGCTGGACTCCTGCCATGTTGGAGCCATCTGTGGGGAACATAATCTGTTAGACACGTCAGATCAAAATGCATTCACTTTAAGCAAACCCTTTGTTATTTGTCATCTATGGGGTTTCATTGTTTTAGAGGTCGGACACCTGTTGGGAGGACTATCCTGGAGAAGTATCTTGGCTTTGTACCTCCACTTCCTGCTTTGGTGATGTCACGGTTAAAAACGGGAGGAGAGGTGTTCCTTTTCCCCCCAGAGCGCCCCCTAATGGCTAAGAACATCCTGCAGTGGATTCATGATGTGGAAAACAGACAGGAACAACCAGCAGGTGAGTAGTGAGGATTTGATCCGAAAAAACTTTGGTCAGATTCAACATTAACAGGTGCAATAATTGAAGACGTAAAAGTGTCAATCAGCGGTTTGTGCGTACCATAACACTCAACACCATGTTCTGGAAGGACAGGTATAACGCGGGGTGCAAGCTGGGGGGTGTGTGCAGTGGGGCTGCACTAGCGATAGGCTTAGCAATAGGGGGGCAGCGCGATGAGTAGACTTTCGTATACTAGGCGTATGAGCTTAGGGGTCGAACAGGCGCGGGCTGCCGAAAAAGGATGGTGCACCTTAAAGGACATAGTAGTAGGGGGTCGATTCACCAAAATTGATGTTGTGAATGTTGGTTGGTCCCAACTTTGGCAGTGTAGGGTGACGTACAATTCCGTTTTTGGTGTAGGCCTCATGCGCGTCTGTATTAAAGTTGCAAATATTCAGTCATGGGGCAAGTGGCGGGCTTAGTTAAACCTAAGTCACGTTCACAGATAACTATACTGGGCTATTCTTGTCATAGCATCAAGGGGGGGCCCCAATGGTGTGTACAGGTGAACATCAAAGATTAGTAGAAAATCTAAACGAACTCTGGTCGATTCATGTTTTAAGTAAGGCCTGTTATTCGCAATTAAGTGTTGTGGCTGGGTTGTTATAGGTCTGCGTGACTCTCGATGTCTTAGGCCTAATTGAACAGAGGAATTATGGTAGGCCTATTAATTATAGTGCTTGCATAAAGCAAGTAGGGCATACACTTGTAGCTGTTATGTATCTTTGTAATTCATTGTAAGCCCCCTTTTGAGGCACGCGCAAGTGCACAGCTGCGCTGTTACGTGGCTACAGTTCCAGGAATCAGTCATCGCACATCCCTGCCCTGACAAAGCTGGCACAAAGTACTCCGACACTCACCAATGTTTATGAGATCACACCCTATCCATTCAGAACCTCATCAACACTTTTGCCCTAATGCAATCACTATTGTTGCCTGTGGTCATTTTTTTTATAAAAACAGGCCCAGTCACTCTGATCCAGCACTCAGCTCAGTTGATACCTTCCCAAAAAGCGCTCTCACTCGCACGTCCCCAAAGACACGCCACTCCATTCCGCTGATGGTCTCAAAGCGGGTCTTGCTTTTGTTAGCATCAAAACCTGAACTGGATTTATACCCACTTCTCGGCATCTCCATCTGCTTCCTGTGAAGCTGAGAGGAAACTGTATCCCTTAATTGTGTCTGATTGTTACAAGTTATTTCCCTGAAACCTTCTGCTGGACTCCTGGGGCCTGGGGACATTTTTGGCAGCTTTCTGCACTTCCGAAAAAAAATCCGTCTGTCGGTTAAAATGTGTTTTATGAGGATGAATGAAGCACTTTATCCATCGCAATATATTTATTAAATTTCATAAGCCAGTGAAATGCAGAGCAAATACAATTGTCTACACATCATCTGAATTTTATCCATGAAGCATTAGAGTAATTATAATGAAATGTCCTTTGTATTGCTGTTAAAAGAGCCATAGTATACGTGCCTGTTTTGTGACTCTTGGTACTAGGAAAACACAATAGTTGTTTCCTTTTTGCTATATGGCCCCATGGATTTTATTAGGCAGTTTGTGTATTGTATTGTCTCATGTCTGACTATAATGTTAGTGTTTTAGCCTATTTTTTGGTCCTGTATGTGTAATGGGGTGGTAAGTGAAATCGTTCCCATTACACATTCGTGGGTTTGTCCTTCTCTTTTCTGTGGTACCAGAGGAAGTATTCAGTCTCTAAACACAAGAAAGATTCTGCTTTTAATTTCGCATTTCACGGAAACTTTGCATAATGAGTGGCAATATCTCTCTGTGTTATAACCACAGTTATCCTAGTTTAGATGCACCAGGACTTTTTCCCCATTGTGCTCATGGGAGCGATGAGCGACCCTTCATGTCACATTTTATTTTAAGGTCTAATTCTCTCTATTACCTAACTACTAACTATGAATTCAGCCTCAATAAACTACTAATTTGCTGCTTATTTAGTTAGTTGTTAAGTTTAGGAATGGGGTAGGGTTAAGGGATATAGACATAGTCATGCAGAATAAGGCATTAATATGTGTTTTATAAGTACTAATAAACAGCCAATATGCTTTAAATACTCATGCTAGTTAATAGTGAGAATGGGTGTTACCATATACTACCGTTCAAATGTTTGGGGTTGGTAAGATTTTTCAAAATGTTTTTTAAAGAAATCTCTTGTGCTCACCAGGGCTGCATTTATTTGATCAAAAATACAGTAAAACCAGTATATGGAAAAATTATTAATTTAAAAAACCATCTTTGTTTTAAATATTTTAAAGGGGTCATATGATGCTGCTAAAAAGAACACTATTTGGTGTATTTGGTGTAATGAAATGTGTTTATGCGGTTTAAGGTTCAAAAAACATTATTTTCCACATACTGTACACTATTGTTTCTCCTCTAAATATTATGGGCCTCGCCTTTGAAACGCGTCGATTTTTACAAAGCTCATCTTTCTGAAAAGTGAGGTGTGCTGTGATTGACGAGCTATCCAGTGCGTTATGATTGGCCAAAATCCTCAAGCGTGTGACGGAAATGTTATTCCCCTACCATATTGTGATGATGCCCTGTCAGGCCGGAGCCGGAGCGATGATTCAAAAACATGAAAACCCATTATAAACGAGGCATTCGTTGCAACCAGTGAGGACATAAATATGGATTATAATGACTTATACTGTCTTTTAGTTAATTTACGCGTTGCGTTGCCCGCTCGGTCGCGCCGCGAAACATAAAACCATGTCTTCATTTTTGATCTAGACATGACAAACAACAAGCCCTACTCTACACTTCCAAAAACCTCGCTTTAAATATATAAAATATAAAAAAAACAATTTAAATATAAAAAACGTACTTACAGTCTTTGAATCAGAACAGCCGGCATTGCGAGTCTAATCTCCCAGGAAACTGTCCTCCATAAAATGTGCTGCACACATACTAATATTTGGGTTGAAAGTGTTCTGGAACAGGGTTTGTAAATACAACTTAACCACTGATTTCTAGCGTGTCCTCTTTTGGAAGGCCAAACAAAAGTAGTTTCGCTTTCACCACGAAACGCCACACCCCCCCTGGCCTACAGTGAGCAGAGGCCGGGGGCTAGCTTGAGGAACGGCGGGAGGGTTAGAGTGAACAGAGGCGCGGGCTTGAGAACGGCGCAGCCGGTGATTTCAACGAAGGAGCATCCGGAAGGACATGTGACAACCCCGGACTGGACTCCACTTCGTCCACGGTGAAAACAGATCCGCGATCAACATGCAACGGTTTATTTCCTCAGCAACCAGCAATCGGATCAGCTCCAGGCATGACGAAGCAGATATTGTCCTCTTTTGGAAGACCAAAGTAGTTTCGCTTTCACAGCGAAGAACACAGCGTCTTCAGGACATGGCGGAAACAACAATACTACAGCGAGAATAAAAGTTATGCCTTCTTCCTTTGCGTGAACATTTCGGCAGCGTTATTCAAACTTCCCACATAGCACATAGATATGTGGGGGCGTGTTAGAATGAGCCGTTTTAGGTAGGTGTGGCTGACCCTTAACTTTTATAAAGAATATCTCTTTGGATTTGAGACTCTAGTTTTTGCAACTTTACAGATCTTCTTTATGCACCAAGAGCTTGTAACACTCCAAAGAGAAAGGAAAAATTGAAATCGCATCATATGACCCCTTTAAGAAGTAATTTATTCCTGTGATGCAAAGCTGAATTTTCAGCAGTCATTACTCCAGTCTTCAGAGTCACATGATCCTTCAGAAATCATTCTAATAAGCTGGTTTGGTGCTTGAGAAACATTAAGTATTATTAATGTTGAAAAAAGTGTGCGTGCTTATATTTTGAACTTTTAAACTTTTGAATGGTAGTTTATATTATGGAGTGGAGCTGTTATAAGGGTGATGGCTAAGTGGTTGTTTACTGGTCCAAGTCGAAAGAGTCACTCTGTCATTCAGAACTCTAGATATGGCTTGGGTCCCTCTTCAGTCCCTCTTCATTTTTTGCCTGTTTTATAGTCCACCAGCTGAACACATCTTTGGAAAAAGTACTGTAATATCAGGCCTGTTGTTAGCAAACTGCCTGATTTGAGGTATGATAAAAACTGTAAACCTCTGACTGCAAGTATGAGCAATATTAATAGTGATGCTGGTCTTAGCAAACACCACTAAAATATGTTTAAAACCAATATCATTCTCATTTCTGAAATAATTCCAAGGACCCAGATGTCCACTTTTCCTGTAATTTAAGCAACCAGCATTGTTTGGTCGGTTACTATGCATTTCGTCAGAGCGGCAGAACATTTCAGCCTGCTGATTAATCCCACCACACCACAGACATTAGTGGTAGCAGAAGACTCTCTGCATCAGTGACTTATGAGAAGAGGAGTGCTAGTGGTCTCAGTTATCCAGTGTTTTACAGTTAATAGCACATCTGTTGATCCACATTCCTAGATTGTGATACAAGCTGATTTTTTTAATCAAAAACCATGCTGTTCCATGTCTTATCAAAGTTCAATATAGACACTACCATTCAAAAATTCTGAAGGATCATGTGACACTGAAGACTGGAGTAATGATGCTGAAAATCATCACAGGAATAAATTACATTTTAAAATAGATTCAAATAGAAAACAAATATTTAAATTTGTACTAATATTTCACAATATTACTGTTTTTACTGTGTTTTTGATCAAATAAATGTAGTCTCGTTGAGCATAGGATACTTTTAAAAACACATCTATCTATCAATCTATCCATCAGATGCTTTGATCCAAAATTTACTTTAAAGAAGAAAAAAGTGTTTAAAGTTAATTTGGAACATTAACAACTCGAAGAAAAACTGCTGGACTCTTCCAGTTATGCTTTTTCTAGGCATAAGGGGTGCACAGGTTTTTATCAGTGTGCTGGAATTTTTTTTTAATCTATATCCATGAAATAGCCTGCAATTATTTATTTTGGATGGAAGGAAACTCTGAGATCTACTCTTATTTTCCACACCCCTTGAGTAATGCCTATTTCAAAAATTCCACTATTCCTATTTCCACTAAAGCCTATTTCAGTGGAGACTGCAGAGCCAATATTTCTTCCACCACTTTTGCTGTGCATCAGATTGTTGTGTAGTATTAATTTCCATGACACTATAAAACTATATTATTTTTTTTAATTGTTATTATTTTTTATTATTTTGTGACTTACTATTATTTAAGCAACCCTTTTCTGTTGAAGTTCACACTACCATTAAAACGTTAAGGGTGGTAAGATATTTGTAATGTTTTTCAAAGAAGTCTTTTATGTTCAACAAGGCTGCATTTATTTGAAAAATACAGTAGAAGTAGTGATATTGTGAAATACTACAATTTCAAATAACTGATAGAATGTATTTTGAAATCTAATTTATTTCTGTGATTGCAAAGTTAAATTTTCACATGGTCCTTGTCACATTTTCCTTCATAAATCATATTAATATGCTGACTGGGTGCTCATGGAACAATCTTACTTGCTCCAAACTTGGACCAATAGGAAGTTTAGAGTACATTTTGATCAAAATTTTTGATCCATTTAATGTCTCTTTTTGGACTGTGCATGGTGAATTCATAGATGTTGTTTTTTTTTACCAATACTTACAATCAAATGACTAACCCTTAGTGTTTAATGAAAAATATTTGCATTCACGGTTTATACATTTTTTATTATAGCATGCAGCTATGCTGTCTGTATGTATGATTCCTTGTGTTTTCACAGGAATTATTGTAGATCAGTATTGTAGATTTACATAGTTTCCACACCAAGACATCTGGAATCACTTCTCTATCTCCATTAGTAAACTCCTCTACTTCAGATTTCCAGGTACCAAGCATCATTTACTCCCCAAGTGCTGTTCTTTTGTAGCATGAACACAGAGTAATTAGTGTTTACTCAAGTTACGCTAGCTGTTCTTCATCATGAAACAACGAGTTTGACAGACGTCACGAACAACAACATTCTCAGTTTTTTTTTCTTTCTTCACTGTTGTTCTTTTAGGCTTGATCCCAGATGGGAAATGGAGCCTTCCGGTACCATTCTTTGACTTTTTGGCAATAATGGACCAAGAAGCACCGACTTACGCAGCTCAGAAGGGTCCTAACATGAAGACTGGGGGCAGGGAAGACCACAGAGAGCAGAAGCATGTGACCATAAACCAAAGACGAACTCCACATCCATCACCAAACCCCCAAGCACCTCGCCAGCACTCCGAACTATAAAGTCAAGTCCTCTAATGGCACAGAAGGTTATGTAAGCAATTCACATGACTGCTTGACATCTGTTAGATTTCACATTATGTGCTATTTGCAGAAATGTGTGAACATCAGAACGTCGGTATTGCACATGTTCCAACTTACTTTTCACAAATCGAATGGACTTTTCCAAATTAAATCAAACTAGTTTACATTTTAGTGCTGTAACTTTATATACACTGAATGTGATATTTAAAACCTGAAAAAGGTCTACACAAATGTATTTATTTATCCAAAGCGTATATAAATGTTTTTGAGAGACGATATTATTCTGATTCTTACAGTGCCTGTTTGGTAATGTTTCTATACAAATACAGAGCTTCACATATGGATGACATTTGTAAATTTGTACATTCTTTTGTTTCAGTCATGGAAGAACAGCAGCTGAGTTTTTTTTTTTTTTACCATATCGTGCTGCTTTCATGGTGGAAAGACTAACGTCAAACCTGAAAGAGGCTGCATCTTGGGTTGAGTGCATTGTTAAAGTTAATTAGCGTCACATTTAACAAGGGAAGAACTACTTTTTAATTCAAACCAAAGTTACTAATCAAGCCCCCCGTCTTTTGTGTACTGCTGGGATCTGTGTCCAGTATTTAAACCCTAATGCAGATGTTTTTGGGGACATATTAAATAAAACATTTTTGGAAATGCAATGCGATCCTAATATGTGGTTGGTTGCACGTGCGTTTTCATATGAGCACAGATGTTCATATATATATATATATACACTCACCCATTTGAAGGTCATTATATAGGATAAGCCTGCATGGAAACTCCATAAGTATACAGTCATACTGACCTCTGTTTACAGTATCTGTGCTATGTCCTCTCATGAGCTCTCTGACTTCTACAATGAACATAATTTCAGAAATTAAGCAAAATGTTGATTTAATGAAAAGTTGAGTCTCACTTGTGTGTTTATATTTTCTGAAACCTAGTAAGGCTTTTTCAAATTTTTCAATCTCAATCAATCAAATTTTTCTTTAATTCATACACTATCTTGGTTGAAAGTTTTCTCAGAGCTTGTTGATTGCCTTTGGCTTATTTCTCAGTAGAGAAAATCATCATAATTTTGCATTTCTGTCTTTTAACCACTTTATCAGATGCCGTTTTTGTTCTTTCAGCTAGTCAATGAATAGCACGCACAGGATTGTGGGTCTGAATAGACATGATGTTACATAAACTCTGCAATTGGATTTTATTATGACAGTTTAAAATAACTTTTCTATTTCAATATAATTTCAAATGTAATTTATTTCTGTGATGCCAAGCTGAATTTTCAGCATCATTACTCCAGTCTTCAGTGTCACATGATCCTTCAGAAATCATTCAATATGCTGGTTTGCTTCTCAGGAAAAAGCTCTAGAAAAATGTCCTTATTATCAATGTTGAAAACTGTGGTGCTGCTTAATGTTTTTGTGAAAACAGTGACATTCTTTTACAGGGTTCTTTGATTTTGACTTAATTAAAAAATAACCCCAAACGGTAGTGTGTGTATTCAGGAAAGCAGTCGTTTTGGCTTTGTCTGTTTCTGGCAGTCCAGTTATATAGTCAAATCTTAAAAAGTTAGAAATTGTCTCGCAGCGTCTGGTAAGAAATGACTTCAGATATTAGCTGGCAGTACAGTTACTGAGGAAATGCACTAGGGACCAATCATATTGTTTTATTGATTTTGGCTAGAGACTCTTATGGTCCCATTGATCTTCAGACAAATTCTTGGGTACGTAGATGAAATCCATACTAACCAACTTTCCAGATATTCACATGATCTGAATGTCATTTTGATTTCAAAAATCAATGCGAAGCTTTTATATGAGGTCAAGCTGCCTAATGGTTAGGATGTTTGTTTTATTTATTTACACCAAAAGGTTGCAATCTTCCGGTAAATTGTTGCTGCAGATTGATTTCTACAAACAGAAGTAGGTGGAGTTTAGAATGACTGATTAGTATATCAATTTTTATTTAACAGGTTCTGCCCTTTTTGCAAGATGTAATATAAGCCTCAGGGGCCAGTTGTTCAAAAGTAATCTGATCGGATTTTGGCCATCCAATTGGATCAAATCTTGAAAATGGGTTGTTCAAAAGAAAATTCAGATGAGGACACAAAATCCAAATCGGTTTGATTGGATTAAATCCTCAATTTGTGTTGTTCAAAACGTTTTAGTAAGATTGGGATACGTTTGATCCAAAAAAGAAAAAAAAAACTTGATTATTATGATCCCAGCAGAAGGGTGGACTTCAGGAACAAAAATGTAATAAAACTTTAAAACTGGTCCAAAAAATACAACTTTTGTAACATGTAATATATCCCCAAACAGCTGTCAATATCAAACAAAAATATTATATTTAATTTAAAGTTGTTGTTTTTTTAATCACTGATTTTAAACTACATTGGCACAATCATCAGAGATGGACCAGTCAGAAGTAGTTATTTGTGTAAATGCAATGCAAAACTAGAATGCAAATTGGCATTTTTTACCATCTAAATTTTTTCCATCACCATGTCCTTTTAGGGGATCTGTGCGCACCTAGTTAAGCCAGATTTGGAAATCTGAAAAAGTGTGTATCTGGATCAGGGTGATCCAATCCAATTTTGCTTTGAAAAACCGGCACAAAAGTAAGATGGGTTAACTGATCCTGGATAGCAAAGCATGGGATTTCCAAATCCAGATCATTCTGATTCAGATTTAACTTTTTTAACAAAACTGCCCCAGGTGGTCAATCAAACTGCAGATAGCTTATTGTCACACATTGTGTACACGGGTGTACGGCACGTGAAATTCTTAGGGCAAGTCTCTGACAAGGGCAGTATAAACAAAACCAACATATGGACAATTGACCAGAACATTAAATAACAATATAACAAATTTAAGGGGAAGCCTAGTGGTTAGAGAGTTGGACTTGTAACCCAAAGGTTGTGGGTTCGAGTCTCGTACCGGCAGGGATTGTAGGTGGGGGGGAGTGAATGTACAGCGCTCTCTCCCACCTTCAATACCAAGACTGAGGTACTTGGAGAAAGGCACAAACCCAATGCTCACCGCGCCGCAGCAAAGCAAATGTCTGCCCACTGCTCCGGGTGTGTGTTCACGGTGTGTGTGTGTGTTCACGCTGTGTGTGTGCACTTTGGAGGGGATAAATGCAGAGCACTAATTCCGAGTATGGGTCACCATACTTGGCCACATGTCACTTCACTCACTCACTCACTCACTCACTTTACACAAGATGCACAGTATACACTATATAGACAGTATACACAGGAGTTTACATATGTTATGTAGTAGTCCAGTAGTCACTATTAATCCGACACAGTGAGGTAAATGTCGATGTTGTTATAGAGAGCTGATGCATTGTAATGTTTAGTGCAAATAGCTTGTCAGAGTGCAGAAGAGAGATGATGTAGCCTCGACAATGTGCTGGGCTTTTGGTTTTGGTACACAGAATGTGTCTGTGAAGTTTCAGCTCAAAATACCTGAAGGATCATTTATTATTCCATGCTGTAAATGCCCTTTCTTGGGTAGAAACAAAAACACAATGTTTTCGTCAGTCTCTTTAAATGCAAATGAGATGCTGCACCCCGCCCCCTTTCCTGAAGAGGGCTGTGCCTTTACAGCTTGTGCATCGGTTACTCTGAGAAGGGTCTGGCTGCAGCCTCGCACTTGCACTCTCAGACTTGCATTTTCAGACACTTGCGCTTCCGCTAGCGACGTCACTTGCAGGCTTTATTTTTTATTACTTTTTGTTTGAACCTCTCAACATTTTACAACAGTAGCCAGGTGGTGAAGACAAGAAAAAAGAAACTAAATTACAATGTCACTTGCTATCGCCACTTGCACTCTCCGATACCTGCGACGTCACTTGCAATCGACACAAATGGTGCGTGTTGCCAATGGAGACAAGAAGCTGTGGTGATTAAACAATTAAAACTAATTTAGTACTATAACATACAGGGTCCTGCAAGAAAAAGACAAGACCCGCAAATCCGTCGCCACAGAACAGCAGAATATGAACGCATGCGCAAAGTCTCTCGTTAAGCGTTTTCCTCCTGTAGAAAAACATAAACACTTAATATGGCGTGATGTATTAAGATGCTTTTAAAATATCAAATTCAATATACAGTTTTTTAATATAATGAATATGTATATAGTAGTTTCCTTCCATACTGCAAAACGTGGCATAATGGACTAAAAAGGCCAAACTCAATATGCTCCTCTACATTATTAATATACATAACTAATATGTACAGGCAAGCAGGTGAGCCCAGAATAAATGCAACACGCACAGTTTCGTGTTAAGCGTTTTTCCATATAGAATAAACTGTCTACAGCTCTTTTATATCATTGTCTTTGTCCATTAAGCTACATTACGCGTTTTATTTATGATTTTCTATGGGAGGAAAATGTTTAACGTGCAACTTAACGCATTGCGTTCTGGGCTCGTCTGATTGTCTGTACGGAGTTGATCCTTTTAAAATCACTTAATGCATTTCAAAATGCACATTCGTATTTGTTGGCCTGTATATACTTTGAGTCAACAACAAGACATATAGGCTACTGAATTGTCTTTATCATCTTAGTCCGTTATTATGCCACATTAAGCGTTTTGCTGTATGGGAGGACAAGTGAAAGTTTGCGCATTGTGTTCATAGCCATCTGTTTGCCTTGTAGTACATTAAATAACTATATCGAATTTGATTTGTTTGTTTATTTGACAAAAAAAAAAGTGAATACACTATTCGTCAAGGATAACACAGAGTTTAAAACAAAACTTATTTCCATTGTGGTCCTTGATGTAAAGTACAATCTTCACTCCCGGTAACAGGTACACTGGCACTGCATTATAAATACAAAAATTACAATAAAATTCCACATCTACAAAAATGTACAGTCACAAATGTTACGTTCCCAGCTAGTCTAGGGTTTTTGCTTAATCAACGACGTTTACCTTGACAGGGTTGGAGGAACAAGTAACAGAATAGAAAAGGTGATGTGTGGAGGCAGCAAGACTCAATTCTCAACCCCAGAGCTTTAACAAAGGCCAAGAATCTCGATATCAAAAACAAGTTATTTTATTTGACAGATATGGAAGGATGTCAAGACTTCAAGAGGGGCCAAGGCCAAAATAACAAACATAAACCCTCTAACTACTTGGGAGAAACTAAGCTAGACAAAGAAAAGAAAACAAAAATACAATAGAAATAAACTACCTCCCTAACTAACATAAACAAGAGAAAAACAAAATAAAGAAAATGGCACCCACCTCTCTACTAACACTTTCCCAATAAATTAACAACGTAAGTTTAATAGATCAACAATAACATAAATAGGGACAAAACAAATAATAACTTCCAAAACAAACCAGATTTCTTGTCGTAGGCGTCCGGGGGGTTTCTCAAGTTACCACAAGAGTGTCACAAAATAAAATGGGGAGAAATATTCCAACAAAGTATTAACCAATAACAATATAAAAGCTTGTCGGGTGAGAATTAGAAGCCTCACGAAGCAGCCTCCACACACACACACACACACCCTTGTGCTGTGCAATGGTGCTGCTTAAATTCTCACGGCTTCCCCTCCTCCTGCAATAACATCAGATCACCAATCTTTGGAAACAGGTGGCAGCCATTACCCCCTGCTTGTAGGAAAAGAGAGAGAGAGAGAGAGATAGAGAGAGAGAGAGAGAGAGAACAATCGGGAAAAAAAACAAATACGTCCTTGGACGTAACACAAATAACCACGTACGTAATACAAATGCATCAACAAAACAACCTACTTAAGAACAAACTTTTAGCTTTTAAACTAAAACTAACCATATTCAAAATACCTTTAATGTCCAGAGGTAACCTATTCCACAAAAGTGCCCCAGAATATCTAAAAGACCTACAACCATACATATTTTTAAAATGACAATGTAATATCCATAAGACTTTGCCTAGTTTTATAAAAATGTTGCTCATTTACCCTAGAAAAAAATACATTAAAATATGAAGGAGCTCTGTTATTGATAATCTTATGTACCATTTTTAATTTAATATGTTCGAATCTGCTTACTATAGGTAACCAATCAAGACACTTAAAGTGGGAAGCCTCCACATGTGTAAAACGACTAAACCCTAAAAATAACCTTATCAATTTGTTTTGAGATTTTTGTAACTTATCCAACCAACCACGAGACAAATCATACATCCAAGAAATACATGCATATTCGAAATGGCATGACACTAAACATGATGCAAGTAATTTTATATTCTGCTTATCAAGAAAACTAACATGTCTGGCAAGAAATTGTGTCCTAGCATTAACCTTGCCCAGAACTTTCGTCACCATACTTACACCACTTAAATCATTGTACACATCCAAGATAATTAACAGAAGTCCTATTTGATATTAAACAATCCCCAACCTTAACAGACATCTTAGAAACCTTACTCAAATAATTTTTAGACCCAAATATATGGATTACGTCTTTACCTAATGTAACATCCGTGTGTTTTCAGCGAGCCAGTCTTTACTACAAAGCTCCTTATAAATTGCCCTTGATCCTACCACCATCCTATCTGAAATTACCTAAAGCAGCAAATCATCAAAGCAATAAAAACAAATTACAAGTCACAACTGCTTGCATGGCAGTAATATATAAAAGAAAACAAAAGAGGCCTAACACACTCCATGAGGGACTCCATTTTCAACAAAGTTTCCTCAGAAAGAAAACACCATCAATTTCTACTCTCTGCCCTCTCCATTTCAAAAGAATTCAACAGGCTACACTTACTTGAAAAAACCATGACCACTTAGCCTTATCTAAAAGTATTGAATGATTACAGTGTCAACGCTTTCTGGTGGTCTAAAGCTCCAGCCACACAATTACCTTCATCAATCTGCATTCTTATAAACTATGTGAACTAAATAAAGCGATCAGTTGAATAAGACTTTATAAAACCTGACTGAAAATCATAAATTAAACTATTCTTATTTAAATACTCATACATCTGTTTATACACATTTTTTTCTAAAATTTTTGAGGCCACATTAAGAATGGAGATTGGACTATAGTTTCCAGGATTGTATCTGTTACCTTTTTTGAATAACAGAATAATTTTAGCTAACTTCATATCAGATGAAATATACCATTTTCCAAGGAAAGATTAACAATAAATGTAATAATTGGAGCTATAATATCCGCAGCATCTCTTAAGAATCTAGCTGGAATACCATCCAGCCCAGTTGACTTGGACACCTGAAGCTCTTCTAGCATTTTATTAATTTGATTTACATTAACTTTATCAAAAGAATAACTATTTGGCAACACCCCTTGTTTTAAATAAAATCTCTTAACAAAATCAATCCCATAATTTCCTTTAGACAGAGGAAGCTTATCAACTAGACTATTAGCAATTAATGAAAATAATGAATTAAATTTATTAGCGACTTTATTTTTATCAAATTCTATCTTGCCATCAATATCTAGACCTAACTTAGATACAGAAAATTTCGATTTACCAATTGAATGGAACCTATTTAACACCTTCCACAGAGATTTAGGATCTTCTTTGTTTTCTTGAATTTGTTCCTTAATAAAATTACGTTTTGCTTCCTTTATATTTTTCTGTCCTAAGTTTCTAAGTGTTTTAAATTTTAAATAGTCTTCCTGGTTCTTAGTTCTTCTATAAATCGAGAGAGCCCTATTCCTATTTTTTATATTTCCAATATTTTCTTATCCATCCAAGGACTAGTTCTTTGCTTAACTCTCACTTGTCTAAGGGGGGCAATTTTGTCCACTACTTTAAGAAATAAAACGTTAAAATTTTTCCAAGCATCGTCAACTATTGAGATATTTTGAATATCATTCCAATTAACTATTTTAAGAGAGTCTTTAAAAACTTCAATATTATATTTTTTAACGATCTAATTCGTACTGTTTTATGATTACTAAATCTTATTTTACTACGTTTTCTTGTACAAAAAATTATATTATGATCACTGATACCGTATTCAATTACTCCTTTCTGGGAAATATATTTTTCATCAGATACCAAAATAAGATCGATGGTACTTTCCACCTTCCCAACTCTAGTAGATTTGTTTATATTTGGGTTAATGATCTTTTAATTGAATGTATATATCTTAACACAATTAGCCATATTAAGTGTTTATGGTTTTCTACAAGAGGAAAACGCTTAACGAGATACTTTGTGCATTGCTTTCATATTCTGCTGTTCTGTGGCCACAGATTTTTCTTGCAGGACCCTGTATGTTAAAGTAACTAAATTAGTTTTAATTGTTTAATCACCACAGCGTCTTGTCTCCATTGGCAACACGCACTATTTATGTCGATTGCAAGTGACGTCGCAGGTATCGGAGAGTGCAAGTGGCTATTGCAAGTGACATTTAATTTAGAATTTAGAATTTAGTTTCTTTTTTCTTGTCTTCACAACCTGGCTACTGTAGTAAAATGTTGAGCGATTCAAACAAAAATTAATCAATAAATAGAACAAAAAAAAAAGACTGTAAGTGACGTCGCTAGCGGAAGCGCAAGTGTCTGAGAGTGCAAGTCTGAGAATGCAAGTCTGAGAGTGCAAGGCTGCAGCTAGACCCTCTTGTTTACTCTGGCAACAACAAACAAAAAGTCTTCATGCATTATAAAGTCTTGTCAATTTAAACTCTTGATATACAGTTTTCTGAGCTCACACACACAAGAAGCATGCACACAGAAAGCCGGCTGTCAGATGGTATGTTGTGTGAGTATTAAATGGATAGCTCAGACAAAAATTTAAATTCTGTCATCATTTACTCACCCTCCAGTTGTTCCAAATCTGTATGAGTTTCTTTTTTTTTTACTTTTTATGTACTGCAGCTGTACAGTCTAAATAAAAAAAGAGACAATTTGTTGAGTAAGCATTAGATTGCTGTCTGTTTTCATGATTTAGTAATCAAACGTGACACTGGCCCAATGAATAAATTGCTATTTCCAAGCCACGTCATCTGGAGTTCAGTTTGCCTCTAGGCTTTGAAGAAATAAAGGATGACTGCTTTGAAGGCTGAAGGACAGACAGTCATTTTATTGACAAAACCACCCTCTAAGCATTTATAATGAATTTGACATTTAACATTTTGTAATTAACTCTCAGCACAACTGCCTCAAGCAGAAAATCTGTTTTAACATAATGTGTGTGATTGCTGTCACGTTTTCAACCAAACAACCCTTTTTTTAAGCTGGACATTCCACCACAGCATGCAGTTTCCTCTGTTCTCATGGGTTAAAGGTCTGATAATGTGGCTTATTTAGGACAAAAAATTATGAAAGCAATATGCAATTGTGAGTTGTCATATGTATGACTTGTTTGGGTGGAAAGTCAGAAGCAAAAGTTGTTTTTTCTTTCAGTTCGTTTCTTTATTTTGGCGCAAGTCAAGCTAGTGGATTGCAAAATGTTATGAAATGTACATGCCTCTACAAGCAAACCAGACAGACTAGTTTATACTTTCATTTAAACTTCATCTGAATAGTATTTTAGTACTAAAAGACCAAGAAGGGTCTCATTTAAAGAATGTTTAAAGAATACAATTAATTACAGTATGCAACAACTAAAGTATGAAGACGAACATGTACAGTATTTACCTTCTTTTCTGTATAAATAGCTCAAATGAACCAAAAGCATGTTATTACATATAGGTCAAGGAAAGTACTTCGCATTAATAAGATGTCAAGTGTGAAATTCATGTTCTTTGGTGAGTCGCAACAGAATGAGGATATTCTAAATCACGAGAACAGACAGGATTGAGGGTATTCGCTCTTGCAACAGGATTCAAGGGCCAAGTTCATCTAAAAAAAAAAAAAAAGTATTTACTCACCTTCATGTCCAGTATGACTTTCTTACTTTTTTGTTCTTTTAATACTCTGGCAGATCCCCCCCCCCCCCCCCCCCCCATATAAGGAAATCTGAATAGGGACTAATAGATAGCACCATAAACACTTAAATTGCTGTCTTTTACTCATGCAAAGCTATAGTGTGGTTTCAGAAGATTTGAATTAGTCACACTTTATTTTAAGGTCCAATTCTCGCTATTAACAAACCATTAACCACGACTTTTGCCTCAATAAACTCCTAATTTGCTGCTTATTATTAGTTATTGGGTAGGATTAGAGATGTAGAATATGGTCGTGCAGAATATGTGCATAATAAGTAGGCTACTAATAAACAGCCAATTTGTTATAATAATAAGCATGCTAATAAGCAACTAGTTAATAGTGAGAATTGGTCCTTTACGAGTGGTACTTGATTAATGGTGCACCTTTTGTGTTCCAAAAGAAAGGCAGGCATACATTTTTGAACATGTGACAGTGAGTGAATAATGACAGTAATGATAAGTATTCATTTTTGGGTGCATTTGTTTTTAAAGCAACAAAAACTTTTCTGAATCTGCCAGGTTTAATGATACAAGGACAGGATTCTTGCATGGTTTTTATGTAGCCACAAGTAAAAACATGTTCGATGGACTCTCCTCTGACACCACACAGACACAGGTTATCTCTGTCTTTTCTTAGATTACAGCCAGGTGTGTCTTCCACAATAAAACCCTCCATCTTTAATCCACAACTCCTTAGGAAGTGTGTAGTCAATATTGAATTGATATTTACTAACTCAATTTGCGTGTTGACGATATTAAATAATGATACTTTGGACTAATGTGATCAAAGAGGAAGGATGCCGTAATCATCTCACAATAAATATAAATGCGTGCAGGAAAATGCAGATGTGCTAATCAATAACAGTAATTGGTTAGCTTCTGTTATGTGATCTTGTGATCGGTTGCAGCACAGGTTGTGTGAGTGAGTATTATTATTAATAATAAAAAATATATGGTGTCTCACACACTATATATTAACAAAAAATATATAAGGATTTGAGGAACTGAAGAAGGTAATTTGACTGGAACATTGCACATGAAAATATAACACAAATTTGAGTAGTGTGTGGGATGTTTTTCTACTTCTGAAAATGTTAAAATATTTAAAAAAATAAAACTTGTGCTCAGTGTGTATCTGCAGCCACTGAATGAATTTATCGGAGAGAAATATTGATATTTTAATGATTCAGCCTGCAATAAACATCCCCACAACTCAGACATAAAGCTGCATGTATGTCCTTGAGCAAAACTTTCCATCTAGTGGATGAAATCCTATAAATCAGCCGGTGGATAAATGAGCTTGGCCCGATACTTGATGCTTTAGATTGTATCTTGTCCTGAATGTTAGCCCACATCCATCACGGATGAAATACAGGCCCGATATGCTGCACTGAAGGTGATCTCTTGATCTTGTATGGACAGTTGAATCTCATATGCCATTTACATGTTTTATGCTTGACTGTGTGTGTTTTGTTTGATTTCTTGGCAACTGGTTAATATTCAAAATCTTAGGAAAGAAAGTTTGGATGTTCTGCTTATCATTGTTGTTTTGTTTACTGTTTCTTTCTTAAGGTCATCAAAGGCTGCCTTTATTTAATTCAAAATACAGTGTGGAATACTATTACAATTTTAAACAACTGTTTTCTATTTAAATATATGTAAAACTCATTTATTTCTGTGATGGCAAAGATGAATTTTCAAATCTTCAGTGTTACACGCAGTGTGACTTTTGGTCAATTTAATGCATCTTTGCTGAATAAAAGTCTAATCTTACTGACCCTGAACTTTTAAGTCTTTTTACCCAAATTAAAACGGTCTAAACCCTATTCTGAATCTACTAACAAATCCTGTCAACAAATGTATGTGTTAAGGGAGAGATGTCTAACCTTTAGGTCTGTCTGGCAGAAGCAGGCTTCAGGTGGTAGGTCCTTCTTCCGAAAAAACAAACAAACATCGTCTGGCCCATTCTCCGGGTACTGGGTGAGGAGTGGCATCTGCTTCAGAGACCCCATGGGAAAAGAAAGAAAGTGGTTTCAAAGAATAAAACAAAACAACAAAAGCATGCGCTCTTCAACACTTCCTCCATGTGCAAGAAACTGACTGTTTCTGCTGGCTGTCCACATCCCAGGAGACTGATGAAGACTGTAAGGGAGGTAACCAAGGCCCAAGAGACTACTCCTGATTTCTAAGTCAAATGTGAACCTTTTTCACATGGGAACCGCGTTGTGACATTCAAAGCTAATAATTAAAGAAGACAGTGTGACATTTACTATTAACTTGAACTCAAAACACAGGCTAATAGTAAATGTCAGTCAGTACATCCCAATTCGCGTACTTGTGTACTATTCTATTCCGTTTTGTAGTGTGTTTGTTCAGGCTGAAAATTCCAAAAAGAAAAAGCACTTAAATAACCGAAAGTGTGGAATGTTGGACACTTCATGCATTCAGGCCAGGGGCTATCAGACTGTGATTATAAATGATAAAATAACCTTATCTAATTCATACACTAAACGACGTTTAAACAGATGCAATAAACAGGTATTAGTGTATGGTGTTCATTGGGATGCAGTACTGTTTACATTTAAGAATGAAAATTGTACCAGTAGGAAATTGGAACATTGTCAGAAACACCATATTGACATGGACCACAAACCCAGTCGCTGGGGTATATTTTTAGCAATAGCCAAAAAAAAAACATTGGGTATGGGTCAAAATTATCGATTTTTCTTTGATGCCAAAAATCATTAGGATATTAAGTAAAGATCATGTTCCATGAAGATATTTGGTCAATTTCTTACCATAAATATATAAAAAAATGTATTATCATTAGTAATATGCATTGCTAAGAATTCATTTGGACAATTTTAAAGGCGATTTTCTCAGTATTTAGATTTTTTTGCACCCTCAGATTCCAGATTTTCAAATAGTTGTATCTCGGCTAAATATTGTCATATCCTAACAAACCTTTCAACAACAAACCATACATCAGTGGAAAGCTTATTTATTCAGCTTTCAGATGAGGTACAATCTCAATTTCAAAAAAGGGACTTGGGTCCATTTTTGTGGCATTGTGGTGTTGTGGCATTTGATGTTGCTATCACGAGATCTGGGCTTAAAAAGTATATATTTGTATTTTTTGGAAGAAAAGATACATCGTAGGTAAGACACTACTTTCTCAGCGGGGATGTGTAGACCCTTGAAGCTGCATTGAACCTCAATTTGGACTTCAACTCATGGCCACCCACTGAAGGTCTATTATATGGACAAAAATCCTGGGATTTTTTCCTCAAAAACCTTAATTTCTTTGCTACATGAAAGACATGAAAATCTTGGATGACATGGGGGGGTGAGTAAATTATCAGGAAATGTTTATTCTGGAAGTGAACTAATCCTTTAAAATAAAAATGTAAAAATGTGTGTATTTATTTGCTTTTCACTAAAGCATGAAAATATACCTTTACAATGTGTTTTCATTTGATTTATTCGAGATGGTTTTGCATCAAACACAATGTGATTCTCTGCAATTCCAGGACAAAAGAGCGGACTTGGCTCTGTGGGACGGTCTTGCCAGGCTACCATGAAAGAACAAACATGGAAGGACGTGAGATGCGCTGTGATCTTGCTGCTCAACTGACAGTCCCAGCACGTTATAAGCAGCAGACAGCAGCACACAATGCACATAACATCACAAACAAATGTCATAACCTATTAAAACATTTATTTCATATTCGTATAGGCCAAATTTTCATATTATTTTATATCTTTTGATGTACTTATGTATTTGTGAAAATGTTTAGGCTTATACTAGATACATTATTATGTACTATACTTTGGCAATGTATTTAAAATATTATTTGTATATGTCAATAAACAAGTACGACGAATGCGTGAGAGCGCGCCACACTGCAACAAAAAAACTCAAGCATTTTAGCGATGACTCATTTGAACGCTTCTGATTGGCCATTGCATTCCTAAGCCAACAGACTCGTGTGTGATTGTTATAGGCGCCCACCCCCCCCCCTGTAAAAAACGCTAAATCTAAATTTAATGCTGCAGTCAACACTTTTCATTTCATTTTCATTTTATTCGCGACAGCCGTAATGGATTTAGTTTAACTGTACAGCAGCATTTTTGTTTCTAATAACAGAAACCGATAGCGTGGATATTACGTCATTGATAGGCGACAATGAACCGGGATGAGCCATCATTTAAAATGGGAATTTCTCTGGATTTACAAATCCTTGGGAACTTTTGGGATAACATAAGTGCACAACTGCCTATACTATAACACTCTGCAAGTTGTTTTTGGATATTTTATTATGAGAATCGTTCATATTCTGCCTTTAAGTCTCCGACAGGCTTTCGTATGTCATCCGCCCGCAGCAATTACCTCTTTAAACAATCTAACAACCAGCATGGATCAGCAAATAAACAGCTTGGACTAGTTAATAACCAACTTTTACCAATCAATAGCCAGTTTGGCCCAGCTAATAACCAGTACTAGCTAAAAATAAGTTAATTACCAGCTTAAACAACTAGCATGGATCAGCAAATGACATGTTGGACTACGATTTGATTCTCTCAAGTCTGCATTCGATGCATCCATGTTATCAAGAACACATCTGGGTACTTTCATGCGTCCTCTGTACTTGCGTTCTTGAGTATTAGAATTAAACTTCGACGGTTAATGATGACGTAGACTGAGAACACAAGGATGCAAGATTGCTTAAGAACGCATATTGAGAAATGGCCAGTGTGATTTTCGGCAAATCTTGCAGCAACAGCGCATTTTTCCGCTTGGGTGAGCGCTTCACTGACAGCTTACCAACAATCTTGACAAGCCATAGAAATAGAGCAGAGGCGCCAAAGCTACTGTCAATCTGCTCGCTCGGAAGCATCCGTAACTGGCACAGATTTACAGATAATTACAGTTGTTTGGCAAATTAAATAATTTTACATACTTGTTCCCAACATTTTATTAAGCTTTAAGTGACATCTCTGTTGACAAAGGATCCATTTATAATCATGTTCATATTAATTAGCCCGCAAACTCATTTTCTCAAATGGCCTGGGTATGCAAAGCTTTTGCAGCGTGTATGGACGGAACGTCCCTGATTTATAGTGGTAATTCACCTTTAAGTGTGCAGCTTTTGGTGACAGCTCTGCATACTGGAAGCTTTTTGGTTTCAGGATGAGTAAAGACATTCCCTGTTCATCCAAGAGGTTACATTTCATTCAGTGGCTTCTAGACGCTTCAGACTTAAAGCCAATAGTGTACAGAGGCCAGTGTGCCATCAGGCCTTTCAGATTTTTAGCCCATAGTCCAATTCCATCTTACTGTAGAAAGGTCAGAGACTGTTCCAAAATAACAATGGGTTGTGTATTATTACCAGACACACGACACCCATAGGGACATGGGAAGGGTCATCATCATCCATATGTTGAACATAACAACAGTAGGAGTCTTGACGTATTGTTTAGCATCATATACAGTCACAAGACATGAGTAATGACAGTGACGCTTGTTTAGTTGACAGTATGTTTAGATCTCTATGGAGAAGCACTATACAGACAGTTGATGACATGCTCAGAGGAAACTAAGCCTAAGTTGGTTAATTTTCTTGCACCTGTGATATAACAAGCATTAAGTGAGTAAGAAGGACCTGTCTATCTTGCATATGAGAGCAATTATAGTTAAATAAGCCAGAAAGGAAAACCAAAGTGATATATTCCATTATAAGAATGCACAGAATCCCCTGCGCTTTTGGGAATATATATATATATAGTCAATTGAATTTCAATGCGTCATATGAATGTAGTTAGTTTCCTCATAAAGGATTTCAGTACACAGTCTTGCACCCTTTGTCGAGCTTGGGGATTTTTTAATTTATTTTTTGAGTTGAGCTTGTTGTTTTTCTTCATCAGTCTTTTTTTGTAAAGATTTATTTTAAATGAGAAAAAATGAAAATACTTCCAAATCCAAAGCCACTGAAAAATAGCGACACAGTGATCTTCTTCTAGCTGTGTTGGAATGGACTGCACACGGAGAGGAGGTTATTTCAGCTCCACACCTAGTGCTTCTGACTGTAAAAACAAATCAAGTTAATTTGTGCTATTAGGTTCATAGTTTTCATTGCCTTTAGTTCCCCAGGCCTCTGGCGCAAATGATTACACAAGCAGATGCTGGCTGCAAATTAAGGTGCAACTTGATAAAAACTGTTGTTGTTTTAGCCAGGCCACTGAGAGAAAACTGTATGAGAACATAATTCTGAGTAAGATCATCTTTCAGCATTATTCTGTCACATAGTTCATGGTCTTCCACCAATCAAGTCTCGCCAGAGGTTCTCATGAGGCTGAGCTGTTCTCTCCTGAAGTTTATGCTTGTCATATCGGGCCCATTCCAGAATTACTAAGAAGCTATCTAAATTATTTTTGGGCTGGGAAGTCCACGCCATCGGTTGCATGCTTGGCCGGAGCCCTTCAGAAGTGAGCATGACCGGTGAGATGAGATTATGTGTTTTCCCGTATATGCCCAACCCCTGGCATTCACTGCAGACAGGACATGAATGTTATGCCTAATTAGCCCAGCCTCAGTAATGCACTAATCAAAAGCAGAAGGGCAAATAAAAATCATCCAATTGCATGAGCTGGTTAATAATTGGCTGTTCTGGGAGTTTTCTTCTTAATGGGAAACACAACGCCATTTGTTGACTCTTTCTTTGGCACAGGAGATTGTAGGTATGATTTGAATTTAAAGATGAAGTTCACTTTGTGGTTGCCTCCCGGACTAAAAAAAAATGATTAAGTCTGCAGAGTGTTTTTTGGGGATTTCCCATTGGGACAAAGTGATCACATTAAGTTAAAACATTGTTTATGCATTCCTTGTCTAGTCCTGTATATTATTCAATTTATTGGTCAGTAAGGCTGAAAAATCCTATTTTAAAATCTGCTTTCTGAAATATTGATTTGTTACTCATTTATGGAGATATCATATGAAATCAAAATTGTAGTTTTATAAAGACCATTTATATGCTAGTGTACTTCAAAAAGGCAACACAAAAAATGCAAATATTTAGCACATTTACAGTATGTCTTTAAATCTATATACAGTATATATATATTTATATATACATATATACATATATATAAAAATATTTTAGAATATTAAGTTATAAATTGCTTTTTATATAGAAGATACATAGTAGACACTAAACTTATATTTTTATAACATTATTAATAATTTTATGAATATTTTACATTATTTTGGGCCAATAAAATGCCAAATAAACTGTCTCTCGCCCAATACCATCTCAAACAATCATTGTTTTGCCATTCTGTGACATAAACTAAAGGTTATTGGCTATTTAAATTAAAAGGATAAGCACTTCCTTTTTTTAACAGAAAATTCGTCAAAAGTACTGCTAAGGGTTTTTTCTTCTTCTCCAAAAGCATAAAATCTCTCTCAAAGCTCTAGTCATGTGTAGAGAATCTCAGAAAAAAAACTAATACAAATGTGTTGGACAGAAATGAGTGGAGTCATTGAACCGATGCCAAAAGGAGCTAAACTCTTTTTTAAATGGATAGTTCACCCAATAACGACAATATTTGACCCCACATTCACTGTATAGACTAAAAACATTGTTTTCCAAGACATATTTCAAAATTTCTTCTTTTGTGTTCTACAGAAGAAAGAAATGCATACAGGTTTGAAAAGTGAGTATAAATGATGGCAGAATTTTAATTTTTGGGTGAACTATTCCTTTAAGGTCTAAGGTCATCAGGGAGGAATACTGTTGAGCTCAGCAAATTGCTTAATTTCACTCCACATTAAACTTCACAGAGCACCAGATATGATTGCACGGATATTGACTTATTTTCCCTGGGTCAGAAATATAGGAATGAATGTTTGGGGAGATTGAGAAGAGAAAACTGAGATGAAGCAGGAGGTAAATGTATGAGCAGCAATGTTCATTACAGAGTCTTGTGTCAGTGTGTGCTTGTAATACATGATGATGGGTATTTACTGATGTGTGGCATCAGCTATCTCCCAAGAGACAAGCAGCTGTTTCCTGCTGTTTCCTGCTAGTCATCCGCTGGTGCTCTGGCTGGGGATCATAGATAACCTCACCGATCATTGCATTCAACAGAGATGCATCCTCCTCTGCGTCAGAAAACAAATAGCAGCATGTAAACACAGTTAGATCTGCTTTATGTGATTACAGTGAAAACTTCCATGATATTACACAGGCCTCTGCGGAACACAGTCCTTCATGAGTCTCCAATCTTCATTACCATCTTTGACGCTAATTACAGTGGATAGCTTTCATTAGCATTGGTGTAATTGGGTAAATCTCACAGCAACACTTCCAGCTCACAATTCACCCCAAAATCAAAAGAAAAACAAAATTGCATTTTGTATAATTAAATCAAGCCTATTTTTAGGATTATAAATGAGATTATGTTAAGGAGCTGAATTGTGAATTGTATTTTTTTTATTTTTGTTTTTAATAAGATTCTGATGAGTGTAATACATTATTTTTTTCAGACTATATCAAGAGATTGAAAAAGAAAAAATTCCATGTGCAAATATGCTTAAATCATAAACTAATATAAATTTTTCTATTTTAATATTTATTATTAGAAATTAAATTACATAAAAAACATTCATATCTAAATTTTTATAATAATTGTTAAAATATATTACAATATACTTATATCAGGGGTTCAGCAACGAATCACCACATTTAAATAATCATATTTTGTTGCTTTGCAGCTTGAAATGAAGACGAACACAGTTTTTGTTGTATTCAGCTGTATTTACTTAGTGCAACTTATAACATCCAATTTAAAGATATAACACCAACATGTCAGAAAAAAAAAATAAAAACCAGAATCACTAAGTTGGAAAAAGGATCACCTTCTTCTGTCAGTATTTTGTTGAACCACCGTTTGCTTTAGTTACAGCCTTTAGTCTGTTGGGATATGTCTCTACTAACTTTGCACTATAGACTTTGCAATATTGGCCACTCTTCTTTGCAGAACGCTCAGAAAAAAAAAAAAAAAAAAAGTTCAGTTAAATTTGATTGTGACATTTGTGCGACTGTAGTCTCAAGTCCATCCACAATTTTTCAATGGGGTTGTAAGTGTGGGGTAAACGATTTATAGTAGCCAATGTTGAACTTACCCCAAAAGGGTCTCACCCCTATTTTGATAGCTCCGCCCCATACATACGTACGCAACCCAGGCAACGATTAGTTCTGTGAAACAAAGCAAAACCAATGTTACACCATATCTACACCGGATGCGAGTGGCGAGGCGCGACAAAATACTATGGAACTCATTATAATAAGTGATGCTGTCTACACCATAGATATATATACTAGATATATATACAGTGGGTACGGAAAGTATCCAGACCCCCTTACATTTTCACTCTTTGTTATATTGCAGCCATTGCTAAAATCATTTAAGTTAATTATTTTTTCCTCATTAATGTACACACAGCACCCCATATTGAAAGAAAAAAACAGAATTGTTGACATTTCTGCAGATTTATTAAAAAAGAAAAACTGAAATATCACATGGTCCTAAGTATTCAGACCCTTTGCTGTGACACTCATATATTTAACTCAGGTGCTGTCCATTTCTTCTGATCATCCTTGAGATGGTTCTACACCTTCATTTGAGTCCAGCTGTGTTTGATATACTGATTGGACTTGATTAGGAAAGCCACACACCTGTCTATATAACCCCTTACAGCTCACAGTGCATGTCAGAGCAAATGAGAATCACGAGGTCAAAGGAACTGCCTGAAGAGCTTAGAGACAGAATTGTGGCAAGGCACAGATATGGCCAAGGTTACAAAAAAATTTCTGCCTCACTTAAGGTTCCTAAGAGCACAGTGGCCTCCATAATTCTTAAATGGAAGACGTTTGGGATGACTAGAACTTTTCCTAGAGCTGGCCGTCCGGCCAAAATGAGCTATCGGGGGGAGAAGAGCCTTGGTGAGAGAGAAAGAAGAACCCAAAGATCACTGTGGATGAGCTCCAGAGATGCAGTCGAGAGATGGGAGAAAGTTGTAGAACGTCAACCATCACTGCGGCCCTCCACCAGTCGTGGCTTTATGGCAGAGTGGCCCGACGGTAGCCTCTCTTTAGTGCAAGACACATGAAAGCCCGCATTGGAGTTTGCTAAAAAACACCTGAAGAACTCCAAGATGGTGAGAAATAAGATTCTCATGTCTGATGAGACCAAGATAGAACTTGTTGGCCTTAAGTCTAAGCGGTATGTGTGGAGAAAACAGGCACTGCTCATCACCTGTCCAATACAGTCCAACAGTGAAGCATGGTGGTGGCAGCATCATGCTGTTGGGGTGTTTTTCAGCTGCAGGGACAGGACGACTGGTGCAATCGAGGGAAAGATGAGTGGGGGGGGGGGGTCCAAGTACCGGGCTATCTGGACGAAAACCTTCTCCCAGAGTGCTCAGGATCTAGACTGGGCCGAAGGTTTACCTTCCAACAATACAATGACCCTAAGCACACAGCTAAACTAACGAAGGAGTGGCTTCACAACAACAACTCTGTGACTGTTCTTGAAAGGCCCAGCCAGAGCCCTGACTTAAACCCAATTGAGCATCTCTGGAGAGACCTAAAATAGGCTGTCCACCAACGTTTACCATCCAAAATGACAGAACTGGAGAGGATCTGCAAGAAGGAATGGCAGAGGATCCCCAAATCCAGGTGTGAAAAATTGTTGCATCTTTCCCAAAAAGACTAATGGCTGTATTAAATCAAAAGGGTGCTTATTCTAAATACTGAGCAAAGGGTCTGAATAATTAGGACCATGTGATATTTCAGTTTTTCTTTTTTAATAATCTGCAAAAATGTCAAACCAATTCTGTGTTTTTCTGTCACTATGGGGTGCTGTGTGTACATTAATGAGGAAAAAAAAATAACTTAAAGGATTTTAGCAAATGGCTGCAATATAACAAAGAGTGAAAATGTAAGGGGGTCTGAATACTTTACTTACTCGGTACGTACAGATCTATGGTCTACACTGGATGCGGCGTGACACGACAAATCCCCGACAGAAAACGGCTGACTCGTTCTCTTTATGACGTGCTGACACAAATTTCAAAAGATTTTCAACAGTCACTTTGTCACGTCCAGTGTAGACAGACTTTAGCTGTTGCGACGCAGACACGGTGTTACTCACCTATCAAAAAGAAACAAAGCAACCTCGGCGTCCGATCGCAGGCCTTACGCTCCTTGAGTTCTCTCCAGCGCTGCAAAGCTGATCCGATATTTACACGGGTCATACTTCTTGCCTTAAGCAAGACGTGTTCCACAGACGTTTTCCTCTTTTGATTTTTATCAGCCATCTCTATCTTTCTGTCGCTCGGGTCGCTAATGTCCGTCCTGTGCACTGAAAAGCTCTCTCCTCCACATCATGAGTAGAAACACCCCTTACTGCTGATTGGCTACAAATTATTTTTGCTAGTCAGCCCGAATCAGTTTTCCAAAGCGTTTCTGAAAAATCGCTTACCCCACCTTTTAGGCCATGTCCACACGAACGGCGCGTTATTTTTAAAACCACAGCTTTTCTACGCGGTGCGTGGCCGTTCGTCCACCATGCAAACGCCAGCACCCGTTACTTGAAACCCCGAACATTTTGACCATATCTTGTATTTTTTTATTATAACTGATTTTTAGCTGTCCCCCAAAGGATTTGACCGCTAAAAACCATGCATGTCAGTTTGTGCAACCCCTAGTAAATTCCCGCTATAAAAAAACAGTATCCAAGAGTTTCGACCGAATACGTTATTACAAGGGACTTTCCTGGGACAACAATCCCCATCTTTTTTTGTCGGCCTCTTGACCATAATAAGATTTGACCCAGTCCCACCCTGAGATTTTCCAAGTAATATTTCAAGCATTTCAATACATTAGCAGATGCTTCGCTTATCCTGACTGTTGGTTAATGGTACCAGAACTGCATGCTACGCAAATACCCAAAAAACTTTACCGACCAGCAAACTAGTTAACCAAAAAAAATCATTTCTTTAAAATCGTACCCTCACACATCAGGCAACTCCAAGACTTTAGATTAAAGTGGTACTTCATCGTAATGATTTGGATTCTTCTCCTGTTTTGAATTTAGTTATTACCAAACACGCTGCTTTAACAATATCACATGATGGAGTTGACGCGATTACAAACAACACCAGTATTCTGTCTTTTTTTTTTTCTTTTTTCTTCACTAAGATCTTAAACATCACGGACAGACGGGTCGTGCGAGTACTTTTTACTGGCATTTTGTGACTGTTTTTATTGGCTGTTTGGCCTCTCATTCTAACGGCACCCATTCACTGCAGAGCATCTTGGTGAGCAAGTGAGGTAATGCTGAATTCTCTTTAAACTTGTCCTGATGAAGAACCAAACTAAAAGATGAGTAAAACTTTTTAGGAGATTTTCTTTTTTTGGGTGAACTACTCCTTTAATCTTTTTAGTAAGGATTTAATTTTATTTTAAAATTAGCAATGTCTTTTAATTTTACATTTTTATGATTTAATTAATTATTAGTTTTTCACTCACTGCAGTTCCTTCATAAACCTCCAGGGGTTTGCAAACTCGAGTTTGGGAAAACCCTTGTTATGCTGACCAAATGTTGAGAAACTTGTTGCTGCAACACATACAGATGTACGTAGGCATCCGTACACCAATAAAAAAGTGAGTGGAGTTGTGCTTGATTTCAAAGTGGAATGGTTTGACAACCTCAAACATGTTAGACATTCCTGTCCATCAGTGATTACTCCAGCATGTAGGTGGACCAAGGTTAGCCAGTTTAGGTCAATTGCTGGTCATGGTGGAGCAGCAGTTTGAAGAAAATCTTGCTAAGCAAGTTAGTTAAAGTTTGCTAACTGTCAACATATTTAGGAACTAGTAACCTGAATAAAAACACATGGCAAGGAAACTTCCTGTGGTTTATCACAGCACTGTAATGCATTAAATATATACAAGTTGTGCAAGCAATGCACTAGACAAGCATTTGAGTGTTTGCATACTTATTTATGGCCTGTGGAAGAGTATGCATGCTTTATTTCTTTCTTTATGAAGACACATGGATCCTGAGCAGGTTTGGGCAAAATACAGAATTGCAGATTTGGCGCCCTTTGAGTTCATGAGATGGAATATTATTATTTTTTTTTCAAACCTGTTAAGCCAGTACTCATAGATTTTGTCTTAGACAAACATTGCTTTTCTAGTTAAAAATATTCAGACATGGGTATGATTTTTTGTATTTATTTTAATTCTACTTCCTTACATTCAAATCCAAAACGCAATTTGCATTCTGTTAGCTTTCTTAATTCAACTGAATTGGAATTTGAAGTCACACACAATCCTACTTCAGATTGTGATCCTTCTCGCTGTGCATTAGGACAGATATGATGTGAATAGAATGTTACATTTAACAGACAATTTCATGACAAAATGACATGCATAGACAACACTAGTAATAATGAGTCACATTATTTCACAAGTACATTCAAGAGCCTCAAAGGCACCGAAAAACAAGTATCTTGACACAAAGAATAGGTCTGTAACTACTGAACGGCGCCACGCATGTCGTCATGCTTATATGCTTATACTAATTATGTACAATTATGTACAATCGGAATCTCTCACATGAAAGAAATGACTGATTACCACTGAACCATGTCAGTCGACATACGTATGAAGACACATATATGTCATTGACTTACTGTTGTATAAACATAAATCAAAGCACAATAAATATATTGATAATATAAATACAAGCAGACAGCTTTCATATGTAACATTTGAAGAACTCCTTGACTTGAAATGCAGGAAGCCTCGTCACATGATTCACTTGACAACAAAGTGTCCAAAGTGTCATACTGCATGGGACAACATGCCATTTAACCAGGTCACCCCCCCCCACCCTCCACCCCCCCCCCCCCCAAACAAAAAGGAAACCTGAATGAGCATGACTGGAACGGTAGCTTCAGGATGGTTCCTCTGTCTTCAGTCATTCACAGAATATCATCTTCAAAACTGGACTATCCTACATGACTGAACACCCACTCAACCTGCCTTGAACATTTTTCAAGTTCTTCTGGCAATCGCAGTTGACAGGGCCCTCTGTCTCAAAACAATTAATGTCGTAGTTGAGGGAACATAACTTACCCCTTTGACCTCACAGTTGGCTTTATCTCACTCTACCTAAGGGGGTTTCTAAATCAATTTTTAGAATCACACAAACCGATTGCCTCTTAACTTTGTATGCATTACAATCCTTAGGATGTGTCTTAGATAACAGAACCGATAGAATAGGATAGGATAGATAGATAGATAGATAGATAGATAGATAGATAGATAGATAGATAGACAGACAGACAGACTGGGAATGCTATCAAATAACTTATTCAAAACCTTGCCTTCCAAAGCATATCGATTTTTAGATGGATCCGTCTAGTCCATAAATACTGTCCACATCACGTCAGATCTTCTGAACAGTTGACTTGTTGAGGTGTGTGGTCTCCACAGAGGTGGAAGTGGGTTGGTACAGCTCGATTTGGCCTGCTGGGTTTTTGGTAATGGACGTTTTGAACAGGGAGTTTCTGGAGGGCACAAAGCTGGTCTTGCACAGCGCCCCCCACAGGAAGCGCAAAACCGAGGGGCTGAGGATGATGAACACCCAGGGGTCAATGATGGAGTTGACCGAGAGGAACCGCAAAGCTATGAGATCAGTCTTGTTGCTGCCTCTAGGCTTTCCCATGGAGTTGATGTACACACGGATCTAGAGAGAAGAAGAAGGTAATTCAGAAGTGTCATCCATCCTTAACCACACATGGCACTTTGTCAGATGATGCTGTCATAGGCAATGATTTTTCCGAGCACAGCACTGTGAGATTTGCCAAAGAAACCATTTCAATATATTTCAATAAATCATATCAAATTTCAAGCAGGAAAAATGGATATTTATTTTTCAGCAAAAATATCAACAAATACAGATCTGATTTCTGCTCATGTCGACAATAAATTAAATTTGTCACGTCTAATAGGATTGCATCAGGACGATAGATAGATAGATAGATAGATATGATAGTAGATTCTGAAGATCAGTATGATAGATAAGGATCTTTAAAAATGCTACTGAATCTTTTATAACAAATAAACCGACCTAATTCTTTTAAGAAGTAGTCATTAGTTTGCTGGAGTATGACAAATAAGCAGCATGTAAAATCATCATTTACAGTACATGTTGTGTAAAGCTGCTAGCACTAACTATAATGAAATCATTGTGGTGAGATATGTGGAGCCTCTGTATACACTCTCTGGTCCAAAGTATAGTTTTGCATTTATGATTTTAATAATTAATGTCCTTTTCCACATCCCACAAATCATATCTAATCGGTTAAGTGAGAAACCATTCTAATTGTTGACATGCTTATAAGACTCAGAGCTCATTTATCAATATTAATGACAGCGACGTGGTTGTGCAAGAGACTTAACAGTCATTTCTTACATTGATTCCAATTTAAGGAGCTTTTGCTTTTACTAAGATTTCAGCTATAACTGAACTGAGACAATTATGTGGGCACATAAGATTTTGGGTGTGTATGAGCAACTCAAAAACATAAACAAGAGTAACCACGGCACAGTCTGACAAAACCTGGGTTTGCGCTTTCTGTCACCCGTGTGCCTGGCGCGTTATTATATTATATGTATATACTCCACTCTCAGATGTCTCATCTTGTACCTTCCCATCAATGAGTTCTTACTGTCCATTTGAAAAAACTTTATGGGTGGATTTCATTTTCAGTTTATTCTCATAAAAATAACAGATGCATAACAGAGCAGAAATGATTCATGTTATTCCTATTTTCCTAAGTTTGTTTACTTCTGCTCATAGTCTTTTATGACAAAAGCCTTTGTTTTGTCTTTTCTTCTACCACATTCACAAAAATGCATTTTGACGTAATTTTTTCTTTAATCCATTTTTTTTTTTATTATAGTGTTTTTTGGGGTTCAGGAGTTGAAATTTGTTTTTTGCTTAGACCCGTGTCATGTTGCGTGATGTGAATGTACTACAATAACATTCTATCTATTGCATCTGCCATTCATCAAACTGAAAGTTACTAGTTTGCTGAGTTACCTTGGTGCCCTGTTTCAAATTCATTTTTTCCCGCTCTCAGCCTTTTAAGTATGCAGAGACCACGGTAAAGGCGTGTAGACTAGCAATCACCAAACGACAATGGTGTCGTTTGATTTGTGAGTCGTAAAGCGTTACTGCAAACAAACGTATTCTTGTTTTTCGAAGTTTACTCAAGTTGTATCAGTGCATAACATGCTGCGCGCGCGCATCCATAAATAAATGTCCCTATTGTGTGTGCTTGCACGTGTGCATCAAATCCTCAGGAAGTTTTTGTGAATATCCTCATTGTTCTGATGTGCAGAACCTTTCACCAGACTGGACCATCCATCATTTTGCATTTACACTACTAACCCGTAACCACAAATTGAGAGTCAGTGATCCTGCGGGGATGTGACATTATCTTACTTGTAATTTATCGCTGAATCAAACTTGTCCGTAATACATCAATTCTAAACCAGTCTGTCTGAATCAGCAATAATGTTTGCATGACTCTGAGTCAAGGAGCCACAAATAATAAACTGTATACTTTAATGTCTTTCACCTACTGCTAATTGATCATTTTACATAATTATGTGGGTAGCTTGTTCCCGATCACGTGAAGGGTGCGTGAGGGGTGGTTGGCTTCTGGTTTCAGCTAGACGTTATAAAACCATATTAGTCTGTCAGCACCAAAGTGTTTTGTGTGTGACAAGACAACCCATAGCCTAATTTGCTTTTCACAAGATTTCATAAACCACCGAAGAAAAAATACACTCAGCTATCTAAATCTCACCGGCATTTATTTGTTGTTCCCAGCAGCGGGGAGATGAAAGATTATGGACCATGTGCCCGTCCAAGATCTTGTTTGTTCCACTGACACACTGTCTCATTGACAGCTGTATTTTCCAGTTTCAAAATGCTAAATGCTTTCATAGCACTGATAACTGTTGTTTCTGTGACGTTTATATTAATACCATCTTCTCCAATACGGTTCAAATCCTTTTAATTTGTATAAACCATTCCTCTGTCAGTGAACATGAAAGCAAAATTGGTTACTTGAAAACCATAACATCCACATGCCCATTGCACATCCAGTAATGTTGTTTGATTTACTTTGTCCAATGCTAATCAGCTGGTTGTAGCCTTTCTTATTTAACAGGCTCATCAGCAAACTGCAAGAAGAAAGTTGGATAATATAAATAGCAAGTAGTGCTATTTAAAATTCAATCAAGAAAAATACTTCTTGACTTATCTTCACTACAATCTATAACTAGTACATATCATGATTTTGCAATTTATGCTAGTTATTATAAATTATATATTAACTGGTTTTAGTCAAGTCAACCTAAATACATTAATATTTATGGTTAACAATAGAAATTGCTTCTAAGCTAAGTACGGTTTGGCAGTTTTAACATATTTAATACTTAATATATTAATATATATTCATTGAATCTATTTTCTCTTTCTGTTTAGTAATTAATGATATTAATGTTAAGTAGGTAAATATTAATTAGTTTAGTGAAAATCTGGTTTAAAACGTTTACCTTTACTTTTTACATATAATTACTATATTTTTACTAACCTACACTTATACATTATATATCTATATTTATATTATTGATATTATATATCACATATATAGACACAACACACACAAAAACACTTTTTCATCATGTATATATATATCCATTTAGCTTTCTAATGCAACTTATAAAAATTACATTTAGCAAAGTACCATAACTTCCATAATCCTGAACTTGTACATTTTTTATGAATTTACTTCAGATCACTTTCATTCGTCCTAATAAGATACTTTAAGTCTTACCATTAATGGCAGGGAACAAATGACAAATATGACTGTCATGAAGACCAGGAGAATGAGATGTTCCACCTCCTCTGCCCATGAGAAGTACCTCCTGTCCCTTTTACTCCGGGTCTGCACTGATCCTCTGTTCATTTTGCGCCTCCGGTACATTAACACCAGATGGTAAACTACAAAACAGTTGCATGCCACTATAACTATAACAATAAGCAGCATCACAGTGGCATAAACGTTGGCATAAACCCGGTCCTCCATCCCCTCTGGATTCATGGCAATAAAGCACCATGTCCCGGGACAGTATTGCACATATTTTCCAAAGCCTGCAAATGGCATTAAGCAAAATAAAAAGCAGATTAGATAAATGCAAGGGACGGTGATGTATCCACAGCGTTTGGTGACATGCCTCCCGTAGTGGTATGGGTACCCGATGGAGAGGCACCTCTCCAGTGCCATGGCGAGGAGGATGGAGAGCGTCGCCAGACTGAAGAAAGTCATGGCAAATCCAAAATATTCACACACCGCACGTGTCTCGCTCATCCCAACTAGTGTGGTGTTGGTTAAGTATGCAGTCTGAACCAGGGGACTGATCAAGCAGGTTCCCATTAGATCCATAACGACCAGCGTGGTCAGCAGCAAATGGAACAGAGATTGTCGCTGCCGGTTCTTCTCTTTCCTCCTGCGGAACTCCAGGAGAACTAATGCAACCAGATTCCCGAGAACTCCAGCTGCAAACATCATCGCGCTGATGGTTGGGCCACCGTTCTGCTCCACACTCAGACTTTCAGTGCAACTTTTGTTTTCTGTGCCCATTACTGCCAGAGATATACCGAAACTCCTGTTGTAGATCTTCTTGGAACTTCTCCAAGCTTCCTTGAATTAGCTTAGGTTGGCATGTTTAAAAGCAAACTCTATATTAGAAAAACTGCGTTCAATTAGTCTGTTCTTCTTTCTGGGTATAGAATCTAAAACACTTAAAGGTGGTTCACCAAGGTAAAGGAATGTTCATCAGTGGAAGCATGGTGTGTTCCAAAATACAGATCCATACAAGTATTTCAATGCCTCTGGAGTCAGACAGACTTGCCTCTTAGCCTGCCCCCATGCTCTTGAAGGCAAAAAGGCAGTGGGAGAATGTAGTGTGAGCCATGAGATCCTCTGCTGAATGAGCTGTTGGCTGGTGAAACAACGTCATTTTCTTGACCCCACCCCTCAACACACACACACACACACACACTGATCCAGACACAGCAATGAGAAATTCGAGCTTCCTTTAAACCTCATGTGCTGTTGAAACTTTACTTCCTGCATGTTTGGGGTCCTGCACTGTATAAAAATAATAATAATCAAATAGCAATTGTAATGCTAAAAACTTACTAAAAAGTAAGCTTGAATGGGTCTCTTAAGGGTTACATGTCCTATAAGCAGTTGAATTTGCCTTTAAGAAAGACTGCTCTTTAAAATGACCATTGATTAAATAATGACCACTAATCCTTGAAATTATCACTATTTTAAAATGACCATCGTGCAACCAAAGCCTACATGGAAAGAAGGATCCCAAATAATCGGTGACTTAAAATTATTATTTTTAAATGTTATAATTGCATATTTTTTATAGAATTGTTAGAGCTTAAAATTAGATTTAGTTAAGTCAATAGATTTAATTAATAGTTTTAATATCTTATGAATGAATGAATGAATAAATAAATAAATTTGTTCGCCAAAATGTTGTTCACTAATTGCTTTATAGTAACTTTTTTTTTTTAAAGAAACTCATACTTTTATTAAGCAATGGTTTGATCAAAAGATTTCTATTTCAAATGAATGCTTTTCTCTTGAACTTTCTGTACTTAATATAATCCTGTAAAAATTTTACTTTCCACGAAAACATTATGCGACAACTGTTTTCAACATTGTTAATCATAAAAAAAAATTCTTAAGCGCCAAATCAGCATATTAGAAAATATTTTGAAAATGGCCCATGAAAGTTTATCTTAGTTGGCATGTTTTCCAACAGTTATCGTTTCTGTGGTCCTCTTTGCTTCATATTCACATAATTAAGCCTAATTCCTCTAGCTGTAACAGACGTTTATGAATGCTGAGAGATGTTCGAATTTTTCATGGCTTTTAAGGTTGGGCATGTACAGATCTGAGCTCACAACATGCTGCTACGCGTTTAAGTCTTGCCAGAAGGGAATTTTGTGCTCTTTTACTTTAGGGCTTCCTGGTCCTTTCTGTGCAATGTTATGTTTTATGATATGATAAAACAGCATTTAAACATTTACAATGACATTTTACACACACACGCACACACACATATATATATATATATAGGCATATTTCCACCCAAGTAACTAAATTCTTTTTTCTTGATTGTGAAGCTTCCGTATGTGTTAGGCCCAAGCTATTTGGCAGTGATGCTACTATGGCAGTGATGTCTGTATTTGTAGAGCTGTAGATCTGTATTTGTACCATAAGGTCTGATGTTAATAAGCATATGTAAACACACTGAATGTGTTAGGCTGCTACAGCCCAAATGGTTACAGCACAAATAGCTTGGGTCATGCTCATATTGACAGGTCAAACATGGTTATGAACATGTCATGAAACTTGAAACGTCTAGATCAGATTCACTGAAACTGAGGAACATCACATGTACATCAAGACATGATCAAATTCCAGTTACCTTAAGCAGACAAAAGACATGTCCACTAATGAAATCATAAAACAAGGAAACTTTATTGTATAATTTATGATTATAGGATGAATAAATGACAAGTCACTTAAAACAATAATAGATCAATTTGAGCTGTAGAGGAGTGATAAAAAACTTTTACTTGCTGCAACCCATTACTAGCTAAATCAGCTATGGCGATCAAGTTAGATTTGGTGTTATTTGTTTACATCTTGCACCCTCTACATGCCAAATAAGGCACTGATCTATATATATTTATTTTTATTCAACAAGGATGCATTAAACTGATCACAGAGGACAGCAAATCTTAATGTTATAATGTTACAAAAGATCTCTCTTCTGGCAAGTAAGCTCTTATTCTTCTGACCTTTCTGAATCATGAAAAAAAAAATGAACACGCACAAACCTGTTTCTGATACAATCAGAAAGGTTTTTTGAGCACTGAATCATATTAGAAAGATTTCTGAAGGATCATGACACTGATGATTGGAGGAATGATGCTTTGTCATCACAGGAATCATTTTATGGCTCATTCAAATAGAAAACAGTTGTTTGAAATTGTATTGATGTGTCACAATATTACAGTTTTTACTGTATTTTGGTGCATACAATAAACTTACCAACCACAACCTTTTTGAACAGTAGTGGAGATTAAACTCAAATGACCTCAAAGTTGAGATCTTTTCTCATTCGCTGCATTTCTTGACAACAGGTGTTTAGGAAAGTGCTGTGGTGTGTGTTGGTTTGTTATTCAGTTGATCTGACAGAGAGAAAAATTCCCAAAGTGGCCTTTCACCCTTAGGGGTCTTTTGCCCTGTTGGACATCTTTTTTTACCGTAATCAAACAAGTGTTCTTGGACTCTCTGTTTTTATTTTTTTGCTGTATGTACTAATTAAATTATTTCAATCAGACACAACATCAATATTTACAAGCAATCCCTTCGGATCACAATGTAATTCTAATGCTTTTTTATTTTTCATTTAAATGTTTCTATATAATTTTTTTTTTTTTTTTTTTTTTACTCTTTTGTCATACAACTTATCACAAATATATCAAATGTAATAATCGAAGAAAATCAAATAAATAATTTTTCATCATTCTTCCAAACAACGGTTTAACACCTGTTTCCAACAGATTGATATTCTCTTAGCAGCAAATGTTTCTTCAAGTCGCTCAAGTCAGATCAAGCTTTCACCGAGAGATTAATTATGCTTCATTTTCTTTGTATTATGCACAGTTTGTTTTCTACAGAATAATTGTTTATCAATGAGTAAATATAGTAATATATCATATATATTTTTCATTTCCACTGTCGATTTCCCCCACTCCAAACAGGGTCCAATATTCATATAGGATGCTACACCAGAAGAGCACCATAATCCCAAGACCGACATGTACTGATCGTCCTTCTCCAAGAGAAAGAAAACCGACGAAATAAGTTTGTCGTATGGCCTATAGGTCAAAAATTAATAACTCATTTAGACATTATAAGAATCACTATCACAAAGGAAAGAAATATGTTTGTCAGTAATTCACAATGCAAAGCGAACACAATAGTAATTGAACCGTGTGACAGTCTTGTGTGAGTGATGTTGCGACACTAACCATATGTTATCTAGTATTGTCTACTCAACTCCGATTAAGCGTCTATTTAAATAGCCTAGTTTCTCTTTCAGATGTTACATTTGGTAATATTTTGAACTTATAATAATGTGAAATGCATTAGCACTAAACTGTCAGGTCAAAACAGGAAAAACCTTAGCGATTTTCGCAGACAAAAGAATTAACGAATATTTACCCGAATAAAGATTACCTATTTGTATACTTCTATAATAATCGTTGTAAAATAATTATTATTATATTACTAATAATTTAATCCAAAAAGCTTAAACAACAATACATATTTCACTTAATATATTCCCCTTTATAGATATTATCTATGATTACTTAGATTATAATTTATTAGTTATCAATCCAGATTATATGACAGACACAGAAATGTATTTATATAAATATTATAAAAAAGTATGAGCTATGAAATATGCTAATTCCGAAAAAATTTCGACATTGAATAAATGATTAAGTTCTGTAATTAAATAAATGAAGAATTGTTCCTTCAAAGTCTCTTCTCTTATAAGCTTAACGTCAGCCAATCGTCGTCCGCGTGACCTCCCACAGTCCCTCCCGTTCAGTGCCTGGATCACAAACTTCCCACCTTCATGCAGCCCAACATCTCCAACATCACCGCGCGCTCCAGCTCATTCAGACGGAGTGTGGCGCGGGAAGAAAAGCTGCATGTGTACAGCTGTTCATTAAGATGACGTGGGACAAAATAGCGCTCTTCTTTTTACAACTTTCATTGACAGCTCAGCATGTCACAGCCATTCACAGACATGACATCTATCCATATGGGATGTTTTACGGCGATGTAACTCTGCAAGAAGGGGACGATGAGACTTCTGAAGTGACCACGCTCACCAAACCAATGTACTTCTATGAGACGTCCTTCACTAACTTATATGTGAGTACATGAAACGCCTATTAATGTTTTGTTGTTGCTGCTGTTTTGCATCTATCTATCTATCTCTCACTATCTATCTATCTATCTATCTATCTATCTATCTATCTATCTATCTGTCTGTCTGTCTGTCTCTGTCTTTCTGTCTGTCTGTCTGTCTGTCTATCTGTCTGTCTGTCTGTCTGTCTGTCGGTCTATGGCATATAATAGTCCTGTCGGTCTCTCTGTCTATCTATATATCTATCTATCTGTCTTGTTTTCTGTCTGTCTGTCTGTCTGTCTATCTATCTATCTATCTAACTGTCTAACTGTCTGTCTGTCTGTCTATCTCTATCTATCTGTCTCTCTCTGTCCTGTCTCTCTGTCTCTCTGTCTGTCTGTCTATGTCTATCTATCATTCTGTCTGTCTGTCTCTCTGTCTCTCGGTCTGTCTGTCTATGCTACTCCCTGGCTGTCCTGTCTGTCTGTCCTCTCTTCCTCTCTGTCTCCTCTGTCTGTCTATCTATCTAGCTGTCTGTCTGTCTGTCTGTCTATCTACCTATCTATCTATCTATCGATCTATCTTCTGTCTGTCTGTCTGTCCCTTCTGTCTGCGTCTATCTATCTTTGTCTTGTCCGTCTGTCCTGTCTTTCTCTCTTCTATCTATCTTTACACAATCATACTCCGTCCTATCTGTCTGCCTGTCTGCCATGTCTGTCTGTCTGTCTGTCTGTCTGTCTATCTATCTAATCTAACCTTCTGTCCTGTGCTGTGCCCTGTCTGTCTGTTCGCGTCTGTCTGTCTATGTCTACTTCTGTCTGTCTCTCTGTCTGTCTATGTCTATCTATCTGTCTGTCTGTCCTGTCTGTCTGTCTGTCTTGTCTGCTCTGTCTATCTATTCTATCTGTCTGTCTGTCTGTCGATCTATCATCTATCTGTCTGTCTGTCTGTCTGTCTGTCTGTGTGTCTGTCTTTCTGTCTGTCTGTCTTTCTTCTATCTGTCTGTCTGTCTGTCTGTCTCTCTTCTATCTATCTATCTATCTGTCTATCTTTCTTTCTGTCTTTCTTTCTTTCTGTCGGTCTGTCTGTCTGTCTGTCTATCTATCTATTCTGTCTGTCTTGTGTGCTGGTCGTGTCTTGTCTGTGTGTCGTTGTTTCTACTCTAAATGTCTATCTATCCGTCTTCCCTCTGTCTGTCTATTTTTTATCTATCTGTCTGTCTGTCTGACTGCCTGTCTATCTATCTTCTGTCTGTCTGTTCTGTCTGTCTGTCTATGTCTATCTATCCGTCTCGATCTCGTCGTGTCGCTGTCTCTCTCTGTCGGGTCTCTGTCTGTCTCCTGTCTGTCTGTCTGTCTGTCTGTGTTTCTGTCTATCTGTCTATCTGTCTGTCCCTCTGTCTGTCTGTCTGTCTATCTATCTATCTAAATCCTGTCCCTGGTCTGTCTGTCTGTCTGTCTGTCCTGTCTGTCTGTCTATCTATCTGCTGTCCTGCCTGTCTGTCTCTCTGTCTATCTATCTATATATCGTTCTATCTATCCGTCCGTCTGTCTGTCTATCTATCATCTGTCTGTCTGTCTATATCTATCTATCTATATATCTATCTGTCTTTCTGTCTGTCTGTCTGTCGGTCTGTCTTCTGTCTATCTCTGCTCTACTCTATCTATCATCTATTCTACTCTCTTCTCTCTTCTATCTGATCTATCTCCAATCGACTCTGTTTGTTTCTGGTCTGTCCTCGTCTGTCCTGTCTACTTATCTCGCATCATCATTACGTACTCTAGCATTCTATCTATTTCTATCGCGTCGTCTGTGCTGTCTCCCGTGTCACTTCTCTCTCTGCAATCTTTCTCTCTCTCGCTTCTCTTCTTCTTCTCTTCTCTGTTCTTCTGTTCGTCTATCTTGTTCTTATTGTTTTAGTAGTGACTATATAATATATAATTGTGACCAGAACTTATTTAAATTGTATATATAATTTAATTTTAAAAATATTTATATAATACACAGATAAACATCAATATATTACAGTTTCTTTCTTTTCTTTTACATATGATCGACTTGTTATTTTATTGATTCTGAACCTGTGTTGTTTTGGTTAATAACCTTAAGCCAAGGTCTATTTCCAAATATTTTAAAAAACAATTATATTTAAGATAAAAGGATTTCGTTGTTCATTTTGAGATGAGCATGTCACTCTGGGAATATTGAATAATGTCTTGTAAAAATTGTTTTCATTATCATGTTATAATGAATTTTGTATTAATGTCCGTATAACTTGTAGTCAATAATGTCTGTCTTCCTTTATTTTTATTATATATATATTTTTTTTAATTTTTTCATCATTTTTAAAGTTTTTTAAAAGTTTTCTTTAGAAGGTTTAAATGTATAGAGTTCCTTTTTGTTTATATTTTATTATCCCTAGTAATTAAATTCAAAGTGGTCAATGAAATTAGCTTATTGCTGTAAGTTGTAACTCTGATTTTATTCAAAACAAAAATTATTAGAATATAACCCCAGAATTAGATCATTATAGACAGTTCTCATTCTGTTTTGTGTCTCGTTCCAGGTGGCCACCAATGGAATCATCTCAACTCAGGATCTTCCCATGGAGAAGCAGTATGTAGATGACGGCTTCCCCACCGACTTCCCTGTCATCGCCCCCTTCCTGGCTGACATTGACACCAGCAAAGGAAAAGGATCCATCTTCTACCGGCAGACGGAGTCTCCTACCGTGTTGAAGCGGGCGGAAGCGGATGTCAAGAGAGGCTTTCCAGATGCCACATTCACCCCAACTCATGGTTTTATCGCCACCTGGGAGAATGTGTCAGCTTATGAGGAGGTCACCCGCAGCTCTAGCCCATCCAGTCGGGTAAGTGAACTGCTTATAGTCGTACTACATCTGACCCTGAAGGTCTGACTTTACCCAAGCTCCTTTTAGGCCAGGGTTATCAAAGCTGGTCATCTGTTTTCTGACCTAATCTCAGGCCCAGAGGGTGTCTGAAAGTACAATAGCGTCTCCCACTTACCTGCTAATCTATCCCAGAGCTTTTCAGTTTACCTGCAATTCACAGGAACAATTGGTGGGTCTGAACTGCTCCTAATTGTCCCTGTCACCACAGCAATTAGATCTTCTTAACACCTCACATACCACAGAAATGCCTGGGAAGGTTTTAGGTGATTAAAGCCACAGCGTTTCTCAGGGGTCTGATGGGCTTTTTGTAGTATTTTCTACAATATACTTAGTATATAGTATTTTCATTCAGTGTTGTCAAATCAAGCTTTATGACTATCAAAATGCCCTAAAATCAAACATTTATTTCTAATTATATTATCTATTAATATAATAAAATATTGTAATATAATAAAGATTATATTTTATAATACAATAACATATAATAACATTAATTAAAATAGTTTTTAGTGGAAAAAAATTGGCAATTCTAATTTATTTGCTATGGTAATTATACACAATTATATGTTGCATTTTATTTGCATTCAGCATTGATTTTGTCCATCAGAACAGCCCTGCGATTCGTTTTGAGTCACGATCCACCAGTTGGAGTGCATAAAAGTGCACTAGTGCGTATAAGAATACATTTTTATTTAGCAGGGACACATTAAATTGATCAAAAGTGACGGTAAAGACATTTAAAATGTTACAAAAGATTTCTATTTCAAATACATGCTGTTCTTTTGACTTTCTATTTATCAAAGAGGTCTACAGTTGTTGGTGTGTAAGTGGAGTGGTTTCAGCTGAGATGGAACTGAATTCTGAGTGTTTTTGGTGTTTTCTAATGGGCGTTAATGAATGGGTCATTCTTCAAGCCTCTAGTGCACATTCGTCTCTTTCATCCAGACAGCTGAGCAGAAACAGCTGCATTGCTCATGAAGTATTATCATTTGTTATTCATTGGTTCCGGAAGCAGCATTTCTTCTCTTGGTTGGGTTGCATAAGGCCATGTTCATGTTTGTATCCTCAGAGTACATATTATCATCAGAACATGATGTCTGAAATCAAATCTGAAGCCACTGTTATGAGGTATATCATGATCATCGCAGTCAAAGCTAAAGGCCACAAAGCATATACTAAATACTAGTATGGTATTTAGGCTGTTAAAAAATTGATATTCCACATTTAGCTGCCTATACGTGTTTGAAGAAAGCACATCCTTGAGTTGATTTACTATGTTTCCGCTGAAGCAGAGAGGGGTCTAAATGGTAGAAATCTCTGGATGATATCTTATGTTTGCCTTTGGGATTTAAACCGCTTTATCTAATACATACAGTACATACTGTGTGTATGTACTGTACATGTGGAAGAATTGACAATAAAGCAGACTTGACTTGACTTGACTTGACTAATCTTGTGTCCCCTCCAGTCCCCAGATGTCTGTTTGTCTGCAGACGTCCTGTGGATGGAAGAAGTAGGGGCTTATGAGGGGATACTCCATGGAAGACACATAGTACCAATTCAATTTTAAAGTATTCAATTTATTTTTTTAATTTAAAGTACTTTATTGGCACAATTCTATTTATATACAATATTGCCAAAGAATTATACACAAAACAAGGTATGAGATAAAAGATAGAAAGAAATGTACAATAGAACAATAACAATAAAATATAGGAAAGAGATTCATCAAAATAAATAAACAACATAAAAAACAAACAGGCCAAAAGTTTGGAATGATTAGGATTCTTTAATGTTTTTAAAGGCTGACAAGACTGCATTTATTTGATCAAAAATAGAGTAAAATAGTAATATTGTGAATTATTGTTGAACAATGTTGAAGACAGTTTTTGCTGCTTAATATTTTTGTGGAAACTGTGATATACCACTATTTAAAAGTTTGGGATAAAATTAAAAAAGAAAAATAAATGAATTCTTTTGTTAGGCAAGGATGCATTAAATTGATTAAAAAAAAAGTGACAGTAAAGATATGTATAATGTTACAAATGATTTATATATATATTTTTTAAATTCTGTTCTTTTGAGCTTTATATTCATCAAAGAATCCTGTAAGAAAATTATATAATGGTTTTCAACAAATACTAAGTCGCAAAGCATTTTCATTCTGATAATAATCAGCTTATTAAAATGATTTCTGAAGGATTATGTGACACTGAAGACTGAAGTAAAGGCTGCAGAAAATTAAGCTTTTACTATATTTTTGATCAAATAGCTTGGTGAGCATATGATTAGAAGCATTTCAAAAGCTTAAAAAAAATCTAATTCTTCAAACTTCAACGGTAGTTTATATATAATATAAAATATACATTTATCAAGGCGTTATGAAGAAAAAATACTGTAATATTGTTGTTGTGATGATGATGATTACTGTAATAGTATTGATGTAGTACCATCTCAAGTCCATAAACCCCTTCATTGTGGGGTCCTAATTTTTCTTTTCGTACTATAACATCTTTAAACAATCTTGTTTATGGGTGTGTATCTGCACTGCTTCGAGGCAGTGTGGTCCTGCAATTAAGAGTTTGAAGCTGAAGGCATCAGGGTTGGGTGAGGGGATCCAGGAGGGATGCATGCTGGGGAATGAGGTTGCCCAAGGCTCTCTGAAAGCCAGATGCAGCGTTGTCTCTCTGGAATTGGGGGGTTGTTTTGTGGAGGTGATGGCTCCAGTCGGGGACAGCTTGGATTACTAAATAGAGGAGAGGAATTTCACACACATCCTCTGTGTGTGTACGTGAGAGACTGGAAAGGGGGAAGGGCATCTTAATATCCATGTTGAAACGTCATTCGGATATCTTGCTCGAAAAGTTTACTTAAAGGGATAGTCCACCCTAAATTTAAAATTACGTCATTATTTATTTACACTCATGTTGTTCCGAACCTGTAAGCACTTCTTTCTTCTTTGGAACACAACAGAAGATATTTTGGAACAGAAACTATTTGGTTACCAGCATTCTTCAAAACATCTTATTTTGTATTCATTTTTGGGTGGATTATCCCTTTAAGTCAACATGAAATCAAAATAGACCCAATTTGTTGTCATAATAGACATTTATTGTCGTATTGGGAACAGTTCGTCATTACTCTGAAATTGTTTCAAAAAAAAAATTTTTTTGTGTAATTTTCAATCAAAATGTAATGTAACTTTCCCCATTTTTGCAGCAGCTGGACCAAGCCTCCTTCTTTATATATTGTATATATTCCAGGTTTTGCAGTTGCAGAAAAGGATATTAGGCCAGTGAACTTTAGTTAGAATCAATGTTGTAATTGTTTATTAAAACTATGACATTTTTTTAAATTGAAACAAAGCAGAATATAAAATAAAATAAAAATATTAGATGGAAAAACCTAAACTTAAAAAAACTTAAACCAAAATTACAAATGTTTCTAAAATATGTCTACTAAAAGTATTACTAAAATTAAAACTGAAATGAAAATAAATTAAGCCAAATAGAAATATAAAAAACTAATAACGTTAAAGCACCAAAGCACATAACAAAATAACTAAAACTCTTATTAAAAAAATACTAATACTAATAAATACTATAATAGTATACAAATAATAGTAAAATAACATGAGTAATGTATTCATGATCCCATAGTTGACGAGCAACAATGACACTAGACTCTCAAACAGTTTTTAGTGGTCTGTTAAGTGCAGTAAAACTAGGTGTGAAAAACAACAAAAGGGGACAAGAGACGGTACTGAACTTGTAGGGGGCACATTTGGTGAGTTGCTAGGCTTGTAAAATCAGTTAAGTTGTTAGAAACACCATATTTGGATTTCGCCGATGTTCTAGATGGTTGAGGAGGTTTCCAGTACTGATTGATGTACACAGAAAACAAATCTCTTAGAGACCACTTTGTCCAAAAGTAAGGAGAAGGAAGTTCTTAAGTAAGCTATTTTAGATAGCTTTACAGTATATAATGGAATATTTACAGGTGATATGTTTTGAAAGTTTTATTACCTTCTAAAGTGCTGCACAGATTCTGGAGCCCTGAGTAATGCTCTTCTTTCTTCTAGGTAAACACATTCCAAGTGGTGCTTGCGTACAATGAGAAGGATACTTATGCACTCTTCCTATACCCTGAGGATGGCCTGCAGTTTTTTGGGACACGGCCCAAAGAATCTTACAATGTCGAAATTGAGCTTCCAGCTCGTGTTGGCTTCACCAGAGGAGAACTGTCCTTCCTCTTCTTTTCTCGGACAGAGGGGCCGTACTACAGCGTCACCAGCAATGAGCAGTCCGTCAAGAACCTTTACCAGTAAGCGTCAGAGGAATTACCATTTGAAAATGTTCAAAATAAATAAAATAGCCTTTTCTTTCATAAATAATACAGAAAATTACTCAGAAATAAAAAATATTATTATATTATTATAAGATTGTGTATTAATTTATTAATTTGTGTTTGTTCATAATACAATCTACATAAATAATCTAAAAATAGCCTTTTCTTTCATAAATAATACAGAAAATTACTCAGAAATAAAAAATATTATTATATTATTATTAGATTGTTATTAATTTGTGTTTGTTCATAATAAAAATCTAACATACCATAATTAAAAAAAAGAAGTGTTTTTACAATGTGAAATAACTTTTTTGTTTTCAACTTTTATATATTTTAAGATGTGATTTTATTCCTGTGGTGGCAAAGCTTAATTTTCAGCAGTCATTACTCCAGTCCTTCAGAAATCATTCTAATATGCTAAATTGCTGCTCAAGAAATATTTCCTATTATTATCGAAAACAGTTGTGCTTCTTTATTTTTGTGGAAACCATGATACGTTTTTGTTCAGGATTCTTTAATGAATAGAAATTTTAAAAAATTTTTTTACAAAATATTTTGTAACAACATGTCTTTACTGTCCCTTTCAATCAATTTAATGCATCCTTGCCGAAAAATATTAATTTCTTACAATAGTGTATGTTTCCACAAACACTGAAAACAGGACATTAAATTATTATGTGAGATACATTTATTAATTATATTACAAATATTTTATATTTTTTTATATTAATTTATAATTTAGTATATTATTACATTAGATTATACATAAAAACATTAATTAAAACATGTTCTTTGATTCATTTTTAACTAAATTTTAATTGCCATGATTAAAATTATAATATTATTATGTAATATTATAACTCTCTTCAGAAAAGGAAACATAGGAGAGCGTGGAGTTTGGCTCTTCCACATTGGAAACAGATATTCCTTCCATAATGTCATTCCGGCACAGCATGAGGCTGTTTTAATCAAAGCTCCCCCAGTCCTGGTTGCTGTGTTCCCTGATGAAGACTACACAGAAACAGATGAGGAGGAGTACGATCCTATTGATCCAGACTTCCAAGATCGCACCACAACAGACTTTCTTGAGCCAGAGCAGGACTCCTCCCTACTGGAGCGTCTCAACCAGGAGGTGCCCCTTGGTCAGTCTCCACCTCAGCCCTCAGTGTCTGGTCCAGGCGATTTTCCTCAGCCGGATCCCCATAATCTTCCCCCGGAGGACGTGACCCAGCCCCAGCGGCCATTACCAAAGCACGCAATTCTGCAGGTGTACCCGAACCGTGTAAAGGATGTCCCACCTCGCGCTTCTGGTGGTCAAGTGTTCAGTGTTGAGGAGAAAGTGGATTTTGACTCTGGAGGTGAGAGTTGAATGATTAACCAATACTGATATATATCGATTGAAACTTTGCTAAGCCCCGCCCTAAAAATGTTACTGACCAATCGTACTTTAGCAACTGTTGCCATACACCATCTCAGTAATATTGTAAATTGTGCTTGTTTCTAATGTTTGTTCATGTACAGTACGTTTCGTGTGTTTAGGTAGCAATGTTGTTATTGTTAATTAAAAGTAATTTTAACTCATTTTAAAACTAAAAATGTATTTTCTGTAATTGAAATAGACCTGAAATAAAACGAAATATAAATATTACATGAAAAGCCTTAGACTAATATAAATAAATTAATAAATGGAAAATGAAAAAACTAAAAAAAGACAACATAAAATTAATAAAACTTAAAAATAAGTTGTAAAAATAAGTTGTAAAAAAATTAAAAAAATTAAAAAAAAGCAAAAATGCTAATTCAAAATATTAAAAATAGTATATAAGTAATACTACAATAATGCTGTTAGCAATTATTCAGTAATATATCCATAATTTTTATACACTGAACAATATTAAATCCATTTTTGTCACTAAATTTCAAGCTGTTTATGTTAATGGAAATGTCCAGTTTGCTCCAATGAGATGTTCTGTAAAGCTTGAGTTAGCAACAATATCTGAGGGGGTGGAGCTTAATATTTTAGCTTAGCAAATTAAAATATACTTTAATGTTAGCAAATGAACTCATAAATTGCTAAGAATTTATACCAACACAGTTTTAATTACACAGTATTGTACAAAAATCATTTCAGAAATCACCAAAAATGGCCAAAAAAGAAGTTATCGGTTCAAAACAAAAGTCTTAAAATTCCCATATATGGGCATGCAAGTATAATTACGTAGGTCTGTCATTTTTGTAATGCACCATTACTTTGATTCATATATTATTTGATTCAATGTTGTGAATCCAGAGAGAACTCAAGATTATGTAGGAGTTTAACCTATGACTTATGAGTTTGACTTTACTAGCCTAATTAAGAGCAATTTGTCTCTCTTTCCGCTCTCTCCTGCAGTGATCCATTACTCAACCGATAATAAAGAGACATGTGAGCGCTTCCAGCAGCAGTGCAGTCAGAACGCACACTGCACAGACTATTCCACCGGCTTCTGCTGTCACTGCAACTCAGGATTCTACGGCAACGGCCGTCACTGCCTGCCAAACGGTAAGACTGGGGCGGGAATGCTGTAAAGAGAGCCATTGTAAAAGCCACACATAACATGACCTTGTTCTGAAAGTATGAACAACATTCACAGTACATCTCTGGGGATATATTACCAGTGTTTCTCTTTCCAACACAGTTTTTTTAAGAGTAAAGATGTATATTTTTGTAATGCAAAAGGAATTTGCAGATCAAATTTTGATTTGGCACACACTTTTAGGTATGCAAATGACATCCAGTTATTTTTCTGTCAAACGTGGTCTTTTACTGACTGCTTCACTTGCGTGCCGAGTGGCCGCTAATTGTCTGTAATTGGAGAAAACATTTGCTTGTGGTAATACCCACGACTTATTCCACAGTCTTTTTATTAAGAGTTGTGGCTGCCACACCAATTTTGTGGGAGGTTTTATGTCGGAAACACTTGATCTTTTGGAAAACCTGAGCGGATTTCCCTAGTGAATCATTCGCCGGCTCTCATGGAGCATGGGTAACAGGATCTTTTCAAGACAGTGACATCACATTGGCCTTGTTTGACTGTAATTTACCTGTGAACATCGACTCCATGACTAAGTGTGAAAGAAATCTTGAGCCCTGCTGAATGACAGACATTTGTGTCTTGAGAGAAAATATTCAGTGGAAAAGCTTCCTCAGCTTTTGGATATGCTTATGTATACAGTAGGAGCTTTGTGTGGCCGGTGAGGGAGGTGGTGTAGAGGGAAAACTATCCAAAACCACTCTGAAACAGCTGAGTAACTAGAGAAATTGTAGCTTTTGAGAGCAATTTGTAAATGAAAGAAATAGTTCACCCCAAAATGAATGTATTTACAAAACCTTTCCAAAACCCTATGAGTTGCTTTCTAATATTAAAAAAAAGATTTAATTACCATACCTTTTTTTTTTTTTTATGGGAAAGGCCTTACTGTAGCTCAGACAGTAGAACGTGGCACCAGCAATGCAAAAGTCATGGGTTTGATTCCCAGTTAATGCATGAATTTCAAAAAATTTATAGCTTTAATGTATAAATGCATAAATGTATAATATATAATCTTGCTTTCCACCACTGGTTTCAAAATCCATTTGTGCCAATTCTGTAAATTTAAACTGGGCACTTATACAAACTCGCACTCTTGTAAACTATTATAACTAACACTTTCCGACTAGTAGATTGTAGATGTTTTTACTTGTAGAATTAAAGGAACAGTTCACTAAAAAGAAAAAAAAAAAAATGAGCTGAAAATGTACTCTCCACGATGATAGATGAGTTTGTTTCTCTTAGGAACCATTTGGAGAAAGGTAGCAGTACATCACCTTGCTCACTAATGGACCTCTGTAGTGAAGGGTGCCCGTCAGAATGAATGGAGTGCCAAACAGTGCATAAAACCACACAATAATCATAAGCCATTGACGGAATCCAGTCCCGCAGTTTAATTGTCTTGAACACAAAAAGCTGTGTAGTTGCAAAAAGACTAATTTCATACCATTAAGGACATTTTTAACTTTACTGTGCGTTCAGGCTCAAAAACAAGTCTAATAGTTGTATTTATTTGTGGAGATATACTTGATAAGATGATCCACTCAAGAAATTTGTTGGTAGCCAAAGCATCTTTTCGCACTATCTAAAAAGCCAATGGAAAAAATCCCATGGCCTTTTTGTTGGAGGAACCCAGGGTGGACCCACTGCTAACAATTCCCGAATGGCCTATCAAAACAATTACTGTAATCCCTGCGAACTCTATTGGGTGTTTAGGAATTTAGCACATTGAAGTCCTTATATTGGTACTCCTCTCAGATTTAGTTCTCAACACAGCTGAATTATTAGATGCCCACATACAAACTACAAAATCATGTGAGTTTTGTGTTTTGATTCGTCTCCATCTGTCCTCTGTAGGCGCACCTCGGTCGGTGATATTAGGAGAAAGAGTCAGAGGGCCACTGTACGGTGGTCGGCACAGCAGATGCAGCTGGGACCATGAGTTCGTAGTATCTCATTGCCACATGGGGTGGCCGTTGACGGACGAGTCGTACACTGCCATCCAGTGACTAGGCCGTCCGAGCGTTTGGGGCTGGGCCCTCACTGCCGTGGCCCCCATTGGAGGTTCCGGTCTTGGTTGCCAGCTTTCACCTGGATCCCCCCAGTTGCCAAAAGTCTTTAATGGTTTCGTAATCACACGAGGAGGCCGTCGTGTTCTCTTCTTATCCTTCTCTTTATGGGAGAATGTTGCTTTTCACAACCAGTGGGTTTCCCTACCCTCCAACCTGCCTGAGAGTTCATTTTCCCACCACCGGTTTGAGGTTGTGTTTTCTCACTAATAGAGGTCTTTCCAACCCAAGGGCTTTGCTAGTCCTGATTATTTCACCCCCTTTTACTGGCTCTGAACAACATCCTACATCATACCCCTTCCCCTTAAATTTAAGCTCAGGGCTCCAGTAATTATAAAGACTGTTTTCCCTTGCATGGAAAAAGAACCTAATATATTCACAAGCCTATTATAAGGCGTCACAGCCCCCATCTGGATTCTTATTGTGATATTCCCTTTGCAGATAACATGAGTGAGCCACCAACACTTGCTCTTTAATGACTTTTAAATCATGCGAAAAAGTAACATTTGGGTTTTACAGTGTCGAATTCACTCACCGTTGCGACCATGTGACTTCGACTTTCCTCACCGCGTAACCCGGTTCTACAGCATGCCAGAATGCACGGGTTGGGATAACAGAATCTCCTCCAACGTGGGACAATCATTCGCACAGGCGCAGGTTCTTATCTTTCCTGGTGGCACAGTGCGACCCTGGACGCACATTAAAAGCGGGCCCCTACCATTATTTATCCCTTCAGTAAGTTTTCTGGAGGAAGAAATTGCCGCTGGAATAAAATATATTGTCCATCTTTGTTTATGGACCTGATCATATTTCTTGATGTGATTCTGGTTTATGTTTACCAGTGACTTAAATGGTAATCTAATTAATTACAATATAGCATTAATCACTACCATTCAGGTAAGGTAAGGTCAGTAGAATTCTTTAAATGAATTGATAAAAAAATACGTTTCAGACATTTATAATGATTAAGATTCAGTTTCAAATAAATGCTATTTTTTAAATGAAAAAAGATCTGAAAAAACAAAAAAAAAGTATCCCAGTTTCTCCAAAAACTGTTGTTCAAGAGCATAATGATAAGAATATGTTTCTTCAGCACCAAATCGCATATTAGATGATTTTCTGAAGGACATGCGTGACACTGGAGTACGGAGTAATGCGCTGTATGATGCTGAACATTCAGCGTTGTCTATCACAGAAGGATAGGAAACTTTAAAATGTATTTAAAATAGAAAACATTTATTTTACATTTTAATAATATTTCATAATATTACTGTTTTACTGTATTTTTGATCAAATAAATGCAGCCTTGGTGTGCACAAAAGACTTCTTTCACAAACATAATGAAATGTTATCAACCCCAAAATTCTAAATGGTATGAGAAGTTGTGTTTGAAAATGGCTTAGCTATAAAAAAAAAAAAAAAAAGGAAAAGAAAATGTGAGCTAAAAAAATCAATCTTGTGAAGTCTCCCGTCTCCCGTCTCCTCTATATCCTTTCAGAGGAAGCTGTGTCTGATCTTGATGCACCCTAAATAAAAGCCTTTTCTCATGTTGCAGAACATGAGGTTGCTTAACAATCAAATCCTGTGGGATTTTGGGTCTAGAATTAAAGCCCAAAATTTGTTGTGAATTGCTTTCCTCTAAACTCTTGCCTTTTTCCTGTTCTCAGTGATTACCTCCACATCCGTGCGCGAGTTTACAGTCGTCTCCGCTGAGAATGGAGCAGAGACCCACACTTTCCAGGTCAAACAGAACATCACGTACAGGGACTGCAATCACGGGCCCCGCAGCAGACTGAAGACGCAGGAACTGAGAATGGAACGCGTATTTGTTATGTACGTCAAAGAGGAGCACATCCTTCGATATGCCATTACCAACAAGATCGGCCCTCTCGGAGGTAGGCTGCCAGCACAGTTACAGGGTATGAATACCCTGCTGAAAACACCAAAATTGCTAGTCAATGTTATCACATTTTGTGGTTTTGATGTGAATGTGCTGATGTCCCAGTCTGGTTTAAAATGGAAGTAGCGACTGATTTTTTCTTCTGTATTGTGACATATATCTTGAGTGTAACAGATTATCGAAAAAAGAAAAAAAATGTAAGGTGGAGACTTGGTTCTATGCATCTTGTGTTGATTGGATGTTGAGACATGCCATGTGAATGCGAGCTTGCAGGGGGCGGGGTTTAAACAGACTAAATTTGAAGAAGTCCAGCATTCATCACCAGATTGAAGTCTGTCGTTTGCACCAGAAGGTCCACTTATGACATTTTGATTAAACATTACAAATTCAAATTTAAAAAAAGAAACATATGCACAGATGAATTGTTCACAGTAAGATTTATGATGCATTTATAAACTAGATTAACTAGCATAGTAAAAATGTCCATGGCTAACTTGCTTCACCAACTAAGCTATGCTGGTGTGACCACCATAATTATCCTGGTCCATCTGCTAGACCAGTAGTAACCAATATAAACCAGTTTGTACAGGCATGTAAATGGCTAGCTTGTTTAAGCTAGATTTGTATTTTTTAGCGGGGAAATATAAGAATGAGTTCGAAAGGATCTGTATTTTTAGAATTTGTAGTCTTGTGTAGGTCTCATAACCCTGGGTTAAGACTACTTTTAACCCTAGGTTATTTTTTTTAAAGAGGGTTAGCATATCTTTTAACCCTGCATTGCAAAGCTAAATATTCTGTTTAACAACAGACAACCAATCATAAAGTGCCTCAATTCTTGCCTAATTAATTATTCATGAGCATTGTGCAGTTACAGTAACATTTACATGCTCATCTTGTATTTTATTTATTTATTTATTTGTGTATTAGCTTTGTTTTTGTAGAGTGTTTCAGAAGCTTATTTGCATGGTGACATTTACACCATTCGACAAGCAGTTATTTCAGACTTTTTCAACTCATTCAAATGCAAAAGATTAAGGGAAAAATTCTGAGAATTTTTTTCAGAATTTTCAGAACCTGACTTCAGAACTCAAACCTAACTATCCACGACTAATTACTATCCCAGGGTGAACTATGTGTAACATGTAACAAGATAACCCAGGATTATGTAAACTCAGGGTTTGGAATTACACTGGCTTAACAGTTTCAAGTGTGGGAAAAGCCTATCTTTTGTTTATTTTGTTGTCGTCTTCTCAATTTTTGTGGAAAATCTGCATAAAACCTTCCTTACATAGTCTCCCTGTATATGGCCTCCTGCTCATCCTTCGTTTAAACTGACCCTCATTTTTGGCATACTTTCTTTATTAACATGCTGACTGATGTGGCAATGAGATGTCTGGCTCTCAAACAGGACTTAAATTGGCTTGAGTTCAGCTGCCTTCCCATCATGCAAAATAGGAGGTCTAAGATAACCACCCCAAACCACCTGCTGCATTCTACCACGGCCCGGCATTAGACTGTAGACCCAAGGGCTGGAGAGAGAGGAGGACTGCACTTAAAATTAACTATGTCTGTGAAGTGAGCCTGTAACATTTTATGGGGCTTTGTGTGTGCAGTTTGTAACAAATCCCTTTATCCAGCGACTTCCCTTGAGGAATAAATCAAACGTTTCTTTTTTAACCCTTCGATTTTTGTGACCTTGTAAGGCTATGTAGTTCACAAAAAAGTTTTTAGTGGGACGATGGTGCATTACATTGCACTTTGTATGGCCCTGTGGTTACTGGCTGGTGCTGTAGATGTTGACTTTAGGATGATAAGTGGGGCTGGGATGAGCATATCTCCAGCTGTGTTGTATCTAGTTCGTGGACCGAATAAGATCCAGTTTCCTAGAGTTGCACAATCGTCAAAACCGTTCGCAATGGATTGCAAGTTTATATGTGAAGGTAGAACATCCCTGCACTGCATCATAATGAATTTACTCTTCACCATTAGAGGATAAACACATAAACTAAGCCTCATTTAGGATAAAAAATTATAAAAAATAAATAAATATGCAAGAGTATATTTTCAGAGGTAGGGATGTGCATTTTGGTCATTTTAAGAGTGTTTAGTGTCTGTTGAGTACAATCTACTCCAGATGTTGATATATAACCTATATTTCGAGTGTGATGAAATTCATACTGCTGTTATTATTATGTTCACTCAGACAAAGTATCCATAACGGGGAGGTGGGTAGAGGAATAGTTGGGGAGTGATGTTGTGGGAACAGAAGGACACCCCGGAATCCCTGTACCCAAGAGAGCCATGCATGGACTCCGGCTGAGGCTGGAAAACACAGCTGCCGCTGTCTGTCCAGTGTGTTCGGCACAACTGACACATATGGTAATTAGACCAGTGCTGACACATCTAAGATATTAGATTAGACCAATTATATGTGACCGTATATCATGTCATTATGGTCCTGCTGACTGTGAATATGAAAAGTATGTAGCTGGATCTCATTTCTCAGTCATTTCAGACCAGCTGTTAGAGTTTCATGTGGTTAATGATGTTTTTTCCCACAACCTGGGCTGAAGGAATTCATTCAGGGTCCCTTTAAGGCAAGTCAGTTCACTTGGTGGCCATCTTGGCAACACCCTAAAAGCTTTTTTCTTGTCAAGCAAACACAACTCTCATCTATTCATTCAAGTTTGACATTTTATCAGTTCATGCGTTCCCTGGGAATCAAACCTATGACCTTGGCGTTGTGAGCACCATGATCTAATGTGTGAGCTACAGGAATGCTTGAAACAATGTAATCACGCATTCATCGATGATATGATTCATTCTGCTTCTTCAGCAGCAAATCCGACTGTATTTTCCAGGCTGGTCAAACTAATTTCTAGCATGAAAAAGCAATATCTCTATTTTACCTGAAAGATAAGACTGGATGTTGGTCTTGAAACATGTCCTACGAGTGTAAATCAAATTATGCATGAGTCTTGGGTTTGTTCAAATGAATGTGTAGAACAATGATGGTCAGTGTGTTAGGACTTTCAATTGCTTTAAGCTTGTGTATTGGGTTCTGTTTCTTCTGGACCTTTAATGGATCTAAGCTCCAAAAGCCCCCATCACACACTCTTGACATAAGCATTGTTGTGTGAACTATAGAAGGAGTGTTTCTCTCCCGTTCGTGACAGCAGTTTCCCACCTGGTCCATCCACCCCTTCGTTTTCCTCAAAGTCTCATGTTAACCAGCGCTCCGCCCCGCTGGCCTGCCGCTGTCCCTTTAATTAACACAAAGTTGAAAAGAATCCCCCGACCCACTTTGGAAATGTTTGTCCTGGAGTTTCTCTCCACTTTTCCCCCTCCCCTGTGGAGTCACTTTAAAGGGGACCGTCTTTCTCGTTCTCTCTCACTTCAAGCAAAAGTCTTCCTGTCTGCCTTTGATAATTGGCCAAATTGGTCTCTGGCCTGGGGTGAGGAAATCAAGCTGTTTTTAATGTGTGATGAGTAGGCATTGGGTGGGGGGTGAAGGTAGTCCGCATGGCCCAAGGGTCCCAACAATGGGTCCCTCATGGTAGGCCGAATGCGTAAGAGCACAATGAAGTCCTGTTGTCTTAGGCTAAGAGGTTTGGTAATGTCACTTGTAGTTTTAGTAATAGTGTATGAACCACCCTGAGTTTTAAGACCCATTTAAAGGTGTTGTGTTTTCCAGGTCAATTAGTTTGACCTCAGAGGTCAAATTTAAAGACCATTTGAAATCGTATAGGTTTGTTGGGAAGCAAAGTGTTCACACTTCTCCATATGTTAATACCTGTGAATGCACGTTTATCACAAAGGCTCTCATTACTCAAGGTCTGTAGTTTTTAACACTCAGAAAAGTCATGTCCGTTAATGACATCCCAGCATTCCCACAGGCTGTGATCGTTGTAGTAGTAAAGTTCCCTCCATTTTTGTTTATTCTTTTTTTTTTTTTATAAAGCTTCCACTTAGGATGCTGATTTTGGCCAGAGGTTTTAAAATATCTGGAGTGACTCATCCATCTGTGAGTAACATTTCCAGTGCGTGTTCCCCACTGGTGAGTTAGTATATTATCTTAAATAAACAGCAATACAATCAGTCAGTATTATAAACGGGCACAAATCACTATACACAGAGGTTCCAAAAGGGGATTTTTGCAGCGATGCCTTAGAAGAACTATTTTTGGTTCCTTCAATAAGGAGTAATTAAGGAATAGTTCACCATCAGGCCATGCAAGATGGAGATGGTTTGTTTTTTCATCATATCAGATTTGGAGAAATTTAGCATTTTAGCTAAGCATCTACTTGCTCACCTACTTGCTAATTTAGCATCTACTTGCTCACCAATGGATGCTCTGCAGTGAATGGGTGCCGTCAGAATGAGGGTCCAAACAGCTGATAAAAACATCACACCACTCCAGTCCATCAATTAACGTCTTGTGAAGCAAAAAGCTGCATATTTGTAATAAACAAATCCATCATTAAGAGATTTTAACTTCAAGTCTTCTATCTGAAATATTGCTTTTTATGTTTATTTGTATATTTGATAATTAGTGTTGGGTCGTTCTTGAACGATTCGTTCATTTGAAAGAACTCTTAAGGACTCGGGAAGAACGAGTAGTCTCGGGGAGTGATTCGTTCAGTCGCGCACATGCGCGTAACATCAGATAGATTCATCACGTGACAGCCCCATAAGCCCAAACCCGAAGACTTGTCAGGTAAGAGGTGGTGAGCTATTCATAGACTGAAGACCCAGGTAAACATTTAATTAATCTTTTCTGTTTCTTATAGTAGTTTTTTATTGTTTGTAGTGTGATCAACGTTTTGCGTAAGTAGTATACATATTAGGGAAGAAACACGTAACATTTTAATTATATTTTGCTAAATGAACGAAATGACTCGAAAAAAGATACGTTCATTTTGCTGAACGAGACTCAAAGGTCCGAGTCGGTAAAATGATCCGAACTTCCCATCACTACTGGTAATGGTCTTCTGCCACTTTAAATGCTCAACTTCTTTAAAGTTGGGTGGTCCCTGATTGGCTTGTTGTTTCTATTGTTCATCAGCTGGAAAATTTTGTTAGACCGTGATTCCAAACATAGCTTATTTTGTTCCACTGTGTTGTTATCACATAGCAGGGTTGTGGACTTTTTATTATCATAGGACTAGACCAACTCTTACAAATTTTAGGTATTAGTCCTTGGTGTGAATGAGCCTACAGGGGACATATCATGAAAATCTGACTTTTCCAGGTTTTTAAGGCTATAATTCAGGTCCACCGTTGAATTCTACACCCAAATGGAACTGTGAAAGATAACCCAGTAACTTGGTGTTGGGAAAAGCCTTTTCTGCAAGCGTTGGAGAACACCGAGGCCGGTCTGATTTCGCTCCTTGGTGAAGTGGCAAGGGGATATCATTACAATTATTACCACCCTTAAGCTGTAAGTTTCCACCCAAGGCACGGCATTTGATTGCGCAAGCGACAAACGGATGTAATGCCATGGGGAAAGTTTGAGCAAAGCATGCTAACTGATTTGTCTTTGGCTGCAGAGATGAGCACAGAACACTATTTAGAGTCCCAGCCTCAGAGGAGACAACAGAGCAGTGGATTTATTGATTTATTTAATGTATATTGCTGCTGCCACACAGATCTAAAATAAACATGCGATTTATTTCCCAGCTGTTTACCTTCACAGACATAACCGACTGTTTTTGTAACTCGTGTGTTTTTAACGTAAACTTGTGTGTGAATGAGAACTTAGTTTAGTACTCACATGCTGTGACAGCAGCTTTCTGTACGTGTGCTTCGGTTGTGTGTGCGTTCAGAAACCGTATATCAGAAGTTTAAACTAAAATGGTTAAAAAGCATGATTTCAGAGCGATAAACATGATAATCAGAACCAAAACAGATGTTTTTTAGCAGGTTCAAGCTGTAATGGCACAACTCTATTCTGGAAAAGAGGACGGGGAGCAGCAGCTCATTTGCATTTAAAGAGACATGCACAAAACCAGTGTGTTTCTGCTTCCACTCAAAATAGGCATTTTCAAAATGATATAATAAATTATCTGTGGAGTATTTTTTAGCTGAAACTAAACAGACACATTCTGGGGACACCAGAGACTTATATTACATATTGTAAAAAGGGGCATAATATGTCTCCTTTAAATATTGAGCTCTGTTGTCCCCCTTTTATAGAAGTGTTTCACTCTGCTTTCTATGGAATGGGGGGGTTTTTTTTTTTTTTTTTTTTTTTTTTTTTTCCCCAAGTGAGGATCCAGGAGATTACATAAAAAGTTATTTGTAGTGGCATATGCTCAGTTTGTTGCATTCCTATTTATAATTTGGTTGCCTTCACATCTTTTCGCAGCTGGAGACCCAGAGCCCGAAGATGTGAATCCCTGTTACTCTGGAAATCATGACTGTGACACAACCGCACAGTGTGTGCCGGGCGAGGGACAGCTGTTTTTGTGCCAGTGCGCCACAGGTTTCAGAGGAGACGGTCGCAACTGTTATGGTAAGAGAAGTTATATGGAAAGCTGTAAATTCAATTCCAGGTCCTTGACACTCTGTTTAATCAGTCCAGGGTCTGAAATACTTCGGTAATAACCCAAAACGTTCGTCTTCCTTCATTAGAGCAATGCATCTGCGTAACATCAACATTGCAGGTCGTTCAGAGGTGGGGTCATCACCACTGTTGTACATTAGCACGACCAGACGTTTCCTATCCAATGAGTCAAACGCAAAGTAGAGGAAACCCACAGTGAATCATGAACGTGCCCAGGGGTCTTTCCCCCCGTCTGCTGTCTCTCATCTTCTTCCTCCCACTGTTACCAAGCCAAACAACAGAAAGACTAAACACTCTTTAGGTGGAATGTGGGAGATCTGTGGGGTTGTGGTGAGTCTGGGGAAGTTTTGTAAGCGAAGACACATTGCTGTGGCATTTCTGTTTGAGCTGCACACACATAGGCCACATCCTCAGCTTTAAGCTTGTTGGGGGGCTCAGACCACCTGATATTTCCTCATTTGAAGAGGGGGGAGAGCAAATCTCACCTCCCCTCCGGAAAACTCCCTATGGACTCATACTTGATATGCTTTATTTTTTTGAGTCCCGTATTCCAGATGATATTTGACATAGAGACGTAATGATGTCTGCATTGAGTCGTTCTGAGTTCGTGTTGAACGTGATCGCCAAATAAAAATTTATTTTTTTACAAGTAAAATTGCAAGTTGGAAAGAATATTGTGGAATAATTAACACTATATCGATTGAAATATATATATCAATTAAATATTAATATGGTAATAATCTGTGTTTATTTGATTTTACATAATTACCTGCGCAACCTTAATCGTAAATGGTGTGAACACAAACAGCAAATGTACTACAAAAACAATACATTTTTAGATAAAATAATATTTAATAATATATTTTTTTAAATAAAAAATATTTCTGAGAATACATTTATGATTCATTTTATTTGATTCAAGGAATGGCTTATTTAATAACAGGTTGTTTGGAACAAATGGATACCAATTAAAAAATTAAATTTTCTTTTTTTGCACGTAAAAATAAACATTCTGGATGAGAAAGCATTATGGAGCAGTGCATATTGCATATGAATATAACAAACAAGATGAATGATTCAAAATAACTCTGACAGTTTCTAAAGAAGACATTTTCTGTGGATCGTTTTAATTAAATTAAAAAAAGTTAATAAGCTCATTTTCATAAAGTTAACATCAGCTGTTTTAAATCACTGGATTCACCCATAAAAAAACTATTATTTTCTCATTGAAATTGAATGACTTATTGCTGCTTTGCCATTTTTTCACAAATCTGTGAGAACCGCATAAGGGATGGGGTTTTTTATGAGTAAATGTTGGAAAGAATATTGTAAAACAATTAATATTTTAGAAGTGATTCTTTTGAATCATCCGAACAAAGCAATTCACCAGAATAAATCAGATTTCCCAGTGTGACTCTGAAGGCACTGTCTACGTTTGATTATGTGTGTGTGTGTTTTCAGGCATCATGTTCCTATTAGAGGATCATTTTTTCACCTGTCTGAACTCTTCACTCTAGAGTAGATAATAAGGGGGTCAAGGAAAGAGAGCGGAGAAAAATGAAGAGAGAGAGGGGGACCGTGTGTTCCTTACCCTCCCTGTAATTAACAATGATCAAAACCAGGTCTCCTGCTGACCAGCTCTTAACCCACCCAGAGCCTCAGGCCTGTTCCCACGCACTCCGACAGGGACGAGATCCCTTGCTATATTTATATATTTGCTATAAAGGCATGCTTTATCCCTCCAGCACCCGACTGACATATTTGATGCACACCAAAGCACCTCATATAGCTTTTTTAGACACCCAGCGTCCAAAACAATGAGTCTTGTAGTGTTATTGGTTAAGAGTAGAGCATTATGGGTTGTAATTGAGCAGTTGTTCTCTCTCTGTAGATGTGGATGAGTGTGCAGAAGGTCTGAGCTCCTGTGGTGCTCATTCTTACTGTGTGAACCTGCCTGGAAGCCATCGCTGTCAGTGTGAGAGCGGATTTGAGTTTGGATTTGATGGCCGGACATGTCAGGGTAAGAAACATCTTCATGTCCTGTGCCTAACAAACTTGTGTATTCCACATCGGATATTCTTATTTATCATTCAGAAACAAATGTACATTTGATGCTTTACAGGAATTGGGCTGCTTTGAATGAAAAAAAATGGCATGCCATGCAATTATACATATAAAATTACTAAATGAAAATTACATTTCCAAACAGTCAAAGTAATTAATTATTTAATTAAATTAAGAATTATTTACATTATTGTTGGTTGTTGTTTATTCATTTTTCCTTTTATTATTTTGATTGCCACAAGTCTAAGACCTAAAGTTATCTGTGTTGATATCTTAAATAAAATCGTCAAGGGCTTTGTTTGGAAGTATATAATATAAATTTATACTCTGTCTGGCCAGGAATAAAGTATTTACTCATAGAATGTCCATATAGCATAGTTTCTTGACGTATTATTTTGTTTGGGACTGAGGCTTTTTTAAAATCTAATATAATTATTAAAATCTTTTAAAGATTAATATATCTAATTAAAATACACTACTTTTCACATATGACCTTTTTGAATGAATTGAATACTTTTATTCAGCAACAATCAATTCAGTTGATCAAAAGTGACAGTAAGGGCATTTGTAATGTTACAAATGTTTTCAAATAAATTCTGTTCTTTTGAACTTTCTATTAATCGATGCATCACGGTTGCCAACAAAAAAATATTAAGCAGCCCAAATTTATTCAACATTGAAAATAATAAGAAAAGATTGTTGAGAACCAAAAAGACTGAAGTAATAGCTGCAGTAATTTATTCACAGAAATTACATTTTCAAATATATTTAAAAAGAAGGAATTTAATTTAAATGGTAATAATATTTCACAAAATGACTGTGTTTTTACGGTATTTTTGTTCAAATAAATGCAGCCTTGGTGAGCAACACCAACCTTATAACTTTTTTACTAAGATAAAAACTGGATGCTGCTTGGCATCCTACGGTTTTAATGTTTATTGTTATACTCTACGCTGTCCTATTTCACATACTATATTGCACAGTATGCAGTAAATCTAAATGAGCTTCTAAGAATATGGTCATCAGTTTATATGTGACTCAGTCTGAGTTGCGTGCTGTCAGTGGGATGTGATGTGTTGCAGAGGTTAAATGTTGGTAAATCACAGGCTCATTCTCTCAGCTGAATGCTGTAGGTGAAGGGTTTGCAGTGCGGAGAGAGGCATGGGTAACCAGAGATGCTGGGGAAGGGAGGGTATTTTTGAAACAATGACCCAATGTCCTCGCTCAGGGAATGTGCGTAGGAGACGAGCAGCTGAAGAACACAAGGGGGTCAGAGGACAGTTAACTCTTCTCCTTCCTGTTCAGTGCGCTCTGGTCTTTGACGGGATAGTGGGAGTTTGGAGCAACAGCTAGTATGACTCAGACTAACATCCTGAGAAAGCGGTTAATGTGGTGCTTGTTGAGTTACAGAGTGAGCGTTGTGGTTTGTGCAGATGTGGACGAGTGTCGTGACCAGCCGTGCCACACCCAAGCCTTGTGTTCAAACAGTCGGGGATCTTTCCAGTGCCAGTGCCAACCGGGATACCATGGAGATGGTTTCCTGTGCCACCCTCAAAATGGTAGTTGTTTGCAGATTTGGATTTGAACATTCTTTTATTCAAGTAAAGTCCCAAATTCTATAATATCTGGTTCATTTGCATTGAAGGTCGTCCCAAGACCCAGTGTGAGCAGCACAGAGACAGTCTTCAGAGTGGAAATGGTGGTGTTCCTCTGGTAGGAGCCTTCATCCCTCAGTGTGATGAGGAGGGTCAGTACAGGCCGCAGCAGTGCCACGGGTCCACAGGTCACTGCTGGTGTGTGGACAGTAGAGGACAGGAGAGAGCGGGCACCCGAACTCCACCTGGAGCCCCGAGAATAAACTGTGACGAGCCGGGTAAGAAATAGGCCTCTCTCAATAGGTCATCTGTCCTATTTTATATAATATTTCATTTTTTAATCAATTAATTGTCATTGGATCTGTTATAGAGTGAATTACTCTTTTTGTTGGAATATCTCCAATTCAAATGTTTTTAGATTTAGATGCGGTGCTTAATGAAGTGATATACAGTGGGGCAAAAACGTATTAGTCAGCACCAATTGTGCAAGTTCTCCCACTTTAAAAAGATGAGAGAGCCTGTAATTTTCATCATAGGTATACCTCAACTATGAGAGACAAAATGAGAAAAAAAAAAAAATCCAGAAAATCACATTGTAGGATTTTTAAAGAATTAATTGGTAAATTCCTCGGTAAAATAAGTATTTGGTCACCTACAAACAAGCAAGATTTCCCTCACAGACCTGTAACTTCTTCTTTAAGAGGCTCCTCTGTCATCCACTCGTTACCTGTATTAATGGCATCGTTTGAACTTGTTATCAGTATAAAAGACATCTGTCCACAACCTCAAAACAGTCGCACTCCAAACTCCACCATGGCCAAGACCCAAGAGCTGTCAAAGGACACCAGAAACAAAATTATAGACCTGCACCAGGCTGGAAAGACTGAATCTGCAATAGGTAAGCAGCTTGGTGTGAAGAAATCAACTGTGGGAGCAATTATTAGAAAATGGAAGACATACAAGACCACTGATAATCTCCCTCGATCTGGGGCTCCACGCAAGATCTCACCCGTGGGGTCAAAATGATCACAAGAACGGTGAGCAAAAATCCCAGAACCACACGGGGGACCTAGTGAATGACCTGCAGAGAGCTGGGACCAAAGAAACAAAGGCTACCACCAGTAACACACTGCGCCGCCAGGGACAAAAAATCCTGCATTGCCAGACGTGTCCCCCTGCTTAAGCCAGTACATGTACAGGCCAGTCTGATGGTTTGCTAGAGAGCATTTGGATGATCCAGAAGTGGATTGGGAGAATGTCATATGGTCAGAAGAAACCAAAATAGATTTTTTTGGTAAAAACTCAACTTGTCGTGGTTGGAGGAGAAAGAATGCCGGAGTTGCATCCAAAGAACACCATACCTACGTGAAGCATGGGGGTGGAAACATCATGCTTTAGGGCTGTTTTTCTGCAAAGGGACCAGGATGACTGATCCGTGTAAACGAAATAATGAATGGTGCCATGTATCGTGAGATTTTGAGTGATAACCTCCTTCCATCAGCAAGGGCATTAAAGATGAAACGTGGCTGGGTCTTTCAGCATGACAGTGATTCCAAACACACCGCCCGGGCAATGAAGTATTGGCTTCGTAAGAAGCATTTCAAGGTTCCTGGAGTGGCCTAGCCAGTCTCCATATCTCAACCCCATAGAAAATCTTTGGGGGAGTTGAAAACCGTGTTGCCCAGCGGACAGCCCCAAAAACATTACGGCCTAGAGGAGATCTGCATGGAGGAATGGGCCTAAATACCAGCAACAGTGTGTGAAAACTTGTGAAGACTTACAGAAAACGTTTTGACCTCTGTCATTGCCAACAAAGGGTATATAACAAAGTATTGAGATGAAATTTGTTATTGACCAAATACTTATTTTCCACCATTATTTGCAAATAAATTCTTTAAAAATCCTACATTGTGATTTTCTGGATTTTTTTTTTCTTATTTTGTTTCTCATAGTTGAGGTATACCTATTATGATAATTACAGGCCTCTCTCATCTTTTTTTGTGGGAGAACTTGCACAATTGGTGGCGGACTAAATACTTTTTTTCCCCACTGTACTTTCATAGTATTTATTATAATTTTGACATAGCTTTTATTTTTATATTTGCTGTTTTCATTTTAATTATTTGAGTGTAAGTTTTAGTCATTTTAATATGATAATTGCCATTTTGTTATAATTTTAATTATCTATTAATTGAATTATTTATTTTTATTTAAGTTTTAGCAATTTTAGAATTTCAACTCAAACTTATTTTATTTCTGTTAGTGGCCAAGGCAACATTTCAGTTTTTCTTTTTTATAAAAAATTTTAAGTTTACATTTTTCATTTGATATTTTGTTTTATTTTAGTTAGGGGAGGTTGAATGTCATCAGAACCACCAGTAACATGAATTTTTATCAAAAACTCTGTAACTTTATTGAAGTAACTTTATGGCTAAGGTTTTTGTACTGAGGGGTGTGATGGGACAATAACAAACCTCTTGTGTATCTCATGTGCCTCCAGTGCGTCCCAAGACCCAGTGTGAGCAGCACAGAGACAGTCTTCAGAGTGGAAATGGTGGTGTTCCTCTGGTAGGAGCCTTCATCCCTCAGTGTGATGAGGAGGGTCAGTACAGGCCGCAGCAGTGCCACGGGTCCACAGGTCACTGCTGGTGTGTGGACAGTAGAGGACAGGAGAGAGCGGGCACCCGAACTCCACCTGGAGCCCCGAGAATAAACTGTGACGAGCCGGGTAAGAAATAGGCCTCTCTCAATAGGTCATCTGTCCTATTTTATATAATATTTCATTTTTTAATCAATTAATTGTCATTGGATCTGTTATAGAGTGAATTACTCTTTTTGTTGGAATATCTCCAAATTCTAAATGTTTTATACATTTTAGATGCTGTGACTTTAATGAAATTGATATACTTTCATAGTATTTATTATAATTTTGACATAGCTTTTATGTTTTATATTGGGTTGCATTTTATATTGAGTTGTAAGTTTTAGTCATTTTAATATGCATATTGCATTTTATAAATTTTTTACTATATCTATTAATTGTAATTTATTATTTTATTTAAGTTTTAGCAATTTTAGAATTTCAACTCAAACTTATTTTATTTCTGTTAGTGGCCAAGGCAACATTTCAGTTTTTCTTTTTTATAAAAAATTTTAAGTTTACATTTTTCATTTGATATTTTGTTTTATTTTAGTTAGGGGAGGTTGAATGTCATCAGAACCACCAGTAACATGAATTTTTATCAAAAACTCTGTAACTTTCTTGAAGTAACTTTATGGCTAAGGTTTTTGTACTGAGGGGTGTGATGGGACAATAACAAACCTCTTGTGTATCTCATGTGCCTCCAGTGCGTCCCAAGACCCAGTGTGAGCAGCACAGAGACAGTCTTCAGAGTGGAAATGGTGGTGTTCCTCTGGTAGGAGCCTTCATCCCTCAGTGTGATGAGGAGGGTCAGTACAGGCCGCAGCAGTGCCGTGGGTCCACAGGTCACTGCTGGTGTGTGGACAGTAGAGGACAGGAGAGAGCGGGCACCCGAACTCCACCCGGAACCCCATCTAGAAACTGCGATGAGCCAGGTAAGCAGTAGTCTACAGCAGAGGTGTCCAAACGTTTTACTATGAAGTGACAAATATTAAACTTTATTGAAGGCCATGGGCTGAAAGTATATTTTGCATTATATCTAACTATAATATATTAAATTTGTATTTTTTATTTCATTTATTTTCTGTATAATTAAATGCAAAAAATACAACAAAACATGTAAAAAAAATACAAATAAATATATGCTTCAGTAGCATGTTTTCCCCGGTTTTTCCTGTTTCTTTGATACACATGGCGGGCCAAATCCAGGTCTTCAAGGACCAACCTGGTGTGGGCATCTTCAGTCTCCAGGAACTTTTATTTTTTGGGAAATGATGTCACAGTCCTCTCTCAATAAGTCATCTGTCATATTTTAAATAATATTTCTAATTTTTAGTAATTAATTATCATGGGATCTGTTGCAATTAGTCTTTTTGTTGGAATAGACTGATGATCCTTCAGAAATCATTCTATATGCTGATTTGATGCTCAAGAAACATTTCTTATAATTATCAATATGGAAAACAATTGTGCTGCTTAATATTTAGGTGGAAACGGATTCTTCGCTGAATAGAAAGTTCAAAAGAACAGCATTTGTTTGAAATATATTTGTTTTTTGAAACAATGTGAAAGCCTTTACTGTCACTTTTGATCAGTTTCATTCATCTTTGCTGAATAAAAGTGTTTATTTCTTTTAAAAGTCCCAAACCGAAACTTTTGAATGGTAGCGTATCTCCTCAGTACAAATTCCACATAGGCCAGTTGCAGTCTGGGAAAACAGGCCCTTACCCTGAGTTTAAGGAGGATAGCATAAAAATGTGAAGATATACACCTTTACTGTTGTAGACATATATTGCATTCCTCTCTGAAAAAATGTGGGATTTTAGGGAAGGTTGAGGTTGTCAAAACCATCTGTGTTTACATGGGCAATATTAACATCTTCAATATTATGATCAAAACAGATAATAACTTTTTTGGAGTTTAGAATTTGCCAACTCTTTAACTTGCTGAAACCCTTTCATTTCATATAAACAAAGGGTTGAGCAAAGGAGTGTAACAAACCTCTTGTGTATGTCATGTGCCTCCAGTGCGTCCCAAGACCCAGTGTGAGCAGCACAGAGACAGTCTTCAAAGTGGAAATGGTGGTGTTCCTCTGGTAGGAGCCTTCATCCCTCAGTGTGATGAGGAGGGTCAGTACAGGCCGCAGCAGTGCCACGGGTCCACAGGTCACTGCTGGTGTGTGGACAATAGAGGACAGGAGAGAGCGGGCACCCGAACTCCACCCGGAACCCCGAGAATAAACTGTGACAAGCCTGGTAAGACAGCTGCACACGTAGTGTTTCCAGTTTCATACTGGAAACACTTAAGTTTCCAGTATGAAACAATTTTTCAGTCCTAAATAAAACCAAAACAACGCATAAAACTATATAATCACAGCTAATCGAATATATACAGCTATGTGGAGTGGGATTTTGGTCTAATGGGATTTCACTGTGAATGGGGCAGCTACTCTAAGCAATCAAACTTAAAAATTGATATTGGTGAACGATAAAATGGCTAATAAAATCCCATAGACTTACCTTACAGCTATATATACAGACCAGAACACCATAGTAGAACACCATTGTGGCACCAACTTTCGCATGGGCAACAAGTCTAAAACATGTTTGACAAGGTCACCACCATGCTGTTGTTTGTCAGTTATAGGCTTTCTAATTCAGTTCAAGTAGTTTCACATCATGTGTAAGTAATCACTCTAATTTGTAGCAGAGGTTACATAGTCCAGTCTGCCCTGTGTTAGATTACAGATTACAGAGCAGGAGGAAAAGTTGAGCTGCAAGTTTAGTCCATTTCAACACTGCCAATGAATGTGTCCTCTTCTCACCATAGTTAGAAATGCCTCCTATTTCATCTCGCTGTTTTGTAGCCAAAAATGACACTGACGAAGAAGGAAAGATGCTTTGGAACTTTCATTAGATGATTTAATTAGATTATATGAATTGGAAAACATATAGAAAATACACTGGTATGTAGTGGATGTCATAGGTTCAAGTTTAGATTATTATTATTTTAAAATTATATTATTCTAAAATAATATGTCTTATTATTAATAATGTAATCAACAATAACAACAATCATTAAAATATTAGATTATTTATAAATATTTTTAATTATAAAAATTTAATTGACATGATTTGAATATATGAATTATTATTTAATCATCATCATAAAATCGATTCAGTAGTTCACATTTTAAAATACCTTTAAAGGAGACATCGGATGCCCATTTTACACAAGTTGGTATGATTCTTTATGGTCTTCATGAAATGTCTGCAACATACTTTGGTTAAAATTCCTCAATGATCGTGTAAAACAAGATCCTTTTTATCTTGTCAAAAACAGCTCTGTTGACAGCGACTCGTTTCAGTGCATGTCTCTTTAAATGATAATGAGCTACTGCTCACTCCTCCCCCTCTTCCATTTTTTTTGTGTATTCGGTGGCGCATTACTATCAAAAACAAAACTAATCCACTACTCATTGGCTCATTGGAGTCAGCGGTCGTGGGCGGGGCTTGAGCAGTATGATATCATACTGCTCAGAAAATCTAAACGGCTTGATAATTGAGACTGTTTAGGTTTTTTGGGGATTAAAAAAAAAGGAGTGAATGGATTTTTATCATTGTAGGGTGGTTGTGTCCACACACTGCTAAGACACATTTATATGCAAACACCATGTAAATTGAATTTTCCATCCAATGCCCCCTTTAAAATACTTTTTTCTGTATTTGTTTCATGCTGGATTAGTCATTGGCAATTTTCATTGTTCACTTGATTAATCTCTTATTGGTTATGGGTAAAAATATCCCCATATCGTGCCGTAATATGTTCCTGGTTTCCCCTCTGACACCCAGTGCCTCCAACCCAGCGTCCAGAGACCGTCTGTGAGCGCTGGAGAGCCAGTCTGCTGCAGCAATATGGAGGTCAACTGGAATCTCACCATTATCTACCTCGGTGTGACTTTGCTGGGGAGTTCAACCCAGTTCAGTGCTACGGAGACAGCAGCTACTGCTGGTGTGTGGACCAAAACGGGCGGGAAGTACCAGGAACCCGCTCACACAATGCTGTGAAACCTGCCTGTGAGTATCGCTTGCTGTGAAACCCACAGTTGCCTCATGAAAAAACACTGGTTAAATGGTTTAATGCTTTAACATCTACATTCTCATGTTTACATTCAGATTAAGGGCCAACAAAACGATTTGTATTTCCAAGCTAAAATGATCTGCTACCTTTTAGGTATACCTACTGTGGCCCCTCCCACCATGCACCCTCTGCCACGCCCAGATGTGACCCCGCCTCCAACAGGCACATCCTTGCTCTACGCCCAGGGCCAGCAGATTGGTGTTTTGCCTCTCAATGGCACACAGATGGACAAGCAGAGATCTTCAGTGCTGCTCGCTCTACATGTGAGACTTGCACACTATTGATTGAAATACTGAAGTCTGCGGCTTTGAGAAAAGTATACTAATTCTCTTCTGTTTACTCTTTCAGGGCTCTATAGTGGTCGGCATTGATTACGACTGCAGAGAAAGGAAAGTTTATTGGACGGATCTGGCTGGACGGACAATCAATCGAGCCAGTCTGGAGCCGGGATCAGAACCTGAGATTATTATCAACACAGGTATGTTTATTTTGAATTATTATTTCAAATAGATCATTAATTAATTATATAAATCTTTTTCAGCTCTTGACGAGTACAGAAGGTCTGCTATAGATGTCGCCCGTTAGAAGACTTTTGGGTGGACAAGCAACTCAGATAAGATTGCAAACAAACTAACCTGTGGACGAGTGACAGGCGGTGTTCTGTTTGAACCGAACTTAGTAAATCCCAGCGCCATCATCGTAGACGCCCCACAGGTATGTCTCTTAGATGGCTAAAGATATATACAGTGTATATATAGTTCATCTTAAGCATATATGTGACTCTGGATCACAAAACCAGTCTTAAGTCGCTTGGTATATTTGTAGCAATAGCCAAAAATACATTGTAAGGGTCAAAATGATTTTTGATTCTTTTATGCCAAAAATCATTAGGACATTAAGTAAGATCATGTTCCCTGAAGATATTTAGTAAATTTCCTACCGTAAATATATCAAACCTTAATTTTTGATTAGTAATATGCATTGCTAAGAACTTAATTTAGACTACTTTAAAGGCGATTTTCTCAATATATAGATTTTTTTTTGCACCCTCAATTTCCAGATTTTCAAATAGTTGTGTCTCGGCCAAATATTGTCCTATCCTAACAAACCATACATCAATGGAAAGCTTATTGGCTTTGAGATTTGAAAAAATTGATGTTATCAATTTTATGAATGGTTTTGTGGTCCAGGGTCTCTGCTCACCACACACCCACACAAACACACACACACACACAAAGCTGTTTTAATTCTAAGTATTTTGCAAAGAGGTCAATCTGTGCTGTTTATACATATATATACTGTATGGTTCTATTTTATAATTTCTTTTAATCAAAGCATATAATTTTTTTTTTATAAACAGAAGCTCTAGACTGTCTAGAGCATAATATCACATCCTGTCGCCCCTTATTCATTGCAAGGGCTGAAGTAACGTTGCATGCTTAAGTCTAATGCATATTAGTTTCTCAAATAGATGCCACCAATTCTTCATACAATGCATTTTTTACTTTTTTTTTTTATAATAATAAGAATCCCAATATCAATATATATTTTATCTTTTATACATTCTGTATTTTTATTTTGAGCATATTGGATCACTCACCATTAAAACGGGCATCTCTGCTTAATTGATCCTATAATTGGCTGCTTTAATGAACCCTCATTTCCCCTCCATCACCAGCTTCCCATGCATTATTTTACATGAACGCTTCAAAACCTAAAATTGGTTATCTAGAGCGATAGGTAGTGAGAGAACAGTGTAAACCATGCAGAGAAGCAAGAGAGCGAGAAGATAAGGACGTGTATGGGAGGCTGGTGATGGAGGGGAAATGAGGGTTCATTAAAGGGCAAGGCTTCAAATTGGCCCAGATGGTAGCGTTGCTTCAGTGTCTGGCCTGGTTCTCAGGTCTCCTGGGAGTGCAGGCAACGTGTGGGCCAGCAACTCCACAAACACAGCCATCTGCAACATCTGGAGCAACTGAACTAGGGTGGAGGACAGGAGATATGGGCCATGAGAATATCTGCTAATGTGTGTTTGTGTTTGTTGGTGCTACGATTTGCGCTACATGCTAGTTTGTTTTTGCTGTCACGCATAAATGTATGCATGCATGAGGTGATGGTTCTGATTAACAGGCCATCTGGGTTGAAGTCTGATGCATTAGTCAAGAATTTTATGAAACAAATATTTAATTATACAAGCAGTTGTGTAAAACTGCATTGTCAGCTGATTTTCTGCTCAACTGAGTTGGTCTTATAAATATCTTTTACCTTAAATAGCCTGAAATTGTGATTTCTTGCTTCTAAATCCTCAGGGAGAGACAAAAGTAACTAAATTTATGGTTAAATATATTTTTTGGTCCAGCGAGTGATTCAGCTTAGCCATAGAGTAGGCTAGTTATATTTACCATTTCCCGAGGGACTGAGATTCTCTCATATGCCTTGCTTTAAAACATCTTGTTTAAATCAATGCTAAATAGAGCAGAGCGGTTTTGTATATTTCTAGATTCAGGAAAACACGAATTTCAACACTTGCATAAAATTAAACTGTGTGCCATCTTTCCACCCATGTCAAAAAACCTTGTATTTCAATGTAATGCATCAAATGCAAACTGCTTGGGTGGTCAAAAGTGTGAAATAAGTAAGATTTTTTTTTCATGTTTTTGAAAGAAGGTGCTTATGCTCATCAAGGCTGCATTTATTTGATGATAACTACAGTAAAAACATTAATATTGTAAAATATTATTACAATTTAAAATAACAGTTTTCTCTAAATATATTTATTTGAATATTCTTGTAATGGCAAAGTTAAATTTTCAGTAGCAATTAGCGCAGAAATCATTCTAAGATGCTGATTTGGTTTTTATATTATCAATGTTGAAAACCATTTTTGCTGCTTAATATTGTTGTAAAGTGTGATACACTACACATTAAAAACGTTTATGATTTTATGCTAAAAACAGAAGAGGAAATTAATAGTGCCATCACAGGAATAAATGCATTTTAAAATATAAAATAGAACCAGTTGTAAATGCAGCCTTGCTTGGCGAGCATTAGAGACGCTTTTCAAATAACATAACATTTTGATTATTCCAAACTTTTAAATGGTTAGGGTTAAATTTTGAATTAGTATATTGTAAAGTATAAATAGTAAAATTATTAAAAATGTATAAAAATTAAATAAATTCTATAAAATTATATTTAGATCTATATATATATTATAATATTGATATTTTAAAATAATACATTCTGAATAAAGAATAATAATTATAAAATCTATTTTATATAGCGTAGAAATTGTTTATATTTTAAAAATTCCCAAAAGCTAAATCCTTTTTTTTTTTTTTTTCTAATCTTTACACAGAACACTCTACTGGACTGACTGGAACCGAGAAGCTCCTAAAATCGAGAGCTCCTCTGTGGATGGACAAAACCGAAGAGTCCTGGTACAGGATGGCATCGGACTGCCCAACGCTTTGACCTACGACTCCACCACACGCCAGGTCTGCTGGGCCGATGCAGGTATGTGCTTCGCTCAAAACCCAGACTATAAACTACCAGTTTACAATCTAGGCTAGTTTTTGCTTAGCCATACTTTTGGTATGTTTGGTGCACGTTGCAGCTTATTCTGACCATGTATATCTGAATTAGATGACACCAAGATATCAGACAGGCACTGAAAAGCCTCATGAATAACCTCTTTTTTTGTGTGTTCTGTTGGACAGGAACCAAGCGCCTTGAGTGTATATCACCTAATGGGACAGGGAGACGTGTGGTCCACAGTAACCTGAGCTACCCCTTCAGTATGGTTGCCTTCTCCAATCACTACTATTACACAGACTGGAGGAGGTAAAGCAGCACAGCACATGCATGTACAAGACCATATGACCACCAGAATAATAATCAGAAATAGTTCTATTCATAAATGTTCCTATATTACATAAAAAAAAAAAAGTCCTTCATGCTTGTTTCACTTCACTTTCTGTGTCGCACTGCACCTTGTGCTCCATTCACTTCCATTCATACTCAGTACAAAGAATACAGAACATGAAGCAGAGTAGATTATGTGGTTTTTTTATCTTTATAAAAGGTATTGTTATTTGCTATTAACAACTTTATTAAGAACAGAAGCCCTGGAGCTTACTCATACTTGTTGTGAGGTCCAGTTAAAGTTGAATATGACTGTCCCTTTATCAATTAAATTGTTATAAAAATGACTAATCTTATTTTCTTTTAGGGATGGGGTCATCGCTCTCAGTCGAGATAACCAGTCAACAGATGAGCACCTGCCTGATCAGAGGTCTCATTTGTATGGTATTACAGTCGCCCCGCCACACTGTTTATAAGGTACTTATACACTGTTTATACTGTACTATAAGGTACCGGTAAAGCATGTAAGTTTTAGTCTAATACATTTTCCATGCATGCATACATACATTATATATATATATAGTTTATTTTTGGTCAAATATATGCAGCCTTGGTGAGCATAAGAGATTTCTTTCAAAAACATTAAAAAATCTTAATTATTCAAAACATTTGACTGGTAGTATCTTATATACTCTGTATATGCTCCCAATGGACTTTTGCTAGTGTAGTTTAGTAAATTAAAAAAATTATTTGTGATTTAAAAATATTGCATGAAACAGATTTTTCTAAAGTGTCTGTATTTGTCCAGATACACCTAAAAGCACATCACGTTTACAATGTAGCAAAACGTGGATGACCTCTTTTCCAGCAAATAACAGGATAACATATTTCAGACATGAGCTGTCAGCTACAGGCACTTAAGAGAAAACACAAGGTACCTGCTGCCAAATCACTGTAGTTTTAACAGCGGCGATGAAACACTAGTGTCACACTGGTGCTTCAAAGCATGTCGGTTCTTTACAGACCAGAAAACAGTCAAACAAGATCAGAGTAAGTGTTTGTATATCTGTACTAGCATATGAAAGCAGGCAATTTCCCCAGCAGAAAATGAAATGTTGTCGTGTTTGCCCAAATGTGGCTTTCTAAGGATTTCCGACGAATTGTGTTATAGGGAGACGCTAATGACAGAGCCAGCGTTACATGGTGCTATTTTGGGCGAGAGTTTGGAGAGCTTGTGCTGTGGGAATCGCGACGGACACGTGGACTCCGAAGAGAGCCGATCGCAGAACCCGCAAGTCTCGACGAACATCACCGTCAATGCCAAAGTGCAAATTTACAAACATGAAAGCGTGAATTTTTTCTCAAAATAGTTTTGTAAATTTGTTTTATACCTCATTTCTTTCTACTGTACTTTTGTATGTGATTTTGTGTTAAAAAACCTAAAAAATAAAAAAAAATACCCTAAGAGTTTAGTTGTGTAATTTGAATGTTTTTTAATACACTAAAATAGTACTTTGGGGAAAAAAGTACTACCCAAAGTGGTCTTTTACCAACCTTCATTTGTTTTATCTTTTGTAATATGTGATATTTATAACAATAAAATGTGATTGACAACTTTATGTCTGCTCGCATTATGTTTCAGATTTTCAAATATTTTCAAAATACAGAATGCGCAATTGGAGGTATAAAGCAGAACAGGTTGAATTTCTTGCTCCAGGGTAAAACAAACTTACAGTCTGCCTACAAAACTTTTCTGCGGTGCATTAAGGTTTATTATGCAACAAAAACAAAGTCCAACTTTTTATAGAAACCCATGTGACATTTCATAAGTGCCTCTACATAAGGCTACAATGAAATTACATTTTATAATAAATCTTTGCATTTTTTTTCAATTACAGGGCAAAGAAAATGAATGATAAAGAAAAAAAAAAAACACTCCAGTTTTTGAATTCAAACAAAATACCTGTGGGGTGGTTAATGAAAACAAGCATACTTCACAGAGCATGTCTTGTGGTCTCTGCGGCAAGCTCCAGGCAGATGTTTTTATCTGCCCACCTTTCCGAGGCGGTGATCTGTCTTGGGGTCGGCGATGATGGCCTGAACTGCCACGATGGCCTCGTTGATATTGGTTTGCAACTCTCTGAGCTCCTCGATGTGAAGCAGGCGAAGAACCCTGGCCGCTTCGTTCAGAGTCGCATCTGGAATGGGCAAACAAGTTCCTTGTGTTTACAATCCCTTCAAAAGTTAACAACAAATTAAATGCAGAATGTGAACGTGATGGTGCACTAATTGTGTCTTAAAGAAACATGAAGAAATAATCTGAGAAGCTGATAAAACAGTTTTGCAAGTGCAAACCTACCTCCGGTATCAAATCCTAAAATATGCTTGTCAAGAGCCACTGGTAAACCCTATGAAAGAACAAATACGTTTTATTTATAATTAATAATTGAGCACTAACAATAATTGAGCACCAAATCAGCATATTACTATGATTTCTGAAGGATCATGTGACCCTAAAGACAAGAGTAATGGCTGCTGAAAATTCAGAAATTAAATATTCCTATTTGAACTGTTTTTATTGATTGATTGATTGTTAAATGCAGCCTCTGTGGACATAAGAGAATTCTTTCAGAAACTTTTTTTTTTTTTTTTTTTTATCTTTTTGGGTATTTTCAAAACTTTTATATGGTGTAGTTAGCTGTATATCAATCCAGTTTTAAGAAGTCTAGCAGATTGATTTCATTTCATAAAGCCATTATATGCTTACCTCTTTTGCTTGACTGGCCTTTGCAATAGCATCAGGGGTCAGACGTTCCTGTATCAGGATCCTAATGGCCTGTGATGAGAAATAACAGAATAATTTCAGTTTAAAATGCACTGGATATAGACTAATTTTTCGTACTATTGGCACAAATAAGATACTTACTTTAAGCATTACCAAATAGTCTTCATGCCGCTGAATTTTGAGTAGATTAGCAAGAGCCAATACACCAGCCTTAAAATCTGGATTGTTACCTAAAGAAAAAAATCACTTCATTTCAGCCCAACACATAATTTGAATTAAAAAAAAAAATTCCAATGCAAAACTGTTGTTGAACCAACCAAGGAACTCTTTGGTGATGATCTCTGAAAATAATGTTGCCATGCTTTTGCGATTGGTTGACCGAAACCTTTGGAAGTTTGTTTCCACCAAAGAAATAAAATCTTTTTTCTTGCAATTCTGAGTTTACATCTCACAATTTGGACTCCCACCCCCACACACACACAATTCAAACACTTTGACCAAGACTGTAATAAAGAAAAAAACAACAACAGCGGAGCTCAATATTTCTGTTCAGTGAGCCCGTTCCTCCCTGTGTGTCTGGAGCATTCCTCCAGCTGTGGGTCACTGGCTCGGTTCAGCCCACTCATTGTGGGTTGTGGAGAGAGGTGGGTGTGTAATCAGTTCATTCAGACTTTAGTGCTCAAGGTGGTTTCTTTAATCGGCCTCCTCCGTCTCAACAACAGGACTGGAGACTGGAAAGATGGTCAGGGGAGGGAATACTCACTGTCAGATTAATTAATGGGTCTACAGACTTTTGAGCATCACTGGCCTCCGTCAAAGGTTTGCAGTTTCGATATTTCTCCACTGTGGGAGGAAAAATAACATAAGCGGTCAGTGCAATGCAAACAAGTGGTCTCAAGTTGTCAAAATCATTTGGTAGGAAATCTAGGAATATCTTGCATTAAGCATTTCTGAGGATAAATGGAATCAAGACAGCTGCAAAAGCTACATGTTATTGTACTGCCATCTAGTGGTGTGGGATTGATCATAATAAAAGGACAGAACAGGCATGTTATAATAATAATTGGCCATTTTGTGTTCACTTGGCTAATTAATTTTTGTTTTTTTGAGAGCAAATAGTGTGTAAGTGTTCATCTAATTTTCTTATTTATACAATACAGTTTCTTATGCTCACCAAGACTCCAAAAACAGTTAGTTACTTTAATGATTTAATGAATCAATCAATGTTTTCCATTTAAATATATTTTATTCCTTTGATTAAAAAAAAGTTGAATTTACATTTAATGTCTAATGTCATTCTAATATGCTTATTCGATGAACAAGAAACTTCTTATTATGATCAACGATGCTTCATATTTTTGTGGAAACCATGATAGAATTTTTCAGGATTCTTTGATGAATAGAGAGTTCACAAGAGCAGTCTTTATTGGAATCAGAAATCTCCTGTAACGTTATAAATGTCGTTATTGTATTGTGTATACGTGCCAACCTACTCTCTGAATGTTGTATCAGCTATTAAAAGAACTATAGTAGTCAACCACTGGTTATACTTTCAAATAAATAATAATCATACCATTGTCTCCATACTCAAAACGAACAGCAAGACCCAGCAGCCAGTCAACAGTCTCCTGTCTTTCCTGAGCGCTGAATGGACAGTTCACATCTTGAAGGTACTGCAAACATACATGTATTTATATATAATAACAAAGGACATGATACACTTGAGGGTATTAATTCCTTTAGGCATACAAACAGACATTAGACATATACATATATACATAAAGATAAATCTGTCTCACCTTTTCAAAATGTTTAGGCCAGTCTGAGCTTGGAATATTCCTGAGATTTCCCCGTTCTTCAATTTTGTAGTGTCTGATTTTTTGATCTTCCAGCCAAACTATGACATTTTTGAATTCAGTTTCATCTGGGTAAAGAGCATATACGATATTAATAATACATTTGGCATATGGATTTAGCCCTCATGTCCATCATCACGACAGCAATACAACACTAAGCAACAGCAATAGGACAGACTAAATGCCGATGATACAGAGTGACTATTTCAGATACAGTGGGATGCTTACTTATTATCATCGTGAATGTACATACATTATCAATATTAGGAGCATGAGGTGGCAACACGTCAATCACTTCCTACCTTTACAGTCAAATCCAGAAGGGTTGTGATAGTCCAAGGCTGTAAGCTTTCTACGAAACATCCCTTCCAACTGGAAAAACTATTTAAAGAAGCGAACAGATGTATGATTTTGCTTGGAAAGCCACAAAATGCTACAGCCTTCGAATGGCAGGGGGATACCGGAAGTAGAATAATCTATATTATGTTTTCAAAATAAAGGTCCGTATTTGTGGCGATGCTGATTAGATCACCGCATTTGATATTTGATAAATATTTAATATTTCGTAACTTTTTCTTCTTCTTTCTCTTGTTATTATTAGTATTATTATTATTTAATCTTAGAAACATTTCCAAGTTATGAAACATGTGACCTGTTTCTGATGCAGAAAAGCTAGTTCATGCATTCATGACCTCTAGACTGGACTATTGTAATGCACTGCTAGGTGGTTGTCCTGCATCTTCAATAAACAAGCTACAGGTAGTCCAAAATGCAGCGGCTAGAGTCCTTACCAGGTCAAGAAAATATGATCATATTACCCCAATTTTACAGTCTCTGCACTGGCTACCTATTAAGTTCCGTATCAGTTACAAAATATTATTACTTGCCTATAAGGCCCTTAATGGGTTAGCTCCTGCGTACCTAACTAGTCTTCTACCACGCTACAATCCATCATGCTCCCTAAGGTTGCAAAACTCTGGACTTTTGGTAGTACCTAGGATAGCAAAGTCCACTAAAGGAGGTAGAGCTTTTTCGCATTTGGCTCCCAAACTCTGGAATAGCCTTCCTGATAACGTTCGGGGTTCAGACACACTCTCTCTGTTTAAATCTAGATTAAAGACATCTCTTTGGCCAAGCATTCAAATAATGCATCTCATAATCTTGTACCACAGTTATATCTGATCAAATGCATATTATTATTCTTTAGTTTGGGTTAAACAAATCAATTTTGCTTGGTTGGAACAGCAGCTACGCTAATTATGTCTCTATTTGTTTCTCTGTTTCTGCTGGGATTGACATCCCGTGGTAACTAGGATTTACACAAGCTTCAGTCTGGATCCAGAACACCTGAGAAGAGATGATGCAACCCCTCAGAGGACCTCAGATGATGCCAACCATGAAACAACATACATAACTACCAAATTTATAAGTTTGATTGCATCATATAATAGTTGCTGTTAATAGTGTTCGTCTGTTTGATTACGTTTTTAATTGATTTTTCTGTACATTTCTGCCATATGTACATTAACTGACAGTCACCACTGATAAGCTGCCACTAAATATTGTAGAAACTTAATTTGCTGTAAAGTTGCTTTGCAACGATTTGTATGGTGAAAAGCGCTATACAAATAAACTTGACTTGACTTGACTTAATATGAGGGCACATTTCTCCAAAAATGTAATTTTAATTCTTAAAATACACTTGAATTGAGATACATAGACTTTACTAGACTGGTTATGCTCTGCTGTTTGCTCTCTTATAAAGAATAACTATACGGTATAATGTGAAATAATAGGCATATAACATCATTTTTTAAATAAATGGATGGAAAACGGCATTATATTTGCTGAAGTATTGAATGTGTACCTGCAAACATAGATTTTCAAAATGAATTGTTGCAAAATAACACACAACACTGTTCCACACCGTTCCATCTTGTATTATGGGGATACTTTACGCACTGAAAAATATATTCATATTTTATATTATGTTGAGTTACTTCTTGGTTTGAAAAAAAGCGAAACACTATGTTTTTAAATAAAACTTTTAAATTGTTTATTTCTTACATTTTTATCTTCTCATACCCTTTTCCCAGTTTTTTTTTAATTAATATATTTTGTGTATTGCATGAAAGCTAGTTTGGTTTATGTTATATAATTTTATGGTGGGCATGAAGGTCACATCCCCTGTTTATTGCTGTCTTATATAAACTTGTTGCTTTTAAGACTTAGTAGCTGTCAACTTTATAAACACTGTATAGCATCCACTAATTATAATTTTATAATCAATATAATTTTTATTTTTATCATATTATAAATTGAACTGTTATAAATATTTGCTATTTATTTAATAATTGCGCATGAACAATTCCTCATTGTGTTGTTTATTGCAGAAATATAATTCAATACAAAAGAAACAAATACAAAGAACATATGGGGGAATACAAAGGAGAGAGAAAAAGAAAGGGAAAAAAATTACAATTTACCTAAAAAACGTTCTATAATAATAGATGTCTTCAGAGCTTTTTAATTAGAGGAGACTTTTTGAAGAGTTAATGTAGATCAGAAGAAAATATTTTGGAGTTGGGTTTAAATGTAAGGTAAGTTATCTAGCTTTGTGGATATCATACAAATAAAGTTTAAGACATCATCTAACTCCTTATTTTCAACCACTGTGTTTTGTATTTTTGATCAGTCGTGTTTAAGGCCCTGCATTCTCCCTCCTGGACACCAGGGTGCAGCAGAACATCTCGAGCTTGTCGGGACGCAGCAGGAGCTCGAGTCGCCTTGTTGCTTTGGCGAAGGGCTTTGTACGTACAATACAACAGTGAAGATCTAAAGACATTTAAAACATCAAGAGAACGCATGAAACCCCCCGTTTGACAGCTGATATTTATCTTTTCGTAAGTAGACATTTACAACTCTCACGCAAATCTCTTTCAATGTAAAGCATCATTTCCTCTCTGTTCCCTCTCATATGTAGCCTGCTAGCGTTATGCTAATGCTAAACGCGGGTCTGTGAGTACGATGCTGATGATCAGTAGCTTCGTCCTCCGTTCTCATGGTAAAACCATTCATAAGCGCTCGAGATCGCCTTTTTAAAAGATATTGGGTTGCATTATTAACATGGCGGATTAATGCAATGCATGCAGGGAGTGCTCAGATTCATGCAGTAACTGCTGCACAACGTGTGCACGTGTGGGTTATTAATGGTAATTAGTGCACAATATTAATGGCTGAAAGCAAATCCTGTATCATGGATATACCTGTTCTTACCAAGGACTCTATTTAACTACTAAACTGTTGATATTTAAATTAGTGGTCGACCGATATGGTTTTTTTGACAGCTGATACCGATATCTTGGAAAACGGGGTGGCCGAATAATTTTATTTTAATTTATATTTAAGAAATTTGAAATCATTTGAAAGTGGATCCAAAATAATTGTGTAAAATAAGCATACTATACTTTAGAAGTCAAACAGCATGTTTCACAAATAAATCTTAATAAAATAGGGCTGCCCATAAATGCATGCTATATTTAACGCAGGCATCTTTCCAGAAAGCCGTTCTGTAATCAGTGGTAAATCTCCATCACGTACGAGCTTTCCATGGAGCAGCATTTACTACACACAGAGCCGTTGTTCACTGACAAGCTGCGCAAAACCACGTTCAGATTCGCGTGATTTTTTGCGCAGCTCTTCGGTGAACAACGACTCTGTGTAGTTAACGCTGCTCAATGTGAAATCACTCAGGTGATGGCGAATTACCGCTGATTACAGAACAGGCTTTACTGACAAGATGCACATTAAATAATCGCATGCGATTTATCGTGCAGCCCTAATAAAAATCTAATTAAAAAGGAAGTAAACACTGTAACCAACAGGGCACTCAGTATTCGGTTTGTGTGCATTGGGGATCATATTTTTAATTTTTTTTCAAATAAAGCCAAGGTAACACTCATTTTACATAGAGCACAATGAAAATGACATGAATATGATGGTGGGCAAATGCATAATTTGAAATCACTAGTTTAAACTTTGTCGACCGCGTGTCTCCAGTCACCGACCCGACCCGTCACGCGAGAACACCGCGATCATGCATGATACACATGCACACTTCATAAGATCTCAACTAGATTCGACTAAGTCTGCAAGGTTTGTGAAATTAAATGTTCATTAGTCATTCAAAGATTTGTTTAAATTATATAAATGCGTATTTGCTGAATGCTGACGGCAAACGAGTATTATAATGTTTGCCTTTCTATTACTAATAATATTAAAGCAATCGTTATGATACTTTGTATACAATTTAATTCCTTTGTTTAACAGTTCTATCTGATTATTAGATAGACTTCTATCCATATTAGACAGAACTGAACGACGACAGCAAACAAGAGGGAGAATGTGAGCTGTGTGCGCTCAAGCGCTGCCGTTCTCAGCAGCGTCAAAATAAAAGTCCCACCTGCGAAACCAACAAAATCTCCAACACAGAAAAGCTTATCGGCCGAGCCGATATTTGAAAAATTCCAAATATAGGCCGATATATCGGCCTTGGCGATATATCGGTCGACCACTAATTTACATATAATGTTCTTTCCTACTATGCAGTAAATGTTTCCATCATACTTGGTCAAATATATACAATATTCACAATGTCACAATGAAACGGTTGTAGCGATATATTGTGACGTACTTCAGAGTGTAACAGATTATTGAAAAATAAAAGAATGTCTGCCCCACTTTTTCAGCACCCTTGGTTCCGGAAGTGTTTCTCTTATAAGGATTTTTAAAAAGTTTTCTTTAAAGAGTTATGAGCCATGAACTGAACTAACCAGGTGAATCACAACATTACAAACTTTGGTTTGAAGCAAAAAAATATTTGAAAATCAGACAAAAAAGACAAAGGTGTAAGACTGTGTACTTAATGGCTTTAATGAGGAAAAGAACTACAATCCCATGAAGCATTGCAAATGACAATCAGATTAAAAATAGTGTAGTAATATGTAGGGCTGCACAATGCTGTCAGTAATTTAATGTTAGTTAATGTAATAAACGAGCCATAAATAAGGCCTGATTCCTGCAGTAATATTTTCAAATGACCTACATTTTTCCCCCTCAATAAGTGTCCTGCAGCACATTACTGAATATAAATGCGAAACTATTTCCTGTTGACTACTGTCATCAACTGCCTATTTTCTATGTATATTAGCATTACTTTTCCTGCTTTATGTGCTGCTGTGTTTTTTTTGTTTTTTTTACAGATATACAACTATGTCGGTGTAATTTTCCATGCAGAAACACTGCACATTTCCATTTTCTTAAATGTAATAAAACTTGACTCAGTTTTATGTTCTTGACATTTTCAAGCTGCTTTGCAAAATATTGACTACAGTGTTTTTTCGGTTCCAGCAGTGAACCCACGTAATGTCACAGAGTTCGAAGCGTGAACATGAGACTGAGAGTGCAGGTTTGCTGTCAGGTTTATTTGGATCTCACTGGTTTTTATATGGCATGGGAATGATTTAGCTAGGCTTTAGTATAAAACTAAATATGAATAGGACTCAATCACTGAATGGATGGAAATGTTTGAGCAGTGGCCTGGTAGTGTAAGTGCTCTGGCATGTGCTATTTGTGATATGCCGGCTGCTATCATCATATATATATGTTAAATTTCTATATATAATATTATATATATATAGATATAGATATATTATTATATATATATACTCTGTGTCTTCTCTCACTATCCTTGTCAATAAAATAATCTTTAACTTTGACCAGAATGCAGACTTTTATAGGCAGATTACTTAAAACTAATAGTTATGTAAATCGTGTAATACATAATTAAATGAAAAAATCATAAAATTAAAAAGAATTTGTATTTATTCATGAATTAATATATTGCATAATGCAAAGAAGTCTATGCTATATAGTCGCTAATTATGAAGTCCTGCAGAGTGACGATCTATTTTTAAACTGCCGTTTTCTTGGGGATCCTTAATGAAGAGAAGCATGAAACTTTCAAGAACAAGACTTAAGAGAAGGGTAAGTTTCACCGTATTATTAAAATAAAGATGTCACTGTTTGTGAAAACTGTCAAAGTAGATTAAAAGTCAAGTTTGACATTTTATTTATTTGAGTTCCCAAAAGACAACAGTGGCACAGAAATGACATACTTCACCTTTAAATAGACTTTGGATTCTATTACATGTATACCATTAAAATTCTGTTAAAAAAGCTGCATTAGTGTTAAAACTAAAGTAATTGTTTGAAATGTAAACATTTGTTTTTTGTTTTAGTTTTTTTCAGTCAGCCTGAAACATGATCAGTAGAGTAAGAAAAAAGAGAAACGGAGAGAAAATTAACAGCTTAATGAAGGGAGGAAATTCTGAGATGAAAAAGGTGGTGGTGATACACAAAGAGTCAGGTCATTGGGCCTTGACACTTGAAATTAACTTATTAAATGATCATAGGTTGCCATCTTATGTAATATTCATGTTGTTTGTGTTTCTGAAAGATACCAGGGAAAAAAAAGCAAAAAACTTATTTTCTCAAAGTTCAAAATATCTTTTGAACTTTGTTCATCAAAAAAAATTGATCATGGTTTCCACAAAAATAGAAAGCAGCACAACTGATTTCAGCATTAATAATAATGAGAATTATTTCTTGATTTTCATTGACACTCAACGTCATCACGTTAGCATGATTTCTTTTCACAAGACACTGAAGACTCGACCTTGTCTCAGACGACCACTGGAACAAGACCACAGGAACCAGATGAGTCCTCTGCACAATGTGACTTTGCCGCAGCCTGGAATTGAACTGCTGGTTTCGTCTGGTCAGAGGAGAACTGGTCCCCTGACTGAGCCTGGTTTCTCCCAAGGTTTTTTTCTCCATTCTGTCACCGATGGAGTTTTGGTTCCTTGCCGCTGTCGCCTCTGGCTTGCTTAGTTGGGGACTCTTCATTTCCAGCGATATCGTTGACTTGATTGCAAATGATTGCAAAGATACTATTTAACTGAACTGAGCTGGATGATGACATCACTGAATTCAATGATGAAGTGTCTTTAACTGAAAAATTAGTGTTTTACTATTGTCATTTTGCATTATTGAAACACAATATTCCTAATTAATGCTGTTCAGTTGCTATGACACAATCTGTATTGTTAAAAGCAATATATAAATAAAGGTGACTTGACTTGACTTGACTGAGTAATGACTCTGGAAAATTTAGCTTTGCCATTACAGTATCTCATTTAAAGGGTTAGTTCACCTAAAATGATAATTCTGACATAATTTACTCAATGTCATGTCATTCCAAACTCATAAGACTTCGTTCATCTTCGGAACACAAATAAAAATATTTTTGAATATGCAAAAATTTTTATCATTACGCTGGTCGGCGGCGCCACACGCTCGTCTCTGATCTTACGTGAGAACATCCACAAGTGACCCAGTAAGAACTAAAATGTGGAATAAAAAGGGTTTCGTTATTTATGTTTTCTTTGCACAAAAAAGTATTCTTGTAGCTTCGTAACCTTACAGTTGAACCACTGATGTCACACGGACTACTTCGTCGATCATCTTGGTACTTTTCTAGACCTTGAACGTGGTAGTTACCTTGCCCGTCTATGGGAGGGTCAGAGAGCCCTCATATTTAATCAAAAATATATTTTTTGTGTTCTGAAGATGAACGAAGGTCTTCGGGTTTGGAACAACACGAGGGTGAGTAATTAATGACAGAATTTTCATTTTTGGGTGAACTAACCCTTTAAATACGTGAAAATAATTACATAATTTTAAATGAAAAAGTGTAGGTATAATTTCTTAGCCAGAGGCCATTGTACACAAGAAAAGCATTCATTTATGTGTGGATCATGTACATGTATGTGAATTAATATGCTAACATTTTGACATATTTGTTTTTGTTTTGTTTTTACTTTTTAGGTCTGCATGTACTGAATAGGTTGCCAGAGATCTCTCTATTGCTCACCCACCCTTGCAAACACACATTTTGCTCATTCCATGTTGGTTGCCAGCTCTAATTTTGTTTTGCTATTTATTTGAAATATGAAGTTTACCGTAAATGCAGCTGGTACGTTTCAGTTATATTTTTAAAACAGACAGTTTCAGTTTGCGTTTAAATGTTTTTAACATTTAATTTTGACATGTTTATATTATTTCAATTGTCTTGACAAATGAATGTTTTTTTTTTCCCTCTTGTGAATGTAAAATTACTATTCTGTAATATGAAATGTGTTTTGTAAATACATTTGATTTGGGAATTAAAGTCTGCATTTTTCTGCCTGAAAATGTCAATTTCATGCTGCAATCACAACAAAAGAAGTTTGTGTTATGTCAACTTACCTTTTGTTCCTTAAATTATATTAGCTTTTTTCGGTATGTTGATACCAAAATTAAAATTTCACTCCTTCCATGTCTTTTGAATTCTAGAAAGTCAGCGCTCTGTTAGCGGATCTGGCCAGATGGACCAGTCATCAGGTAAGAAACCAAATACCTCAATTTCACTTCAGTTTACTCCACTTGGAACTCCATTTGGTGTTTCTTTTAGTCCGTTTTTATTAGTTTCATCTTGCATGTTGGTGTATTAAATCATCTTTGTTTTTTATATATATCCTTTAGAGCTTGAAATCACAACATCTGCTGATCAGGGTGAGAGCAGCGGTGGTCAGCCAGTGGATGATGAGCTTGATGGACTTCCAGTCTTTGGAACAGATGAAGATGACTGGGAAATTGACAGTAGCTTTGCTCAGAAAGCTTTGGAACAGATGGAAAGGAACAGCGATGATAAAAACGAAAGTCAAGATGGAGTGCCAACTAGTTGTGCAGATGCAGGTGAGTTTGAAAATGAATTTACTGAGCAAACTGTCATATGCTAAAAGGTTTGCTAAACATACATACTTGGGTCTGATTGACTAAGTGTGTGTAGACACAAATTTGTGCATGAAATCTGCATAGAGATTTTCACAAACAAATCATAATTCACCTATAACTTTCATACTAAAATTTTAGTTGTGAAAAAATTTAGGAACAACTGAAACCACACGCAATATTGGGTCTGTATAAAATAGTCCAAATTCATTAATATTGGAATGGGCTTAAGAACAAATGTATGTGCATATACATGAGTTGTGAATTAGTCAGATTGTTTTTTGTGACAATTTCAACTGTGCGTATAAATACAAAGTAATCCATGCCATTATTAGTGAATGAGACCCATTCTAATTTAATTATGCAGTAAATCATTATTTGGTTTTTAAAGGAAATAGTTCTTTAATATGAGTTAACTATAAATCAGAATGTAGTTTAACTTATCTGGACTCTTTTAAAATTGGGATTCTTTTTGACTACGGAAGAGAACAGCTCATCTATCAATGGCTCTTCAGAAATGGATGAGGAAAGAGCGAAGGTTTCTGAGGACACCCCCATGACCCCTTTATCAGACACTATTATAGGTAAAACAAAATGAAATTATTCTAAATATAATTTATTTTCAGTAATTCTGCTGTTTTTTTCCTGAATAATTTACTCTGGTATAAGTACACTGGTTTTATGATGAGCTGGATGCCATGTTAAGAGAATTATGGAACTGCTTATGTGAAAATGCTACTTTTGTCCTCCTCTGTCAGATATCCAAGACGTACAGTCTGAACTTAGAATTGAGTCATCGCGAAGTGATGCTAATGTAAGTATAGGTGAAAAAACATTGATAAGGGGTGTTAATAGAAATGGGCACTCAGTGGCCACTTTATTAGTTCTAAAATATTGACCCACTTTTGCTCCCAAAACATCTTAAAGGAATAGTGCACCCAAAAATAAAAATTTGCTGAAAATGTATTCACCGTCATGCCATCCAAGATGTAAATTAGATTGTTTCTTCTTAGGAACAGATTTGGAGAAATTCAGCATTACATCACTTGCTCACCAATGGATCCTTTGCAGTGAATGGGTGCCGTCAGAATGAGAGTCCAAACAGCTGATAACATCACATAAGTGCCACACGCTTTGTGATCATTAAGGTCTGGAGGAAAAGCTGTGTGTATATAAGAAGCAAATACATCATTAAGGCATTTTTCATTTTAACCTATTGTTTCTGGCTAAAATATCTCTATCCATAATATCACTTTTTCCAGTGAAAAAGTTATCTCGTTTGAGTAAGGAGAGAAATATTCACAGATCAAGCACAATTTACAAGTGAAAACAGTTCGTTCGAGGAGGGTGGTGTTTATCGAAGTACTTCAGAGGCCGGAAGTGACCGTTTAAAAATAAAACGCCTTAATGATTGATTTATGTGGATTTAGCTTCACAAGACATTATTAATTGAATGATGCATTTTAATCACGCTGTTGTGGACCTCTCATATTTCCCTTCCGCACCCATTCCTGCCAGAAGGATCTCACTTGGTGGTGAATATAAGTAATGCTAAATTTCTAACTCTCTCCAATCGTTTCCCATAAACAAACTCTACATCTTGGATGGCCAGAGAGAGGAGTACATTTTAAGCAAATTTTGAATTTTGGGTGAAATATTCCTTTAAATTCTACTTGGCAGGCTGCTGAAGGACATTTGCATTAGCGAGCATGTACTGGTGGGCCCAATGAAGTGGCTGCTGAGTGTATGTGGTCAAAGGGGAAGGATAGTTTTATTCCTATTTCACAATTTTGGCTGCTTGTTAGTGGTGTTGTTCCAGTGTTAAATACGGTAGGTCTGTGATGTTTGATTATAGTGCTTTTTGTTCCTAGTTACAGCCGGAGCCTCCTTCTGAATGCACAGACAGAGAAACAAGTTACTCAGCTGTAATAAGAATTAAGGATGAGCCTATTGATGAAGAATATGATAAAGCATTAATGCCCCAGTCCGACATGAGCCGTATTAAACAGGAGCTTGACAGTTCTGAAAATAATGAGAATGAGGTAAGATTTGGTCTCATTCTGTGCTGTTCAATTTGTTGTAAAAACATATGTCATATGTAATAAATGACTTTTGAATCATTTCAGGCCTCCTCTGCATCAGATGAACTGAGGATTAGCTCTGTTTTCTCTGTCAGTGGACACAGCAGTGATGCAGTTTCTGGTGAGTGCATAAAGATTTCACTTTCATCACGTTACTGTTTATCATCAGCTTTACTGTTACTGTCACTAATAACAGTGTGACATGAGGTCTGGGTGATATATCAGTAATTTTCAGCTTTTTGATGATGGTCGATAAAGATCTCAATATTAATATATTTGCTTAAAAAAAAAATCCGTTCTAAGAAACCAAAATTTCACCAACCAGCCATTAAAGCAAAATACATTAATATCTAAAGCAAATGTTTAATGAAACAACTTTCCGATGCAGTAAATTCAACAAAAATGCAATCATCAGTAAATAATCAAAAATTTTTACCTATACTGTGTAAAAAAATTTTTTTAAGAAATTAATACTTTTATTCTGCAAGGGTGTGTTAAATTGCTCAAAAGTGACGTGAATGGATTTATAATGTTATATTATATAATGTTTGATTTCTATTAGAAATAAATGCTGTTCTTTTGAACTTTCAATCAAAGAATACTGAAAAATCTTTATCATGGTTCTCCACCGTAATATTAAGCAGCAAAGCAGTTTTCAACCATGATAATAATTAGAAATGTTACTTGAAGAATCGTGTGACACTGAAGACTTGCTGCTGATAATTACAATAGCATAGAGTTAAAATTGTAATGGTATTTCAGAATATTACTATATTTTTAGATCAATTAAATGCAGCCTTAGTAAACATAAAAATCTCGTACTCTTTAAAAAAAAATCATACTCGCTCCAGTCTTTTCAAAGATAGTGTACGTATTCTTTCTAAAACATTTATGTGCATAGAAATTAGTTTTGAATCAGTTTTTAGAAATTAATCAAACTTAACAACTTTTGTTATTTCATACAGCATCTATGGCATCCTCCCATGCATCTTCATTCTCAGTAATGTCCCATAATGCTGCTACACTCAGAGGAACTACTTTACTTCTGCCAGTGCAATCCCAAACTCAGCTTCAGCTCCGGCTGCAGCCCAAGACCCAGATGTATCCTCAAATTCAGACTCACTCCCGAATGCAGCCGCCCATGATGCCCCAAACTCACCTACAGCCTCCTCCCCAGCCACCCCAGGTCCATGCTCCTCCACCCACAGTGAGGATCTGCTGCTCCGGTTGTTCTAAAGTCCTCCAGAAAGGTCAAACGGCATTCCAGCGAAAAGGCTCCAACCAGCTGTTTTGCTCCACCGTGTGTCTAACTAGTTTCAGTTTACCCTCAGTTCAGTTTACCCCCATTATTGCCCCTAAGAAAACCTGCCACCTCTGCCTTAAGTGAGTTCTAATGATTTATATATACTTTGTTGTTTACTATATAATGAATCCATCTTCTGTCACTTTATTAATTGTATAGATAACTGAAAAAAATGTGTTAAAGGAATAGTTTACCCTAAAATTGTTATTTGTTATTTACTCACCCTCATGTTGTTCCAAACCTATTGTCTTTCTTCTGTGGAACACAATTGAAGTTAATCAAAAAATCTAAGTTGCTCTTTTCCGTACAATGAAAACATATAGGGCTAGATTTACTAAACGGAGCAAATGCATCTCCCAATTCCATAAAAAGGCCAATGGGAGTGGAAAGTTCTGCAGGTGACCTTCTGACAATGTGCAAATTAATAAACACAGCCAGCTCATTTTCATAATGACCATCGCAAACTCCCAAGAGCAGGGCTTTAACCTTAAGTAAATCACATTGCATGATTTATTTAAATCCTCTCCTCCCATTAATTAAAAGGGACACCCCTACAAATGCACATGCAATAAGGTCAGCTGCAAAAATAAAAAATATTGTATCCTAGCCTTTTCGTTGCTGCTTTTTCATTAGTAAATCCTGACAGTAGTTTTTTTTTGTTTGAAATAATGCAAGCTTTTAGTAAAATCTGACCCATAGTGATCCATGGTCATTTTTGGAGATCATGTTGTGTGGAATACAACAGCTGAGAAAATCTAAACAATTACTATTATGTTCCATGGAAAAAAAATATGAATTTGGAATGGAAAAAAAAAAGTGAATAAATAGTGACAGAAATTTCTTCTTATTTTTTATTGTTTTGGATGCGCTATCACATTAAGACAGAACAGCTACCTAGAAAAAATGTGGAAATTGATTATATAATATTGATAATGTGTCAAATATTTGGTTATGTGTAATTTAATGCAATTATACAAATGGTATGTGATAATTTTTTATAATATTTTTATTGTTTCAAAGGGTCATTGTCAATTTAAAGGACTTGATAACAATCCCCGTGGGCTCTATGAACACACTAAAGGAATTCTGCAGCCAAGCTTGTCTAAGTATTTATAAAAACAGATATGAAGATTCACCTCCAGATCTATATACACAATGCGGCGTGTGTAAGTTGGTCAAAGAGGTAAGGCTTAATTTATTCACGATGTAAAATTAGATGAAACAAACATTTTGTTGTTTTGATTTTTGCAAAAAAAAATTTACTCCCTTATGGGTTGGATTGTTTATGATAAATGCAGATTGTGAAGTAGGTTATTTGTAAGTACACTATGATGAAATGCATTCAGTTTTCCGAATAAAGAGTACAAGATGTTATTTTCACAAACCGTTAAAAAAAGACATGGGAGAATTTCGGCCCTCAACATGGTGTAATCCTGCCTGAGGGGGCAATTATCTTAAAAATGCATTTTTGCGCCATTATCTTGCATTATGAGCTAATGAGCCTCTTGCACAATTTGATAAGCTTTTGAGAAGCCAAGAGTTTTTTTTAATAGTTTAGATTTACCACCTTACCAATCATAAATGTACCGAGTATGTTCATTTTAAAAATCTCGCCAGAGAAGTATAAATAAACCATAGAAGGTAAAATAAGCCATATATCAGAAATTAGAAAGAGCTGTCTCGCTAAGTATGTTTACACACACAAAGAATTTGTCTTGGCGACAGGAGCTTCCAGTGCAGAAGAAAGTACAGACATAGTGCAAACATACATGATAGTGCAGACATGCATAGGAATTAAACATTCGAGATGAAATGTAACACTAATATAAGAAAAACGCCAAATAAAGATGTTTAGATCAATCAGAGTAGACATATAGATAAAAACCATTGTTTAATGAATTGCAATATTTTATTTACCGTGTACATTTATTAGTTTACAATGTACAATTTTTCCCCATCTATGTAGGACCTAATAAATGTGTCAGTTACAATGGTCAATGTATAGATATGAAAGTTTTAATTGTTCAGGAAGAATATAGCCTATGGGAAAAAACTGCTCATGTGCCTGGATGTTCTGGTGGTCGGTGCTTTGTAGCGCCGACCAAGGCACCCGTGAAGAGAAGTGGCTGGTTGTGGGCCAAAGTGATTTTTTTTTAAGCCTTTTCCTCACTCGGAGTTGTAAGATCTTGGCGGTTTGACGAAGGCCGGGGAAAGAAGAGTAACCAATAATCCTCTCAGAAATCCTGACTGTCTGTTGTAGTCTCTTGATGTCTGATTTGGTTGCTAGTGTGTGTGTAGTGTGTAGATGGTAGAGTCATCTATCAAATTTCAGGAGCTTGACAGAGGGGTCTTTTGAGGTGCAGTCGTTGGTGTAGATGGAGAAGAGCAGTGGGGAGAGCACACATCCCTGGGGGGCACCAGTGCTGATCTTGAGAGTCTTGGATGTGAGTTTGCCCAGCTTCACTAGCTGCTGCCTGTCTGTCAGGAAGCTTGTGATCCACTTGACAGATGGAGGTGAGTACAGAGAGCTGAGTCAGTTCTGCGAGGGTCCAGACATGATGGGTGGGGCAAACTGAAGTCTACACAAAGATACTTGGCGTAAGTCCCAGGCTCGCAAGATGTTACGAATAATCAGACCATGTTGACTGCATTATCCACAGACCAGTTTGCTCTGTAGCCAAACTGAAGAGGATCCAGCAAGGGTCCAGTGATGTCTTTCAGATAGACCAACACCAGTCTCTCAAAAGACTTCATGACCACAGACTTAGAGCCACAGGTCTGTAGTCATTAATTCCAGTAATTTTGGGGTACGGAATGATGTGACTTAACTAGAGAGGAATACACACAGCTTCAGTGATCTATTGAAGATCTGGGTACCTTTGCTCCATTTCAGTTATTTGTTCAGCCAGCTGTTGCAGTGCTGTGCTCACACACGCGTCTGGAGGAACATACACATTCGCGAGAATGAAAGGGGAAAACTCCAGCAGCAAGTAGAAAGAAATATATAATTGTCCTCTGACTCTAACGTGACATGCTGTCTTAACTCTACACTTGCGAGATGCTAAAAACTGTCTCACAATTCTTGTGTAAATATCTCTTTAGCCCACTGCAAGGTCATAAAATGTCAATGCAGCCTGGAATACATTCAGTGAAATGCTGTGTTTAAGACATGCACTGTTTTTCTTTGCTTTACAGATTCAGCATGAAGTAACTCATCTGGGTGCTGTGCACAAGCTGTGCAGCGATGAATGCTTTGCACGATTCAGATCCTCCAGAAACCTCTACATGAGCTACTGCGAGAACTGTGGCAACTGTACAGCCTCAGGAAACTATCACCTGGTTCAGATAGAAGATAATATTAAAAAGTTCTGCCGCACCGAATGCATTGCCAATTACAAACAGGTACCCCAACATAACCCGAATGAACTTGCTGTTCTCTGCTCAAGCTGTGTTTGTTATTCATGGTCTGATTCATTCATTTTTACGTCCCGTGGGATATGCAGATTTGAATTTGACTTGTCTCCTGATCCCATTTCCTTTCTGCTATAACTTTGCAGTCAATAGAAGTGAAAAGGCCAAATACATGTTTTAAAAACAAAATAATTTTGTTTGAATTTTGCAGAAAAGTGGCAAGAGGCTTCACTGTCCCTACTGCCAAGACATCAAAAATATTGAACACATGATGGAAGGGACAAACATACAGGGTGTCACAGAATTCTTCTGCTCTCAAAGATGTGTGGCCTTGAGTCAAGCATCTCCCAGTTTGACAGGTAAATATTTGAAATTTCATAACTTAATTTTTTTTTCAATTATAAAAAAATGTTAATCAGTTGTCTTCAGTGTCTAAAAAAATACTTTGTTTTAGTAAAAATATAAATGATTCAAAACAATTTAATAAATTATTTCAAACTTTCCTATTATTTTTAAATTGTGTACATATGTTTTTTTTTTTTTAAATTGCGCTGTGGTCAGTGTGAGACTTATTCTTGATGAGGTTTTATGAGATTCACCTAAAAAGTGTTTTCTTGTGCTAATCTGTCTTGCTCTGCTCTTTAGGCACCTCTTTCCCATGCACAACTTGCAAGAAGGTAGCCGTTCCTCAGTATCACCTTGCCATTTCTGATGGGTCCATCAGGAACTTCTGCTCATTAGATTGTGTGGGCAAATTCCAGGTGTTGCATTGTTTGTCTCTATTTCCAGTATTTTTTTTTACAAATGTTTTTATAAATGTGATGTGATGGACATTGTTTCCATCCACATTATTATATATAGTCATGTTCCATTATTAGATTGTTAGTTTGTGTAGTCTATACACCTGCTCGTTTACAGGTGTAAAGCTGAATTTGCTCCCTTTCCTCCACACAATTATATTGGTCTTAGTAAATCAGATGTGAATTTTCCTTCTTTTTTTTTTCTCTCTATAGGAAAAACTGAATGCATCTGTACCTCATAACCAGATGAATGGAAACTCACATGGACCTCAGCCTCCGAGCTCTGCACCACCTCGACCCACCACCGACCATCTCCAGCCCACTCAAACTTCATCCAGTGTTCCTGCCCCAAATCACAACCCTCCCCCACCTTTTGTAACACCATCCAATCAAAATCCGGTTCCAATTTACGTGCCAGCTCCTAGTGTGGTTAACTCACAAGACACCCAGCAGCAATGGCCAATCAAGCCTCCCTTGTCCTCTGACACAATACGGCTGACGTGCAAACAGTGCCAGAATCAGTTCAGCTCAAAGCCTGAGGTTTTCCAGTTCAAGGTACGGCTTCCAAAAACAGTCACATGAGCGAGAGTGACTGAATCGGTGGCTGAATCACAGCCATACTGATACTCAGAACAACAGCGCAATTGCAAGCGTGATGTTACTTTTATACAACACCTCTGTAATAACAAACTTCAGACAATATTGGCCAGATAGTTAATTATTTAGTCAAATTATTCTTTGTAGTTCTTCAAAAATATTGTAAAAACGTTTTTCCTTCTCTTAGGGTCACGCAGGGTTGTTCTGTTCTCGAGCGTGTTGCGACACATACAAGAGGGAAAGCAACGTGAAAGCTTTGTGCGAGTACTGCAAAATAGAGAAAGTTATCAAAGACATCATCACATACGAAAAGCAGCCGAGATCTTTCTGTTGTGAAGGTTTGTGAAACATCTTTACTTGATTCTTACATCTGTGATTCTTTATGGAGCCCCACACATGACATGTGGAGAAAAAATAATTTTATAACATGGCCACAAATTAAGAACTGGTTTCTACTACAGTGGCCATGATTTACTAATGTTCCCTCGTTTTAGTAAATCGTGGCCACATTGAATTAATTTGTTCCCTTGTTGTTGTAAATTGTGGCCACAATTTGCTAATTTGTTCCCTCATTTTTGTTTAATCAAAATGAGGGTACAATTGGAAAATTGTGGCAACAATGTACTACGACGCGGGAAAGAATTAGTAAATTGTGGCCATGATTTAACACAAACGAGGTGTTGAATTAGTAAATCGTGACCACGAAGTTGTGGGAATGAATTCTTAATTCATGGCCACGATACATATTTTTTCCTACGTCGTGTGCAGTTTTTTACCATTGGGTCACAAAAACAAAATGCCATTTGTTCTGTTCTGCTCATGTGATTTTAATTGTTTTGCTTATTATTGGACTAATGCAATTCACATTAATATTATTACATTTCTTGGAACATTTTCATTTACTTGCTTACAATAAACAATTTAGTTAATGTTTTGGGTGGCCACTTGATATACAATGTAAAATCGTGAAGAAAATCAAGTTGAGAACTTGATAATGGTTGGTGTTTATGCCTCACTTTTCCACATACATTCACTTGTCTCATCTTTCATTCTTTCTTCTTTTATAGGCTGTAAACTGCTTTTCAAGCATGACCTTGCCAAACGACTTGGAGGTCAATGCAGGGTTTGTGCCTACTGTCAAAACATGACCCACAAAACCATTCAGAACTTCTTTGGGGGCAAACTTGAGGAGTTTTGCACAGAGGAGTGCATGTCTCTCTACACAGTGCACTTTTATGAGGTTAGAGAACATTTATTTGGGATTTTAGCTGTTGCTGTTCTTTATTTCTTTAAGAAAGCCTTACTATCATCTCTTTGGTTGGGGTTAAAATTATATTGGGAACTGATCGTCAGTGTTTGCTTTTGTATGCAAGATATACACTGTTGAATTCTTCATACCCTTTTTTTTAAATTGTTACACATTTTTGCTTCATTCCTGCATGAATTTATGTCAGATGGCCAAGTGTCATGGCTGTAAGAATCAGGGCTCACTAAAGGAAAGCCTCGTCTGGGATGGAACAACAAGACACTTCTGTAACCTGTCCTGTTTGAAGCAGTTCTGTTCAAAGTGGATTACCCCTCATCAGCCAGCAAGCAATGGTAGTCACCATGTAGTTCTATATGTAAAACTGATCTAAAACTATATAGCAGGGCTACCAGTTGACATTGTGTTTAACACATTTATATATTTAGCGGAGTGAAACCTGTTGATAAAGACCCTTAAAGTCCCTGTAAAGTCAATTCTGAGAATTGTTTCTGAATGCATTATAAATGTTACAAATGTATTGCTGAAAAACATTACAAAGACTGAGCTATGTAGTACTGAATAGTGGAGTTAGACCGTTAAACAGTTTTTCACCAATTCTGTGTTCAGGATTTTTTGGGCGGGGCTAAAAAGGGGGTTCGATGACGCACTGGAGCCCCCAAGCCATGGCCCCTCCCCTAACACTATAACTAGAGCACATTCACATTAGTTCACCCGCTCAATCGTGAGTTGTCAGTACCGTTAGTAACACACAGCCTACACAGTTTGCTAGCTAGCTATGCCTTTGTCACTGAAATGCGTATTTTCTGGTTGCGATAACATACAAAACAGCTCGATGTCCTTATTTAAATTTCTTAATAATGATTATATCAAAAAGAGTTGGATTAATTTGGTGAAGAGCCACCTTGATGGAGAGCTGAGGATCACCACCAAAACCCGCCTCTGCAGTGATCATTTTACACCGGATAAATTTATAAACTTTCATCGGAGACAACTGGGATTCACTGATAATCCGCTGTTACTGGTAAATGTGGCCGAACCGACTATTTCCTTGGCCTTGATCCTCCCGTCCGGACACGCCCCCAGCATTTGAGAGCAGAGAATACTGCTTATTTATTAAAGATTTTGATACCTTATTTTATTTACTTGGTGGATTTTTTCATCATTCATCATTCAGTGGTTAATAAAACATTTTTCTGTGGTGTGATAAACTCGGAACACATATTTAATATTGCCTTTACAGGGACTTTAACAAATTCAAGAGTTTAATGCAGGGGTGCCCAAACTCGGTCCTGGAGGGCCGGTGTCCTGCAGAGTTTAGCTCCAACCCCAATTAGACACACCTGAACCAGCTAATCAAGCTCTTACTAGGCATATTAGAAACTTCCCAGCAGGTGTGTTAAGGCAAGTTGGAGCTAAACTCTGCAGGACACCGGCCCTCCAGGACCGAGTTTGGGCACCTCTGGTTTAATGTCATATGGACTGTAAAATTTCATGATCAAAACTGGTTTTATTATGAGATGGACTCACTCTTGTTGTATCATCATTGAAGGTACTGTGTCTAACACTACTACAGTTCAAGCTCCATTATCTCTGTCGAAAGACATGCCTGTAATTGGTGGTGTGGTGTCGCTGGCCTCCACATTACCGGGAAATACTGCTCTCACAGGTAATTCTTCAATGTGTCTTTAAATGATATCAAACTGCAAAATCTTTTAATTTGTTTTAATTGTATTAATTTTCTTTGCAGGAGCTCTACCTACCTCAAATGCCAGCTCAAAAAACATTGGTGAAGTAAGTACTGATGCACACATACATTGTGTCACAAAGGGTTGTATAACGTGCACACTACTGTTGGATTTTTTTACTTTTCTGCAAGAAGCATTCAGCAAGGATGCATTCAATTTTATCAGTAAACATATTTATAATGTTGCAAAAGATTTTTATTTTAAATAAATCTATTTCATTTGAACTTTGCATTTCTCATAGAAGCCTGCAAAAAAAAACAATATTAAGCAGCACAACTGTTAATGAATTTGTTACATTTATATGGCACTTTTCTCTTTATTCGGTGTGCTTTAAACATTTTTGAAGGAGGAAATCTCCACAAAGTTTTATAACTTATAATAAGAAATGTTACCTGAGCACTAAATCAGCATATAATAATGATTTCTGAAGGATCATGTGGCACTGAAGACTAGAGTAATGTTGCTGAAAATTCAGCTTTGCATCACAGGAGTAATTTACGTTTTAGAATATTTTAAAATAGAAAACTGTTATTTTGAATTGTGATAATACCACTGTTTTTACTGTGTTTTTTATTAAATATTGGAGACTAGAAATGCCCCAAACTTTTGAATTGTCGTGAATGTAAAGGTGCATTTATTAAAGGTGACTGAAATAAAAGTGAAAATAACTAAGGAGCAAAACTTTTTACAATTACAAAGTAAATAAAACAATTCAAATAAAACACATAATTACAAATAAAGGTGTTTGATATATTAGTTTTTGATTCAGTTTTGGTAATTCTCCTGGGGCGATTTAAAATTTGTTGTCATACATTAAGCTGAAAGACTATATAATTGTTCTTATTACTTTTGTTCTTGTTATTATTTTTATTATATGTATGTTTTTGTATATTTGTACATATTTATTTATATGTATATAATTTTCAAACAAAACTTATATAATTGTTTTGAAATGATATATATGACTCATTGTGAAATTGAAATGTTTCCTCTCGCCATGAATATAGCCACTGCTACTGACATGGCGTTAAATCATAAATAAATAAATAAATAAATTCAGTTTTGGTATTGCTATTGGCGACTGAAATTTTGGTTTCATAAAAACTTTGCATTATGTGCTTCTTTTTGTCAAAATATTATGTTTTTGTTTTTAGCCCTTATATGTAATGATTTTTCTAATAGGCCAGCACACAAACCGATGCTGCAGTGGCTGGTATGCCATATCGAAGAATGTTGAAGAACAAAGCTCTCATGTGCAGACCTATTACTGAAGAGCAAGGCGTCCAGTGTCAGCCTGAGCCTCCAATTCCTCCAAATTTGTGCCAAACAGGTCTGTCTGCCTCACTTTTACGGTCACGCCTGACACAAGTCCTTATGCTGTACTGTCATAAGCAATGTAAAATATGTTGAAATTACATATTGCATTTACACTTTCTCCATCCTCAGTGATTTATGAAAATGGAGAGAAAGTGAAGCTGGTGCCAGTGCCGGTGCCCATTCCGATGCCAATCTACATCCCAGTCCCAATGCATCTATACACCCAGTACACACCCTTTCCACTGGGCCTACCTCTACCGGTATGTCATCTTTGTAATTACCTAAAATTATTCTGTGCTTTAGTTTAAAGCTCATCTTGAATCATTTTGTGCTGTTACCTCCCAGGTGCCTGTTCCCATGGTCATCCCTGGATCTCAAGACTCTGCCGAACAGAAAGACACTAAATGTAGCCTGCCTGCTCAGAGCTCAGTGGAAGACGACGATGTGGAGAAGGGAAAAGACAAGCCTGCGTCACACGGTGCATAAACATTTTATTACTATTGGACTTTTTACTTATCCAAACATTTCTATCCAAATAAACTCCTTAAAGGGTTAGTTCACCCAAAAATTAAAATTATGTAATTAATTACTCACCCCCATGTCGTTCCGAACCCGTTAAAGCTTTGTTCATCTTCTGAACACAATTTAACATATTTTTGATTAAATATGAGAGCTCTCTGACCCTCCCATAGACAGCAAGGTAACTACCACATTCAAGGTCCAGAAAAGTACCAAGATGATCGACGAAGTAGTCCGTGTGACATCAGTGGTTCAACTGTAAAGTTACTAAGCTACGAGAATACTTTTTTTGCGCAAAGAAAACAAAAATAACGACTTTATTGCGAGCGTGTGGTGGCGCTGACCCAGATCCGGTGTAATGATGTCATCATGCCGGATCTGGGTCAGCGCCGCCACACGCTCGCGTCATGATACTGTCGTGAACGCGCGTCCAAAGTGACGAGGTAGAGACGAAAATGTGGAATAAAGTCGTTATTTTTGTTTTCTTTGCGTAAAAAAGTATTCTCGTAGCTTCGTAACTTTACAGTTGAACCCGGACTACTTTGTCAATCATCTTGGTACTTTCCTGCGTCTTGATCGTGTATGGACCCTTGTTGTCTATGGGAGCCCTCTCCTTTTCAAGTTAAAATTTGTCAGAGAGCCCTCATATTTCATCAAAAATATGTTAAATTGTGTTCCGAAGATGAACGAAGGTCTTATGGGTTTGGAATATCATGAAGGTGAGTAATTAATGACAGAATTTTCATTTTTGGGTGAACTAACCCTTTAAGTACTTCATTATTTGATTGTATGAGGATTATTGTCTTGCTCAGACCAGGGCAGCACTTACAGTGGTGATTTGGAGTCAGAGGCCAGATCAACACCCTTCAGCTGGGCAGATACTGAGGATCCTGGAGTCAACGTGAAGCCACTGGTGCCATCGACGGAACTAGAGGAACCGATAGCTGCTCCGACCACGTCTTTGTCATCAGAGCAGCCAGATCTGGAAAATGATTTTCCTCGCTGTAAGTTACGATTTAAGAAATGTGTTAATTGATTAAAATATTTAGTTGCAATTTGTTATTTTTTTTAGTTAAAGGGGTCATATGATGCTGCTAAAAAGAACATTATTTGGTGTATTTGGTGTAATGAAATGTGTTTATGCAATTTAAGGTTTAAAAAAACACATTATTTTCCACATACTGCACATTATTGTTTCTCCTCTATGCCTCGTCTTTCTGAAACGCGTCGATTTTTTACAAAGCTCATTGTTCTAAAAAAGTGAGGTGTGCTGTGTTTGGCCAGCTATCCAGTGCATTGTGATTGGCCGAATACCTCAATCGTGTGACGGAAATGTTACGCCCCTTACCATATTGTGATGATGCCCTGTCCGGCCGGAGCGACGAGACAAAAACATTAAAACCCATTATAAACGAGGCATTTGTTGCATCCAGTGGGGACATAATTACGGATTATAATACTTATACTGTGTTTTTACGCGTTGTGTTGCATTGCATCGTTCCGCGTAAACATAAAACCATGTCTGCATGTTTGATCGGAGAAATTACAAACAACAAATGCTACTCTACACTGCCCACTCGCGTTTGAAATCATCAGTGGCAAATTCTTTAAATATAAAAAAAACGTACTTGCAGTCTGTGAGTCAGCCGGCATTGTAGTCTACTCTACAGGATCAGGAAACCATCCTTCCATAAAATGCACTGGACACATCGAATATTTGGGTTGAACTGTTCTGGAACAGTGTGTAAATACAACTTAACCACTTATTTAGTCGTGTCCATTTTTGGAAGGCCAAACAAAAGTTTCGCTTTCACAACGAACCAGGCTCACACCGTCGGAGCTAGAGTGCGGAGCCGGCTTGCGTGAGCGGCGGCGTGTGGGCTTGCGGCAACCACATGTGACTACCCCGGACTGGACTCCGCTTCGTCCACGGTGAAAGCCAGTCTGACGATCCACAGCGCGAAGTTGATGTATTTCCTCAGCGACCAGCACAGATCAGCTCCAGGCATGACGAAGCGGATATCGTCCTCTTTTGGAAGGCCAAACAAAGTAGTTTCGCGTTCACAACGAGAAACGGCGCCTTCACGACATGGCGGCGGCGGCAGCAACAATACTACAGCGAGAATAAAGTTTACGCCTTCTTTCTTTGCGTGAACATTTTGGCGGCGTTATGCAATTTTTCCCACATCGTGACGTAGACATGTGGGGGCGTGTTAGAACGAGCCGTTTTAGGTAGGCGTGGTTGACTCTTAACTTTTATAAAGAATATCTCTTTGGATTTGAGTCTTTGCAACTTTACAGATCTTCTTTATGCACCAAGAGCTTGTAACACTTCAAAGAGAAAGAAAAAATTTAAATGGCATCATATGGCCCCTTTAAACATGCCAACATCTTAATGATTTGTGCTTTTTGTGTATATATTGCTTTTTGTGTATATAATTCTGTGCTAACTTAAAATAATTACTTTTTCATTTTTCCAGCACTTTATGCACTTTATGGTATTAGCATTCATTTATAGCATGTTCTTATGCTCTTTTCATTCATGTTTGAACAAATGTGGGTAATAGTTCATTCTTGATGTGTTTTGATGATATTTGATTAAAAAACAAGTGATATTTTTGGACTGCAGTGCATGAAATGTCCCTGATGCTACTAAGATGTGATTTAATGACATTACACAACTTTGATCTCTTGCGTTAAAACTCTCTAAATTTTAACAGATTTTGTGTTTTTATAATGTGTAAAATCTCCCAAAATTATAACACACATTGTCATTTTGACAGCATCAGCTGACCCTGGATCAGCTAAAGAGAACAGACTGGTATTGACGCTCAAGAGACGTAAGAGGGGCAGAGACAGCCACACTCCCAGGAAAAGGGTATGTAATGTAAAAAAAAAAAATTTGTCATGAGCGACAGAACGACAGAGAATCGGCCAGAGTCTTTTTGCCGTTTGGAAGGTTGAAGTGTGAAGTCTGTTGAAGTGGGTTGATTCCCAACTTTTAGATGAACGATAAAGACTGAAGTGTTTCCAAAGTCTCTTGTCCAAATATGAAGTCTCCCAAATGAAAGGTTTAGCAGTCTTAAATGTCTTGTTTTCCACTTGAATTAGTTATCATAATGGTTCTGAAAGTGTATGGTTTGGTAAAGACTCAATTCATGTCAGATGACAAGTTGATCCGTATAGTGTTGTCACGGTACCAAAATTTCAGTATTCAGTACCAATACCAGTGAAAATCCACGGTTCTCGGTACCAATTTCGGTACCAAAGCAAAACACAAAAACATGCTAATTGAACAACATTTTTATTAATAACGTTAAAAATTAAATGTACCAAACCAATGCTATTCTTTATGCTTATTTAAAATTGTTTCAAGTTTTTCCACAAGTAATAAAAGTATGAAAAAAGTAAACAAGTTTCACCCAAAAGTTTAGTCATAGTTCTGCTGCCACTGAAAAACATCTGTAAACTGTTGTCTGTTTTAGGGTTTGCTGGTGTGTTTCAGGATCTTCCTCAGTCTGCAGCTATAAAAGGAAAATATAATATACTTAAGTAAAGCAATGGGCTGAGTCTGTCCAAATGCAACATGAGATCATTGACATCAGCTAAAATATAACTTTTCAGTAAATAACAAACCTCAGGTTTTATAATGCATTTAGATAAGATTATACAGTGGGGCAAAAAAGTATTTAGTCAGCCACCAATTGTGCAAGTTCTCCCACTTAAAAAGATGAGAGAGGCCTGTAATTTTCATCATAGGTATACCTCAACTTGAGAGACAAAATGAGAAAAAAAAAAATCCAGAAAATCACATTGTAGATTTTTAAAGAATTAATTGTTACAAAAAAAATTCCTCGGTTAAAATAAGTATTTGGTCACCTACAAAACAAGCAAGATTTCTGGCTCTCACATACCTCTAACTTCTTCTTTAAGAGGCTCCTCTAACCTCCACTCGTTACCTGTATTAATGGAATCTGTTTTAACTCGTTATCAGTATAAAAGACACCTGTCCACCACCTCAAACAGTCACACTCCAAACTCAACCATGGCCAAGACCAAAGAGCTGTCAAAAGACACCAGAAACAAAATTGTAGACCTGCACCAGTCTGGGAAGACTGTATCTGCAATAGGTAAGCAGCTTGGTGCGAAGAAATCAACTGTGGGAGCAATTATTTGAAAATGGAAGACATACAAGACCACTGATATTCTCCCTCGATCTGGGGCTCCACGCAAGATCTCACCCGTGGGGTCAAAATGATCACAAGAACTGTGAGCACAAATCCCAGAACCACACGGGGGGACCTAGTTAATGACCTGCAGAGAGCTGGGACCAAGTAACAAAGGCTACCATCAGTAACACACTGCGCCGCCTGGGACTCAAATCCTGCAGTGCCAGACTTGTCCCCCTACTTAAGCCAGTACATGTCCAGGCCCAGCTGAAGTTTGCTAGAGAGCATTTGGATGATCCAGAAGAGGATTGGGAGAATGTCTTATGGTCAGATGAAACCAAAATATAACTTTTTTTGGTAAAAACTCAACTTGTCGTGTTGGGAGGAGAAAGAATGCTGAGTTGCATCCAATAACACCATACCTACTGTGAAGCATGGGGGTGGAAACTTCATGCTTTGGGGCTGTTTTTCTGCAGAGGGACCAGGACGACTGATCCATGTAAATGAAAGCATGAATGGGGCCATGTATCGTGAGATTTTGAGTGAAACCTCCTTCCATCAGCAAGGGCATTGAAAATGAAACGTGGCTGGGTCTTTCAGCATGACAATGATCCCAAACACACGCCCGGGCAACGAAGGAGTGGCTTCGTAAGAAGCATTTCAGTGTCCTGGAGTGGCCTAGCCAGTCTCCTGATCTCAACCCCATAGAAAATCTTTGTAGGGAGTTGAAAATCCGTGTTGCCCAGCGACAGCCCCAAAACATTACTGCTCTAGAGGAGATCTGCATGGAGGAATGGGCCAATATACCAGCAACAGTGTGTGAAAACCTGTGAAGACTTACAGAAAACGTTTGACCTCTGTCATTGCCCACAAAGGGTATATAACAAAGTATTGAAATTAAATTTTGTTATTGACCAAATACTTATGTTCCCGGAACCATAATTTGCAAATAAATTTTTTAAAATCCTACAATGTGATTTTCTGATTTTTTTTTCTCATTTTGTCTCTCATAATTGAGGTATACCTATGATGAAAATTACAGGCCTCTCTCATCTTTTTAAGTGGGAGAACTTGCACAATTGGTGGCTGACTAAATACTTTTTTTCCCCACTGTATATATTAAGTGTATATCAAATAGATGGAAACTGTAGTATAAAAAACACTTTACAATAAGATTTTATTTGTTAGATAACATGACCTAACAATAACTTAATTATTCTTTTCGTGTTAGTGCAAAGTTCAGTCTGTTAAAATTATTTAATGCACAATGAACAAACGTGAATGATCAAGTGTTTGTGTTAAATAACATTCACAAACATTAATGAATGTTTTCAAAATATATTGTTCACTCACTGTAAGATGTTACTAGATCTAACATTGTACAGTAAAGTCTATACAGGAGATACAATTTGACTGTACTTATTTAATCCAAACTGTTCATATTTAATTTTAAAGGGCTTTTTAAACCTGCTAGAGAGATATTCAGCCAAGAATTATAACTAACTAACAAAACAAAAAAAACTACTTTTTCTGACGGACTGATGTGACATAAACACTGTTAACCATACATTTGTACATTCTCTAACACGCATATTTTGGTTACACAGTTCATTTAAAAACCTCTGGTGTGTAAAAATAGTAAAATATCATCATGTCCTCCTGTTTTTTTTACAGTAGTTAAAGTATAGGAGCATTAAATAGTAAAGATAATTTTGATCAAAATTTCCCAAAATTAATTTAATGCTCATTAATTAGCGTTAGCCACGCTTATGCTAAGAACGATTAACTCCTATACGCTAACGGCGATTGTTTTATTTCAAATCGAAAATACATTAAAATATGGAATAATATCATAACAGAAGCTCTAATTTAAAATGTAATTGAAACGTTACCTGTGGAACTGATCGGAGTGTGTTTTGTTAGTTTTGCATGCTTTTTCCGCTCTTGAGTGTCCGCCACTGCTTTTTAGAAGAGTTTTGCCAGGTTTTTCACAACAAAACACCGCCCAATAGCGTTTCGAGGGATCCCCCTGAAAAAGCGTGGTCCGAGGATAAAATACACATGTAATGGCGGATTCCCTGGTAAAATCCGCGTTAACATGGGCTATATCACGTTAATGAGGGCGTTTTTAAACCGCGGACTTGGCAACACTGGAAGAGGATAGCGTTCGGATAGTGCATCAAGACCCGGTTGACCGGGTACTCACGTACTTAAAGGGGTTATATGATGTGATTTCAAGTTTTCCTTTTCTCTTTGGAGTGTTACAAGATCTTGGTGCATAAAGAAGATATGTAAAGTTGCAAAGACTAAAGTCTCACATCCAAGAGATATTCTTTATCAAAGTTAAGACTCTGCCACACCCCCCTAAATGGCTCGTTCTAACACGCCCCCACGTGTCTATGTCACTATGTGGAAATATTTGTGTAATGCTGCCCAAATGTGCACGCAAATAAAGAAGGCGTGGTTTCAGTAACCGCAGTTTGTGTTGAAGCAGCCATGTCAGAGAGACGCTGTGGTTTCTAGGCAAAGCAAAAGCACTTTATTTGGCCTCCGGAAGTAGATGCATTAGGAATCTTTTAAGATTACTTACAACAGAACAGCAATGCATTTATGGACGACCGTTTCATGAACCTAGGAGATGAGGTAATTCTGACTTTTCTATGACAATCTGGCACTTCTGAATCAGCAACTGTTTTGTTATTATTTTAAGTATTTGCTATTGACTGCAAATGCAGATGTTTGTGTGTGTGTGTGGGGTGTGTGTGGTGTTTGTGTGTGTGTGTGTGTGTGTGTGGGTGTGAGAGAGAGAGAGAGAGAAAAAAGAAAAACACGGCGTCCAGCAGTGGAGATCAAGCTGGTTTTAACCGCGGCTTGTGTACTGCATCATTACTGTGTCTGTTCCCCTTTCTGGCTTGAACTGATGGTAAAACTAACAACTTTATTAACTTTCTTGATATTTACTTTGAAAGCTGAATGTCGCGATTATGGTAAGGGGCGTTACATTTCTGACTAGTGCTTGTGGTGTTTGGCCAATCACAAATGCACTGGGTCAGCTGGCCAATCAAAGAAGACTGCGCTTATCGGAAGGAGGGACTTTGTAGAAAACGAGCGTTTGAGAGAGACGGGGCATAATACAGTAATGTACAGTATTTGAAAAACAATGTGTTTTTGAACATTAAAGCTGTCACAATATTCTTTTACAAAACACCTCATAATACCCAAAATATGATCGTTAAAAAAGCATCATATGACCCCTTTAAGAAAACCTGGTACCGTAACGTTTACATTTTTTTGGTACCGACTTGGTACCGAAATACCGGGTCTTTTGACAACACTAGATCAGTATATAGATAGGAGCACACTAACTGCAGAGAGACTATTTCTTTCTAGAAAGCTTAGATTTTTAAATACTTTTTAACATTTAGGATCATTTGGCTTTTTGACTGGTCATTTTAAAAATGATTTACGTTTGGCAGATATAGGTATTGATGTTATTCATTTGTCAATGGCAAATTACAAGGCTGTTTTGTTGTACATAGAAAACTTGTGGAAAGTTCTATAGAGAGATGTATCTCTGGTTATACAAGACATTGTGCAATAAACCATTGAAGTTTGTTCACATGAAGGTGAGCAAGTGTAATAGCTGTTGTCAAAAATTGGGACATTTGTGGACTGTGGACATAAACAAGTTGGTTTTCTAGTAAATTTTGAATGTTGTGGACCATTTAATGAACCAGAATGAAATGAAATCAGTCAGAGGAGTCTGTACATCTGGCTAAATTAATTCAATAAAATATTTAATTGAATAAATAATGCCACTGTTATCCTTGGAAATAAGCAGTATTGTTCATGCCATATTGGCTGAAAAATTAATCAAAAAGCTCTAAGAAAAATATGAATCTAGCCCTGGTTTTGAATATGCTATGAAACAAAATGAAGGTAAATTAAAGTCTTCATTAAACTGATAGTTCACCAAAAAATGACAATTGTCACACCTTCATGTAATTCTAAACCTGTAGGATTTCTTTCTTCTGTGAAACAGATGAACTCTAATAACATTTCATTTGTGGGTGATCCATTCCTTTTTACACTTCTTATTTAGGTGTGTGTCGTGTGCTGAAATTACACATTTAGATGTCATAGTCCCATCATCCCCTACAGACCGTCGCTCATTACAGAGCTTTACTGGGTTACTGACAGAAATAAAACTCCTCCTTTTTCAGAGCTTAAAATACCGGCTCCAATTTCTATGTGAGTTTAGCTTAATCTAGGAAGAATTGGTCATGATTTTTATTCTCGTTTCTTGTACTAGTTACACCACAAGTAAAATGAGCGAAGAAAAAAATCGAAATGTGAATGATTTTTTTAATGATTAAAGGGGTGGTTGATTGCGATTTCACTTTTTTAACATTAGTTTGTGTGTAATGTTGCTGTTTGAAAATAAAAAATATCTGCAAAGTTACGAACCTGAAAGTTCAAGGCAAACGGAGATATCGTCTTTTAAAATTCTGGCGGTTTCATGCCTACAAAAACGGCTGGTAGGGCCTACAAGAAGTTACTTCCCGGGTTTGTGACATCACAAACCCAGATAAACCCCGCCCTTGGAAAACGCTGCAAAGGGGGCGAGGCCATGCTGCACTGCTTTAGAAAAGAGGAAGAGAAACTAGGGGTGCACGTAAAAATCTATTCATATATTAATCGCGATTCTGTCTTCTAACGATTCTAATGGATTCACAAGTTTCAAAATCAATGTGCTAAAGCAGCGGTTTAGCACATTCTCTCTCTCTCTCATCTCTCTCAAACGATCTCTCTCTCTCTCATTCAGATCATCAGCTCAGTTCTGTTCCATTTATACACTTATTTTCACATAGCTTATTTTCATTAGACGTGCACTAGAGGCAGTTTAGCCAATCACAACATGCTAGGCTAGCTAACCAATCAGAGCTCATCGCCTATTTCTGAGGGTGTGGCTTCAAAAAAGCAGGAAATTATCAGTGCGTTTCTCAGAGAAGGTACAGAGCGGTGTGGAATAAAGATAAATTATGTGAAAAATAATGCTTTTTTTTTTTTTTAAACGAAGCTTTAACACATGTTAGACTGCACCCCATTAACACAATCAAGCCTAGAAAAAAAACCACTGAACCACCCCTTTAAATCCATCCCAAATTCGAAGATTTGTTATCCTGGGAGGGTATTTTCAGAAAAGGATCGTGGTGGAAATTTGGTTCAGAAGTTGTAAATTTGAAGGTCAGTGACGCGAAGAGACGATATGATAAGAGACCTCAAACGCCACGAGAATCTTCAGGAACATTCCTTTTTCGGAAGAAAAGAAAGGTGCAGTTAAATTGACTGTCTGTCATATGGCTTTATGGAAGGTTGTGATCCCTCCGGAGGACCTGCAAATAGGACGGTCTAGCTTGTTTAAGTGTGAAGCAGAGGCTCTTTAGTAAAGAGCGCTGAAAGATACCAAGAACTTGTACCTAACACCATGCAGCCAAATTACAATGAGACTGAATGCAGGCCAGATGTGGACAGAAGAAGCTGAAAGTGAAGAGAGGATGATGTGAGGAGTGGTTTGCCATGGAGGCTGTCGCAGTTAAGAAAGTCCCATAAAGTAGATTAATGTGTCGGTGTTTTTTTGTGTTGTTGTGTGTGTCTGTCATGGCTTGTAATATAATTGATTTTATCGTTCCTATGTTTTACTTAGTGACAGGCATACTTAGGGTTTTAAGTATTATGCCTCTTGAGGCATCATCTTTCTCTGGTTTCATTCATTCCTATTCATTTGATGTATTTGTTTATTTATAGGTTTATTATTTCTGTTGAGAATTTAGTGTAAGCCTTTGTTTATATTATCATCATTATAATTGTATTGTTATTATTTATATTATCAATGTAGCATTCACATTTTTTTCCATTAAAAAAAAAAGTTTTTATTTATTTATTCATGTGTTTAGTTAAATAATGGAAAGTGAAATTACAGTGCTGGGGTCCTTGTATTAACTTTATTAACCCTGACAAATATGCTTCTCGTTTTCACTAAAGAACTGGTTCACTGGTAACCTTTAATCCGCTTGTTACATAACTACTTACCATTAGTAAGAAATAGGCACTTACAATGTCTGATTTGAGAGTTTTTTTGTCTCTTTTAGCTTGTAATGAGCTTCGTAGGCTTTTTTAAAACTGAAAACAATTGTCCTAATAACAAGATGAACACTAAAACAACTATTTAATTTACAATTATTAATATAATAGTTTCGAATGTTAATAATATTTATAATAAAGATAGTTATGGATTTTCTATGACTAGTGCAGCTATCATTTTTTCTACAGTTGTAATTTTTTACTCATTTTAAAGGGGTCATATGATGTTGCTAAAGGAACATTATTTTGTGTATTTGGTGTATGAAATGTGTTTATGCGGTTTTAAGGTTCAAAAAACACATTATTTTCCAAAGTAAGGTTATTTTGTGGCTCCTTAATGCACCAACCTTTTTGAAATGCGTCGTTTTTACAAGATCATCGTCTGAAAAGCAGGTGTGCTCTGTTGGCCAGCTAATCCATGCTTGTGATTGCCGAATACCTCAGGACCGGTGACGGAAATGTACAGCCCCTTACCACCTTGAGCCTTTCCCGGCCGGAAGGCTACGAGACAACATTAAAACCCGTTATAAACAAGGCATTTGTTGCATACAGTGGGAACATAATTCCGTATTATAATGACTTATCCTGTCTTTTTACGCATTGCGTTGCAGCGTGGCTGCGCAACATACAACGCATGTGTGATCGGAGAAATGACAAACAACTACTAACAATGACAAACAAGTGCTACTCTACACTGCGCAAAACTCGCGTTTGAATCATCAGTGGCATATCCTTTAAATATTTAAACGTACTTACAGTGTGTGAGTCAGAACAGTCGGCATTTTAGTCTACTCTTCCAGGATCAGGAAATGGTCCTCCATAGAATGTGCTGCACACAAATTAATATTTGTTTTGAACTGTTCTGGAACAGTGTTGTAAATACAACTTAACCATGATTTCTAGTTGTGTCCTCTTTTGGAAAAAACAAAGTAGTTTCACTTTCACAACAAAACACACAAAGGCCCGTCCCCCCAACGAAACACACGACATGGCGGCGGCGGCAACAATAAAGTTACGTCTTCTTTCTTTGCGTGGACATTTGGGCAGCGTTATGCAAATCTTCCCACATCGTGACTTAGACATGTAGGGGCGTGTTAGAACGAGCCATTTTAAGTAGGCGTGGCTGACTCTTAACTTTTATAAAAAGAATATCTCTTTGGATTTGAGACTTTAGTCTTTGCAACCTTAGGGATCTTATCTAGCTATCCAGTGCGTTGTGATTGGCCGAATACCTCAGGCGTGTGACATAAATGTTACGCCCCTTACCATACTGTGATGCCATGTGCTGGAGCGACGAGACAAAACCAATAAAAAATGGCTTGAAAACTTGAAATCGCATCATATGACACCTTTAAAAAAAAAATTCCTCATTGTTTTTCGTATTTATATAGTATAATAGTATAGTGTAAATATTTTGAATTAGCTTTTATATTTATATTTTCAGTTTTCGTAATTTTGCACTTTTTATTACTTTTTTTTTATTTTTTAGTAATGTTTTTAAATGATTCTATATTGTTTTGTTTTTTTATCTTTAGTCATTTTAGCACTTCGTCTTTTGTTTACTATTCCAAAGAGCCATGAAACTGCGTATTTTCAGATATTGTGTACGTATTACACAATATTAATATTACGTATATTGTGTATGTCTCATTCAGGGTCGTAAGCGGTCTGGCACCGATACATCGGGCGGTGTTTGGCTTAGTACCTCCAGCTCAAAGCTCAACCAAATGTACGGAGTCAAAGCCTGGGCCAGCTGGGTGAGAATGAAAACGGGAGAGAGCGAACAGGAGCAGCAGTCCCGTAAGTTCACACATATGGGTCAGAACATGAGTCGCTACCTCTCCGTCTGCTTCGTGACTCACGCAGCATGTGTCGTTAATAAAGGTCACTGTCACAGTTAGTGTGTGACATTGCACTGACCCACCATGTGTCTTAGCAACTTTTTCTTCTCCCACTGTGTCTTATTCAGGCGGGGAGGGCGGCCCCTGAGGCGATGCGGGATGGGGTAGGACTTTGTTGTTGCAGTGCACGTGTGCTGCAGAGTCTCAGTTATTGTGTGCTGTGCGCTTGTGTCATCGATGGAGTGTTCCCAGGCCGGAGGACATTCGATGCTTATAACCGCGGGAGTATTCGGGAGGCGGGGTCGTACTGAGCGTCTGTTGTCCGACATTCAGCAGGTTTGACCTTAAAAATAAATCATTTGCTCCTAAATCCAGCTTGATCTGTTATTACATCGTAGCTTCAGATAAATGTAATGTGTAAATATTTTATTTTGATTTTTTTTTTTTGATGGATGTTGTATTATATGTTCTAATAAGCATTTTAAGTGACACATTCTGTCTCGACTCAATTTTTAGTGTCTGCTTGAAAATGAGCGTCTTGAAAATATCTTCACGGATTCACTCTATAGTCAGTTCATCAGTGACATCACCACACTGCTGAAGGACTGGGGAAATATGTTGCCACCTGGAGGTAACCGTCCTTTTCAAAATCATCTCATTTTTGTCACACGCTGAAAAAACATCATTGATTATCACATATAATATAGCCTATTAACAAAACCAAAGTCCAACAAAAATTAAGACTAACCTTTCAGCCCATTTGAACAGTGCAGTAAAAGAAATGGCAGTTCTAGACACATCATCCAAAAGCTTATATTTTATTGGTCAAAAATATTTTCCGCGTTAATAAGCACAACCTAACTTAAACTAAAAAGTGACGTGACATGTGGCCAAGTATGGTGACCCATACTCGGAATTAGTGCTCTGCATTTATCCCATCCAAAGTGCACAAACACAGCAGTGAACACACACACACCGTGAACACACACCTGGAGCAGTGGCAGCCATTTTTTTGCTGCGGCACCCAGTGAGCAGTTGGGGGTTCGGTGCCTTGCTCAATGGGCCACCTCGTCGGGGTATTGAAGGTGCAGAGAGCGGCCGTAGCATTCACGGGGGGGAGGGACCCGCACCCACTACAATCCCTGCCTTACGGACTCTAATCATTAGGCCATACTTAAGTTCCAGACTAAATGTTTACATTAATGTATTACTAAGACCCTTGAATTCTGCATTACTCCAAATAAAATGTTTAATTTACTATGATGGTAATTATAATTGCTATCAAATGGTTTGACGATCATTTCAATATGAGTAGACTACATAATAGTATAGTTTGTGGACTTTCAAAATTCCTTGTTTTTAATAGCCGACTAACCATGTATGTTTAAGTATCCAGTTACGAGTGTAATAAAAAAAAATAGGAAAAGAAAAAAAGGCGTGGGGGGTAAAGTGGGGGGTTTATTTGTGTTATTGAAACTTTAGTTTTGTTAATTTATTTAGTAAAGTGATTGTGTATTTTGAGTGTTGTGATATATATAGTCATGTAGTTTTGGGATGTGTTCTGCAAAGCTACCGAAAATTAGAAAATTGTTCTGTGCACTCAGCTGAATGCATAAATGAGGTTTATAATGTTTATTTGATCTTAAGTGAGACCCTGAAATTGAACGTGAAATGTTACGATACAAGGATATAAACTATGGGACGATGGTAGAGAGTGTGTTAAATTCTGGCATAAAACAACACCTGTTCCTACTTTTTGTAAATTGATGCAAATGACAGTAAAAGACAGTTATAAGGTACAAAAGATTTCTATTTCAGATGGATGCTGTGCTTTGGACTTGAATATTCCTCAAAGACCCTGAAAAAATTGATTGTGTTTCCTTCCACAAAATATTAATATTGCAACATGGATACAGAATGGACTTGACCACCAATCAGCTAGGAGGATGAGTGTCGAGGCAGTATCATGTGAGGGATGGGTGGGTGCTGGGGTCGAAATTGGGCGTAGCTTTGGACATCTCAGGAATACATGTAGCTTTAAAAAGGCAGTATGTAACGATAGGAAAGACAGTGTTGTGTTAAATGTAGATGGTGGGGTATTTCTGTTTCACGAATTTGATAGAATAAGGATGGTGTCTGTATGTTTAGTGGTTTGGCCGTGTGGTGAGAAAACGTGTCGTGTGGGGGTGGGTTTGATATCACGTCTACCCATATACCCCAACTTATATGTAGTAGTGTTGTTGGCACTGGTGTACAGAGATGTAAAAATTCACTCGTGTGTTGTGATATGGGTGATATCTTTGAAGGGGGGGGCGGCTAAGCTCCGACGAGTTCGGTGGCTTTGTGTCTGTCTATGAGGTTGGAGGTTTCGGACCTCTTTCAGCGTTCGTTAGAGAATGGCTGGGGGGGGGGGGGGGGGGGGGGGGGGGGGGTGTGGGTTGGGTTGGGGTGTGCCCGGGCGGTTGGGAGGGGGTGGCGTTGACGTTGAGAAATATTATCTCCACAGGGGGGCAGGGGATCGGGAGGGGGTGATTTGGGAGGCAAAAAGCAGCAAAAGAAGAAAAAAAGGAAACAAAGAGCGAAGAAAGAAAAACGGGGGTGTCTGTCTCCGATTGATGGTCTGCTGCAAGCACCTGCGGTGGTGTTTGGAGCCAGCTGCTCACCTCAAACGTGGCTGTGGTTGTTTAGAGGCATGCGAGTTGTTTCGGGTCCGGGAAAAAAAATCATGCATCTATCGGTCCAGAGTTTCTTCTCCTGGTCATGTCTTTTGGGTATGGGGGAGGGGGTGCTCAAGAGGCCCGCCAAGGGTGGGGTCTGGTTGACCCCGGTCTTTGTCTCAAACTTACCTGGCAAGACGAAAGGACAAAAAGGTGAGGCTGTGCGAAGATGCGAATGGCACTAGTGTCAAATCTTATAGACTCTAATCGATTAGCGGTGGCATCGTGTTTGCCATAAGAGTTTTGGGGACTTGTTGTGTAAGGGTAACAGATGCATGGAGCCCATCGGTAAAGGAGAGAGATATAAAGGAAAGACGGGGGACGGAAAGTGCTGTGGGGTGTTGTGTTGAAGGCCCGAAAATGTTGGAAACCCCTTACGGTGTCCGCCGCGTTGGGGGGGTGCGAAACGCTACATGTCTAGCTCGCTGGGGGGTAGTTGTAGTTTTTTTAAAGGATAGTTACCTGAAAATAAATTGTCGCATATTCACTCACCATTATATAATTCCAAACTTTTATGTTTTCAATGGGAACATGTTCAGTGAAAGTGATGATAATTTTTTTACTGTAAAGTCGTCCTTCCTCTGCTAAACAGTTCAACTTCTATCTCATTTTGTGTTTTACAGAAGATTGAAAATAACACTCATTTGATATTTTAGAGTGAACTATTAATTTAGTGTAGTTTATTACTCTCCTCCTCATATCACATTTTTGTGAATTTTTGAGACTGCATTCGAAATATGCAGATCCTTGAATGATGCAGCTTGAGTTTTGCTTCATTCAAATTGCTCTTGCTTGGAGGAAAAGAGCACTTTTTCTGATGCTCTCAGTAGCAAGGCTTTATAATGTTCATTCTCTTGTATATCCACAGCTCAAACTCTGTGAAGCAGCGTCCAGATCTTTTCTACCTGCAGCCCGAGGCCTCTTGCCACCCCAGCAGCCCTGTGTGGTACTCAGCCCAGCCACTGGAGAGCATCATGATGGAGAGCATGCTCACACGTATCCTAGCTATACGGGACATTCACCTGGACTCTAAACATCAGCAAAAGGACCTGGACTCATCAGATGAAGAAAGCTCTTAATGAAAGCCTACAAACTTTGATACCTTGCTTTAAAAAAGAGCTAAAAAAAAAAAAAAACATGAGACATTTAATGACATCTACATATTACTTTTATTCAGACGGGAATGGAATACAAACAGAAATGAACGAAACTGAAACTGTGCACAAGCTCAACAGACATTCCTTAAGTCATTTATTCTATCATGAATGTTACAGAAAATGAAATTTGAAGGGGAATTGTTTGGTTTTTAGTCACAGTAGATATTGTTTCTCAGTATTTAGTATTATTTAGTGAAAGCTTTTTAAGTTTAAACATTCATCATGTCATTGTTGGTAACCTTTGAAAATATATATGAATTCTCATATGTATGTCTGGTTTGCTTCTGGTACAATTTATAAGGGTTGCCCCTGATTTTAACCTGCTTTTTTTCACAATGGCTATTTTTTACACTTAATGACATGTAAAGGATCATTCACACTAAAAACAATTCGCAGCCACAAAACAGTATTAGTGATTTGAGCAACAGTTGGCGATACAAATTTATAATAACACTCCGCTATGAGAGGACAGACAGTAAAGATAGAAATCCCATTGCATTTTAATGGACAAAAATGTGCATATTCCCATGTGTATAAAATGCACGGAAGAAAAAGACCATTTTGAATGTTAGTATCTGCTGAAATGAACTTTTTCTAGACCACAGACATACAGGTGGCCTCAAAACTAATAGATGTCCTAAAAGCTCCAATTGTGATTTCACTGGGTCTTTAAGAAATAGATATTTAAAAAAGTACTTTTTCTGGCAATCAAGACCTTGCTTGGTTTCTGTAATTAGATGTCTCGCTTCTAGAAAAGATGTTAATGCAACATTTATGAGTGTGATGTATTTATGGATTCAAAGTGTCCTGTCTCAGTCAATAGAGGGCAGTCCTGCTTTGTTGGTTCAAGTGACAGGACTTTGACAGGGCAACAATAGGGAATCAAATAAGCAATGTTTAGCCACATGATTATGCTGATATTTGCACAGATAGATGCAGCGCCAGCCTACGATGTAAAGCCAATTGTCATTCGCTACCATGGTAACAGAGACAAGAGCTGTTGCTTGTGCTTCGCACTGGATTCTGAATGTGCTGCTGCTGTTGAGAATCATGCAATTCAGATATGAAAAGCACTTATACATATATATGCATTAGCCTTTAGTGATGCAATTATTGTCTAACTTAACCTGAACGTCCCACATCAGGACCTTTAATTTAGCCTCCAACTGACTTTCAGCATTGCCTGGCTAACATAAGGGGAGCAATATATAAGTGAGGCAGCTGAAGTATTTATATGTACAGTTGTTAAAGGGCAAATGATGTTTGCCTGATCACTATATCTTCTACCAATTGTTCATAAATGTACAGTTGGTCATGGTGTATCTCGGGGACAGATCACGTTTATATTGCCTGTTCAAAAAGAGTGTGTGGGTGTGCTCCGGGCAGATGAGGTGTGATTCAAGAGGGTTCGAGAATGAGAGGAGTGTGTGGGAGAGAGAAGTACAACAAAGACAGACAATCTGGCAGTGCATGACTGAATCGTTGTTTGAAAAACGTACAATGTCAAACTTTACATTTTTAAAAGCCATGCTGTTGCATAATTTGTGTTAACCATTTAGTTTAGATGTACACCGATAAGACAAGGATATTGGCAAATGCAGATAACATCTGATGAAAATCTAAGCCATCTTATTAGAGGTCAAACCAAATTGAGATAAAAGTGACTGAAAGGAAATTAAATGAGCGAGGCAAAAAAAGTCCTAAGCTCTCCGCTCCGGATTTCTAAAACACTTTTTTAAATCCTGAAGCATCCTCAGAACTCAGGGGAGGGAGCTGAGAGAGTGATAGTGAGGCAGTAAGAGAGAGGAGGGAGAGAAAGAGCTGCCGTTGGTGTTGAAAAAGAGGCTATTTATCAAACCAAATGTGTTTCTGTGTGACGAAGGACAAGACTCTGAGAGCTGAAAGATAATGCTGAAATACAGACTGGATGCCTGGATTCCTGTACACTTTTCACACCTGGACCACCAGCGCATAAGGGACTTGGACCAACCATCTGTCATCCAGCGATGCTATGATTGCTAGAGTTACGTCAGTGATTAACAACATGAAGAGAAGCAATGCAAAGAGACCATGCCGAAGTGTTATGCCACATTTGAATGAGGAAGGGAAGTGAGTTTTTGCTCTAATACTGTGCATTTTTGAAGTGTAAAGATGCTGCCTCAGGAGAATGGGAGCTCTAAATTTGGAACAGAACTGCTTATATCTGGCTAAACAGAGCGGATAGACAGACATACAGCTTCATTATGTCAGTTTATGAATGAAAAGCTACTCTGTTTACATGAAAATGTAATGCTAACAGACTCACAAAGTTGCTTCCTTCCCACTTGATGTTGCCGTCAAACTATTCATTTAAGGGAAGCATGTTTTATTTTTTGAATTTTTATTTCTATTTTCAGTGGAGATACTGAAGCCATTTCTTGGCTACTTGCCGTCACCAGAAAATCAGTAAGTTTCATAAAGTATTTTAAGTTTTTGATTAAATAAAAAATGTCTGTCTCCCAGTAATTGCTAAGAAGACCTGGTACACATGCTCTGGCAACGTCATGCTATAGACTTCTGAAGGATTATATTGGAGGTTGTGTAGGAGGCCATCGTCAATAAGTGACACAATGGGAAAGCCATTAAGTCGTCCCGGCTGCTTACGGCAGAGCCCTTGTTGTTCGAAAAAAGGGGATGACAGAGAGGGCTACAATGAAGATGGGTATATCCCTCAACGCTCCATTTATGACACAATGTGCATCAATGAACAGATCGACCACAGTTCGGCACACAGCACTCTGGGTTCAAGAAGGGGTCGAGAAACTGACTTCTCCAGTAATGGTTCCCTGGGAGCAGGTGGAGACATGTTTGACACAAGGTCTTCTGTGCTAGGCAGCAGTGGCAAAAAACTGGATGAGAGGTTCATTTTTGATTCTCTGAAATTAGCAAATGATGAACTGAGCAAGTCACCAAGAGGGTTTGTGAGTTCGGCGTCCCCCAGTGTATCATGCAGCTCGGCTCCAAGCGGATCCATGAACAAGCGGCATCACCAGGACAGTGGCAAGAAGGACAACCTCTGCCGCCACTCCTGGAAGGTTTTGTCTCCACCAAAGTTCCCAGAAACATTTGAACTCTCCCCAGGAGAAAAGACCTACTTAAACCCAGGAGTTGCCTTCTTTCCAAACAGCTTCAACTCCCCACAGATTTCACCCTTCTCTGGATCCCCTTTTTCCACTGGTACACATACACCTTCTGTGTTCTTCTCTCCCTCTCCATTGCCTTTCCATCAGCAGTTCAACAGGCCGTCTTTACCCACCCAAACGTCTTTACCAAGACCACCTCTGTCAGAGTTATCTGTAAGTGCCCTGATGTGTGGTCAAGAAGACCAAGACAAACTAGAGATTGGCCAAGGTATGAGGAACAATGGGGGCATGGCAAAAGATAATCTGTTTCTGACTTTTAAACCCCAGAACACTGAACCTGAGAAAGAACCGCCACTAACCACCCCAGAACCTGAAGCAGACACTACGCCACTTCTGCACTCCCAAACATCAAAAAGACCTGCTGTCTCCCCTACACCGATGGAGTCCACCTGGCCCCGACGACTGATTGGAAGGAGGAGGACAGTAAGACAAGGTGGTGCAGTACATAACCTCCCAATTCTTCCCCCACTACCCTCTCTGCTAATCCGGAGTGTCTCTGACAAAAAGACCATTCCTCGTCTTTCACCGTTCCCCGAGCACCAAGGAAATGTGGATGGGCAGCTCGGCAAGTCTACATTAACAAGAGATTTGAAGGATTGCTCTCTACAGGAATGGAAGCTCTTGCGGGATCAAGAAGAATGTAAAGCTGAAGCATCCAAATTTGAGAGTGTGATTCAGGAAGCTTTAGAAGAAGAGAGCAAAATGGTGTTCATACAGGAGAGCGTTGAGCCAGGCATTGATGAAAATACCACTCCAGAATGTGAGGAAGAGAACTGGGAAGCTGTGTTAGAGATGGTTAATTCACTTTGGGATGAGACATGGAATGAAGATTTGCAAAATATTGGCTCTCTAAGGCGCTGGCCTCTTTTACATCCTCCATCTGGGTTTGGTGGCTCACAAGCTCCATCAGGTACAAGCTCAGAACTGGGTGCTGAAGATATGTTGGAGATTGAGAGAATGAACCAAAAAGTTGTGGAAAGCCAAGATGACGACGAACCACAATTTCAGTATAATTTACAAACATGTGAAGGTGAATGTAATGTTATTGTGACTCAGCCAGGGAGCCTTAAACTTGCTCATGAAAAGATCCCAACCAGTTTAGATCTTGCCACCATTGACGCCCAAATGGGAAACAAATATGGCCATAGCGAGTCACCAGATTCCAACCTGACGCTAGACTCAGATTCGAGTGGTGTCTACATGTCAAATCCCAGCCAAACCAGTAGAGAGGACATCACTTCTGATAATGACAGAGCTATGTCAGATCTTGGAAGCATTACATCTCTTAATCAAGGGATAGAGGGAAAAGTCAATGTCAGAAAGACTGAGACATACTCTTCAATGCCAAAAGCAAATAAATTAGCAACTTTTAACAAAAAAGATCCCGCTGGGCTGAGAGCTAATAGCATAGAGCTAAGAAGGCAAGCATTTTGTAAAGAGATTACAACTAAAGCTACAGAAATAAAAGCACGCTTGAAACCTGTGGACACAGGATCTCAAATCCAAGAGATTCATAACACTGTGAACACATCAAAGACTGATGTGCCTTTACCGCTGTCCCCTTCCAAACATGAAGCTAAAGAAACGTTATTAGTCAAGAGCGATGCAGATTCATTTGTTGCCACAGATAGTTTTATCTACCTGGCAGTGTCAGTGCTGCCCACAACCACACAGGAAAACGTGACCAAACCTGCACTGGAGGAGCCTTTGCCTCCGACTTCCTTTGCCAAACCTTGCCCTTACCCTGATGAATGTGATTTCCTCTCTACAGATAGTTTTGTTTACCTGGCTGCTCCTGACTGCCACCTGCTGGTAACAGAGGGACATTCGGTATATGACTACAAAGATTCTGAATCAGAGGACAGCAGTTCTAAGGCAGACTTTGTTCTGGCCTCGGCTGTAGGAGGAGATAGCGACTGGGACTCAGACCTGACTGATTCTGAAGCCGAGCCAAACTCTTCCAAGCCTGCGTGGGACTACTGGGAGGAGCTAGAGCAGGGGGTGCTGCCGGAGCTATTCGGCGAGGACCAATCGGATGCAGACAAACTGCTCCATGGCAACCAAGCTCAGCAGATTTCCTGCCAGCCTGGGGAGTTGGCTGCTATTGCTGTACAGGAGAGAGCTGAGTTGGAAGAGGTGTCCTCACAGTACACACAGGGGGCAGAGACACACACTGAGGTGAAGCCTGTATCTTAACTCTTATTACTGCACTGGCAAACCTATTGTTTAGAGCCCATTTAAGAATTCTAAACATCATAAACAGGTATTTTAGTTTTTGTTTTCCTTTCTTTCTCATTATTTAATAATGTACATGTTATGACTCCAGCATCTATCAGTATTCACAATACAATTTGGATGTGTTCTTGATAGCAGTTTTGTTGAAGCACAGTTTAAGTCTCTCTTTTAAGCTACATTTCTGTTTTAAAGTTTATGTCATGGTGGACAGCTTTATGGATTTATTGAGTTGTTATTGATTTCAATGTTATGTTGACCAGTAAGTATTTAAGTTAACTGATATGTCTGGCTATTAATAGGTGATTGTGGATGCAATATGACTATCAGAGATCAACCATAGGAGCTTAAAATCTATTGCACACTAATGTTATGTCAATAATGGATAATCTATTTGCTATATGCTGTGTGCTCTGTATAACAATAAGTGCTATATGTTACTGGGGTAAATTTTAAAGAACTGAGTGTGATAATGTGCTGAATGATGAATAGCAAATAGGCTGATGTAGAAATTTTGACCATCAATAAAGGAGCACAGTTTATAGCACAAATAATGCTTAATATGCAGTAAAATATGTGTGCTTAACTCAGTCTATAAAGTTTAAATTCAGCACAGGGAGAGTTGTTTCACCTGTTAACACATTGCAAAGGACATGTGTTCTGCCTGAGTTGTCAATAAATCAAATGTGGAGGATCAAAGTCTTCATTTTGTCACTTAATTTATTTTTATTCTTAGCTGTTTACTTAGCATGCTTTTGGATAGCCTTCTCAGGCTCCACCCACCTTCAGCCTCCTTTCCATTGCTCCATCTGTCTCATGGCCTATATATATATATATGATTTCTCATGTGAATTATTTGGGATCAGAGTGAAGGAGCCTGAAATTCTGGTGGTGTTGTAGGGGCCAAATGGTCTATTTTTAGTTAAATTAATTAGTTCAGTGAAAATGAGGCCAAACCGAATGCATTGTGTGCCAAGATAATGCATAAGTGGGTCGAGTGTCAGCGAATGCACTATATGTCTATGCTGCTGGGGTGCATGGGATTTTGCTGCCGCCCACCGTTGTTCCTCAGTAACCTACATTATGCTAGTTTTGTTCCATTTGTAATGCATAATATCACAACATCACTGTTGTTCCTGGGTCCAATCTGAATCTTTTGGCCTCGATTGAATATTCTGCAGCAGCACATGACATAAATTCCCAGCACTATGATGTCTCTATTATGTGTTTCAAAACAGTTTCAAAATGGATTTGAGAATTCTTAACAAGTTTGGGCAAAATCATAATTTAAAGCTGCAGTCCGTAACTTTTATGTGTTCAAAATTTACAAAATGTATATAATGAGCAAGTACATAACCAGCCAGTGTTCAAAACTATCGCCTTACTCGCCCATGCACACATTATCTTATAATAATGTTTTCTAATTTGAGTGGTACGTGTAGGTTTTCACGGGAAATTCGAGCATGGCACTGCGTCATTACGTCACGTCTGTAAACATAAAGAAGTTGTCCCGGCTACTAGGCAATCGCATGTGAGGATCCTGCAGGTGGCCAATCGTTTATAGCCTTTTCTCACAGCAGCCAGAATAATTAAATTTATAAAATTTTTTTTTTTGATGTGGATATACTCCATCAAGGCATGGATTTGTTTATGAATTAAATTGTTTATTTTCTAGTTTTAAATGTGCTTCTGATTACAGATAGCCTTGGATTACACAAGATTTGTATTTTAAATACAACCAGTTCGAAGGGAGCATAATTTGCTTTTTGGGTTAAAAGAATATCTTAATATGAAATTCGAATGGTATGACAATTAGATTAGACTGTGCAGAAATTGAAATCTACACGCTAATACACACTATACTCATAGTCACCAATGCTGATGTTGTTAACATTAATCATTTGAGAATAAAGTATAACAATAATAATCATTTGCATGGTTTGATGTGATATGAGCTAACAGATCTTTTGATTAAATCGCCATTGTTAGCTCGATTTATTGTAATGCTTTTTTCCTCCGTTGGTCAAAACAAATGTGGCCGACTTGTTACTTACTTGTTCATATGGCAATATACGGTGAAAATTCTTATTTGGGTCATATATTCCAAGACGTAGGCTAGAATTTGTGATTGCGAAGTACAGTAAATATCCACACCGGTGCGGTGACTGACTGCCACACATACTTTTCAGAACATTAGATTCATCCGCACTGGAGCAGTGCCAGAGCACAACCCACACAACGCTAGATAATTCGCACACCAGCTTACAATTCCAGGTTTTTTCAAACAGGATGGCGATAAAGAGGCCAACTACAGACTGCAGCTTTAGACTCTCCCCGTTCAAGTTCATGAGTATGAATAGCATTCATACTACTCTATGTTCTCTAGTCTCTATATTATATGGCAGAAAGCTCTATAGATCTAATGTGCTGTATAATATTTAAATAAATGGCCCCACCCCTCATAGTATGGAATTGGAAAGATGGAAGAGAAAATCAACATGGGTTGGTGCTTACCAACAACAAAAAGGGCAAGAACAGAAGAGGTCTACTCTAAGCTGCTTGTAACTTTACTGCTTTATGTGTTTGGTTCCATTTTGAAGATTTTGGGGGTAACTCAGCATTCTTGGAAATGCATGTTCTTTCGCCATGTGTTTTAATGGAACCACAATTATATTGTGTTATACTAGAATTTAGGTTGTATAATTTTTATTTAGTTTTTGGAGCACACCTCGCAAATTTTGGGTTGGTAAGTTCTTTTAAATATTTTTTGATCAATATTACCTAAATAAATAATAGATAATATGATTACAATTTAATAACATTCCATTAAATATTTTTTATTTTATTCTTGTGATGGCAAAGCTGAATTTTCAGCAGCCATTACTCCAGTCTTCAGTGCCACATGATCCTTCATATATTATTTTTATATGCTGATTTGGTACTTAAGCAGAATTTCTTATTACTATCAATGTTGAAAACAACTGTGCTGCTTAATATTTGTTTTAAGCATGATACATATTTTTCAGGATTATTTTTATGAATATAAAGTTCAAAAGAATGCATTTATTTGAAATAATTATATTTGCAATAATGTAAAAGTCCTCGATTTAATCAATTTAAGGCATCTTTGCTGATTAAAAAAGAAATATGTTAATTTAGTTTCCAAAAAATACATACAGATTTCTCTGAGAAATATTGGATAAATTATGACATTTATTAATAATTATTCATATCTAATGTTTCTGGAAATATCCCATATGTACTGTTAAAAAACCCTTAACTTAATGCTATTTCCTTAAACTAAAATTACACATGCAGTTCTGTTTCTGTTTGCTACCTTAATCCAAATTCAATTCAAATTTGAGAATTGAATATGAAACATTCTCAATAGAATTCTGAATGGCGCACAACACTAAAACATCATTTAGCAGTAGAGAAGCAATATGGCGAAATGTGTATGAGTCTGTGGTGGTATTTCTATACGTGTGTGTGAGCTGGTTTGAGTTCGTGAGTGGGATGGATTGTTTGCTGTGTGCATTTGAGCCGAAGCCAGGGCACATGTGTAGGAGGAGCAGCACAGAGTGAGTGAATCATACATTAGGACATTTGCTGTATTATTTCTGGTCAGTGTGCTGAAGATTAAAAGATCATCTGCAGGTTAGAGACGTGCCAGTGCTTGGAAATTGTTCAGGTTGGATAAAATGCTTAGGATGAAAGAAAAATGAGAAAATGTTTCGTTCTCACATTATCATTGAAATACATTCAAATAAATATACACTAAATCAGTTTTTTGTTGCCTCGGTGTGTAGTGTGTGAGTGAGATAGAAAAGGTAGGAGGGATGTAATCACTGATTGCCTAAGGCAAAAGATCAAGAGTTGCTCCTTATGTAACATGTAAATGAATGTGCACTGGGCACTGTGTGCTAAACAATTTTATTTTTAAATGCATTCTAGGTACAAAAGCAGTGCAGGCTGACAGAAATAAGGACTGAAAAGATCCAGAGAGTGTCAGAGGAATTATGCTGAGAGTTTGAAATGCTGTTAAGAGATTTGATGTGGCAGATTTGGCCTTAACGCAAGTCATTTTAAAGGAATAGTTACCCAGAAATTAAATTCTGCCAACATTTACTCAAAGACATTATTTATTAAGTGGAACACAAAATGAGGAGTTAAGCTAAATATCAGAGCGGCGTTTTCCATACAATGAAAACTACAATAAGCATCATAAAAGTGGTCCTCGTGACTAGTTTACTTTGTTACAAGTCTTCTGAAGCCATATGATATATTTGTGTGAGGAAAAGAAAGGCACCATTCAAATTCTGTTAATGACAAAGAGCAGCTTGGACATTCTGCTGTTAATATCTCCTTGAAAGGCATAAGGATAAGTAAGCAATGACAGATCCTTTTATTAAAATAATAACCTTTCACATCCTCTGTCGATTCCATAAAACCAATGAAACCAAGGCAACATTTACACCTAAATTAATTTTTAATTGATATTCTATGTACACTGAATACAAACATAAAAAGATATCATAAAAAAACAACACTTTAAAATGCATGGCACTGTTGGAGACATGTACATTTTGAGGTCGATACCATATTTGCATGAAGCTAGTTGACATTGATTGCAAAGCATTTACAGTCAAGCTTTGCTTTTAAAGTTCATTCTAAAGTGCATTTAAATTCTAAAAAACATAAATATATAGTGAAAACCCTGGCTTACATATCTTAGACATGATAATAAAAACAAATATATTTTATTAAAATATATATATCTATTTATTTCTGAGTTTAAAAGTAACACAACGTCTGTACTAAATAAGCATCATGTTTAGGTAACTAATTTATTTTTGTTTATTTATTTGCATTTGTTTGCTTTTTTGTATTTGCTATTTTGGATGATGCAGAAAGAGAGCTTTTTATCCCGTATCCCGAACTCACTGAGGTTGTAAAGGTCTTTCGACACACTGCTGTCCATTAAAGAGCCGTTTTGGTCCCTTTGCTGTGTCTTTTAAATTTTTGTAACTCAAGTTTTGGCTGCTGGAAGAGTCGGTTGTCTTTTAGAATGGTCGTGCTGCTTGTTGCATCATGAAGTATTTTAATATACGCTTTCCAATGAGATAAACCATTTCGCAGATACACATGAAGATGCAGAGAGCAGAGGAGGTCACCATGAAGAGAGTGAAGATTTTCTTCTCTGTGGGACGGGAGATGAAACAATCCACTGTATTCGGACAAGGATCCAGCGAACACTTTGTGAGGCGAGGGAGGTCATATCCTTTATACACGTGATGAAGAATATAGAGAAAGGCAGCATCAGCTGTGGCTTTAAATATCAAGCTTAACAGGTAGGTCCACCAAAGACCCCCACGCTTTTTCCCAGGGTTGGCGTATAAATGGGTGCCCTCGTGGACGGTCGTGTACTTCTTGTCTTTTTCCTCTCTGTATTTGACGTGGGCTACGACCAACAGCGACGGACATGTGACAAAGATGAGCTGTAAGGCCCACAGACGGATGTGAGAGATGGGGAACGTGCTGTCGTAGCAGACGTTGGTGCAGCCGGGCTGCCTGGTGTTGCAAATGAATTCTTTGCTCTCGTCGCCCCAAACGTTTTGAGCTGCCACCACAAACACCAGAACACGAAACACAAACACCACAGACAGCCAAACTCGACCAAACACTGTAGAATATTTATTGACCCCGCTAAGAATGTCCTCCAGTCCTGACCAGTTCATCCTTGATCACAAACTATGTCCTGAAATAAATACAATTACATATGAAACTCAATACTTTTGCACAATGACAAGGATAAAATCACAGAAACAGGCCATTCTAGTTTGGGTCAGTGAATCTCCTGACAACTGGTGTCATGAAAGTATGGCCTAAATTTAACCAAAAAGCTAATGGGTTTTCATCATGTCATTTTTTGTGTTGCTGATTATCTTTTTAATTAGCCAGTGGAGATTTTGTCTCCAATTAATATTTAAACTCCGGAGGCGTTCAGCCATGCATAACAGGTACTCCAGATTGTTTCCAAAACTCTAATCAAAAAGTTTGCAAAATCTGATTCTGTTCTGTGTGCTTTAAATGGACGTTATGACAGGTAATCTTATAATAAGGGTTTTTGCAAACACAAGGGTGACACATTTAAATATATAACAAGCAGGTGTTGACATGCATTTCCAAACAGGGTTTCACCTGCTCATTATAACGCCTTGCTGTTTTCAATTTGCAGGCAAAAATGTGGATTTGTCATGCTGGATCACACCTGGGTTTGTCACAGCTAAGATGTCTCATAGCTGCTCCAACATGTTTTTAACATTTTTGTAATAATACGTAAAAACATGAATAGTGTGTGTGTGAATATATACACTACCGTTCAAAAGTTTGGGATCAGAAGGATTTGTAATGCTTTTTAAAGGAGATTTTATGCTCATCAAGGCTGCATTTATTTGATCAAAATACAGGAACAAACTGAAATTGTGAAATATTATTATGATGTAAAATAACATTTTCTATTTTAATATACATTAAAATCTCATTTATTTCTGTGATCAAAGATGAATTTTCAGCACCATTACTCCAGTCTTCAGTGTCACATGATCCTTCAGAAATCATTCTAATATGCTGATTTATTATCAGTGCTGGAAAAAGTTGTGCTGCTTCATGTTTTTTTTTGGAACCTGTGATACTTTTTTCAGGATTCGTTTATGAATATAAAGTAAAAAGAAGCATTTATTTAAAAGAAATTTTCTAACATACACTACGGTTCAAAAGTTTGGGTCAGTACATTTTTATTCTTTCTTTTTTTTTTAAAGAAATTAAAACCTTTATTCAGCAAAGACATATTAAACTGATCAAAAGTGACAGCAAATACATTTATAATGTTACAAAATAGTTCTATTTTTAAATAAATGCTGTTCTTTTGAGATTTATTCATCATAGAATCCTGAAAAGTATCGCAGTTTCCAAAAAAAATTATTTGGCAGCACAACAGTTGCCAACATTGATAATAAATCAGCATATAAGAATGATTTCTGAAGGAACATGTGACACTTTATACTGGAGTAATGGCTGATGAAAATTCAGCTTTGCTTCACAGAAATTAATTTTATTTTAAAGTATATTAAAATAGAAACCATTATTTTATATTGTAATAACATTTAGCAAGATTACCATTTTTTTCTGTATTTTTGATCAAATAATTGCAGCCTTGATGATAATAAGAGACTTCTTTAAAAACGAATAATCCTTCAGAAATCATTATGCAGTGGCGGGCTAATTATTATTATTATTATTTGTATTATCAATGTTTTCAGGATTTTCTGATGAATATAAAAATAGTATACTTGTATAAACAAAATGATACAACAAAATACCCCTTTTTTTATTAGTCCACTTTGTGCTTCTAGCCACATACACGCGCGTACTAACTAAAATGTAGTATTTTCATGTAGTTTCTTACAATTCCTATGTTGATAAGACATGTCTTTGTTTGGTAGCTACTCAGTAATAACTAATAAGTAGCTACTAATAAAAGAAGCATACATAAAAGAAGATCTTACCGTGTTTTGCCACAAAACTGATTGACATTGAAACAGGAAGCACAAAAAGAGAACAAAACAAAAAGCACAAAAAGAGGGAAAGATTGAACCTAAAGTAAAATCCCTTAAGAAATCCTGTCCAACCTGATCTATGGCTTAGTCACCATCATACCTGAGTGTATGGTTTACTCATATGAGACACCTGTGTTGATGGAGCTGCTTTAGGAGGGTGTGGTGCTGGAGGGTGGGTGCTGCGTGCTGTTCATTAGATATGATCTTACAGACAGGGACTGTAACCTGAGTTGGCCTTCACGGATACATTTTGAAGCCTTGCAGCCTTGTCGTGTGTCATCACCACACCCAGCAATCTGCAATATATAATACATGAAAACACATGACATTTTTCTCTAAGATCATTTTTTAATCATTAAGATCAATTTTCGAAGCAGATTGCAGGTAGGCTATACAATTTGATCAGTTTTGGCTGTTAATGGAAAAAAGGAGTAATACATGCTATAACTCTTTCTCACCAGAAGATGGTGACAACTTCATTTTTAAAATCTATGCTGTGAGCTCCTTCTTAAAGTCCCCCTGTAGTGAAAATCAAGTTTTTTTTATGTTGTTTATCTGTCTTTATGGTGTTTTTAATATGCTTTTAGACAAACCATGTGCCAATCTATTAATCAACACCATTGTTGAGTATTTTCTCCTTAAAACTGTAGTTTCCCAAAGAGCCCTAGGTTTGCTACGTCACAAACCAATAACCAATCACGTCAAGGGATCGATTCCTATCACTAGCATGCAAAATATACCGATACCAGCACAAAACCAAAAATAAATCAGAGCAAAAAACTCATGAAGCTGTGGTTTAGTGTGAATTTAGAACCGCTAACTTGCATTATAACCCGTGGCAAAGGTGTAAAAGTAGCCCGCGGGCGCGAATTAACAATCACAAACGGCTGCATTCGAGTCTTCAAGGCATTTTAGGACACAACATCGTCAAGTAAGTACCTTTAACGAATGTTACAGTATTCACTGTAGTTGTCCGCTAGTAAAAACATAGTTTTATCAGTCATTATCCGTGTATGCCATTGTTTTGCGGTTACTACAGTTCAGTGGATCAGGAGGCGCTGGCTGGTGTGTGACTGAGTGGAGGCGGGGCTAATTTGCATATTCATAGCTCCGCGTATAGTAAATGAGGCAAGGGTGTAGTTACATTCAAGCTATTTTAAGGCATGAGAAAATTATTTTCACAAGAAAAAACATTTAAATATGTCATTTTGATGTTCAAAGATAAGTTTTAAGGGATAAAATAATTTACTACAGGGGGACTTTAAATATTTTAATAAATATTTTAATGATATGTGTGGCCATTTGATAGGTTATATGGTTATTTTTACGTTATAAAGACATTTGTACTATCTAATTTCAGAAGAAGAATGAGTTTTTTTTTTTATAAATTCACATAAACATTATTTTATATTAATTCATGCTTATTTAATTTAAAGTAAATCATTTTATCTACCACCGAAACTTTTTATATATACTGTAATAATCACAAACAACTCTTAAAATGTATAGATGTTAGAAGAATCAACGCGATTGGAACAGACCGATTATTAGCGGATAAAAAGGTAACATGTAGCCACTGTGTTCGTTCGAATGTGAAAGGTGCCGTTTTATTGGCCACGTGACTGCGGTCAGCCAATCAGCGGTCATCTGTCGCCTGGTTACGGGAGCTCTATGGTCGGGGAGAGCTAGCCGGCTAGCAGCGTCTCTCAATCCTTTCTCTCTTTGACACGGTATACATATCTACCGTCAGCTCTTTGTAAGTATCTATATGATATTATATCTCATTTTATTCTGTCATTAATAAACATCTAGATGATCGATGGATTGTGAACTTGTGCGTGTCTTTAAATATATACGCGTTTAGCAGCTCTAACATACGCTAGTCGGACAAGAGCGAACTAATCGCGTAAAAACATGGGGCTTTTTAACAATGTTTTGCCATTGTAACGTAATTATACTATATTATATATAGTGTAAATGTGTATTAATGACTTGAACTGTCAGATAACAACAATGCTCTTTGTAAATAACATCTATTTTTATAAACCGCCTTAAAATTCACACAATAAGGCAGTGGGTCTTAAGGGCATGGTGATTTACATGTGGATATTAATAAAGTTAGTATTTTATGAATGTGTGTTTTTAATTAAATGGTTGTTTAATCCGTCCTCCACAAATATAGATGAATGTGTGGTCAGCAAATGTACCCCATTGTGTTCCATGCAATTATTTTTCTGATTTAAAAGAATAGTTAACCCAATTTTGCTTTTGCCGTTTACTCTCTCTCATGTCGTTCCAATCCAAAATATGATTTTCTGTCTTCTGTGGAGCACAATACAAAGAGACATGTTAGTCAGAATGACGTTCTCAGTCACCATTCACTTTCATTGTATGGGAAAATATGTAATAAAAGTGAATGATGACAGATGCTGTCATTCTGCTTAACATCTCTCTTTGTTTTCCACAGCAGAAAGAAACTTACCTGGATTTGGAGGAACATGAAGGTGAGTAAATGACAGATTCTTCATTTTTGAATGAGGTGTCCCTTTAAGAATGAGATAATGGTCAAAAATAGACAGTATGGGCAGTGGTGACTGAGATATGTGTCATACAGTCATAGAAATGTGTGTATGGGCTTTGCAAATTTATATCCACCTTTTTAAGATTCATCTGATGGTGTATTAGCCTAATATTATTTATATTTTATAACATAAGTCTGTACTAGAGTCCGACCGATATATCGTTTTGCCGATATTATCGGCCGATATGAGCCTGTCGCCGATATATCGGTATCGCCGAATATGCCGCCGATACGCCGCTGACATGAAATTTTTTTTTACGGAGCATATAACGCAGATAAAATGCTTAAAATTGTGTAATTACTTAGTTTGTCCAGCAGAGCGCGCTCCATTGTTTGCTACTGGCGACCTGGATGAAACGCTTTAAAGCTTAAGTCAATAGAAAACCATTGAAACTTTGAACGGCCATATCTCTGTAACGGCGCGGCGAATCCGCACCAAATTCGGGGGATCTCTTCAGCTCAAGGAACCCTCCCGAATGTGAATCGAGTGTACGTCTCGAGGCCCTCTTTCGATTGAGACCACCCCCGCGTGGATAGCCCCCGGGGTTCGGGAGTTACGGGTGGTTAAATTCGCGGTCCGGCGCAGACCGATCTAACGATCCCGGGGGGCTACCGACGCGCGGAGGGTGGCGTTCGAGAGGGCTCCTCGAGCTGAAGGGATCCCCCGAATTTGGTGGAGATCCGCCGGCGCTTTCGCAAGAGTGACACCAGTCAACACTTTCCCTTCAATAAGGAGGTTTCTTGTTCAGGCAGCATTCAAGCATTGTCTTATTCGACCGTAAGTGCCCTGCGAAGTGGACTTCACATGAAATTCCGCCATGATTCCAGTTCCAAGGGAACGTACACGTTACATTCAAAGGGTATTAAAGTGCGCGAGACGTGAATTTATATTTATTTATTTACAGAGGTAGGGGAGAGCGGGGCACAAAGTAACACTTTTTGACTTTCTCAGTTTGTGTAAATCCACATGGGGTTCAGAATATATATATATTTTTTATCCACGGTAATTTTACACTTGTCTAGTACAAATATATCACTTTGTTTCATAATTACAGTGTATAAGTTTTTCTTTATTTACCCTCAAAAATGGAAGTGAAATGTGACAACATGCCCCGTAGGTGGAACACATTGTATCATCTGAGGGGCACGTTGTAACATGATCATATAACAGCTTAAAATGTTATCTGGTCGAATGAAAAAAATATACAAGACAAACTAAATTATTTTGTCATATTGTATAATATATTAATATATATATATATAGATATATATAATTTATATTTTTTATTTTTCAAATAAAATAATGGCGGTTTTTAAGAATTAAAAATAATCTGATTTTGGAGTTTGACAATGAACACATTGAAACCATGCTTGGGACGGCCCACATAAAAGAGCAAAAATGCTTGTCTTGAAATAATAATTTCTAAACGTTAAACATTGACTGTCAGTCTTTATTCACCCGTTTCTCATTAAAATTAATTAAAGTAAATAGTAGGGATGCACGATATATCGGCCACCATATTGGTATCAGCCGATAAATGCTCATTTTTTCTGTAATCGGTATCGGCCTGATAAGAAAATTTTGCCGATATCTTAAAGCCGATAAATAATGAATTATTTCCTTCAGAGACACTTCAGATGAGCGCTGTTCGTTTGCAGCCTTTTTTGCAATTGTACGTTGTAATATTGTGTTTTGATGTATATCTGATTTATCTCATAGAGAATGCGTTTGGTTAAGTTAAAAGAGCGCTTCAGTTTACCGGTGATCATCTTTAGCTCAGCGCGCGCAGCTCAAACAGCAGTGCACAACATTAATAACTATGATTGGGCATGTTGTGTATATAACATTCTAATGAGAACATTAGTATAATAAAACGCTTGTGCATTCTTTGGGTTGAGTTGCTGTGTTTCAGTTGTTGATATGGGGAGAGAGCTCATCACTAACAGGATCACACATTCTGACCGTAATAGCACGCATACTGCGCATGCTGTGACATATATAAGTTTGTAACTATTATCCTCATTGTTTATGTGGTATTAATATTAATTTGCAAAGTCCTAGCGACTCGCATTTACCTTGGAGGTTACGAGAATAAAGGCCTGGCCACCTGGAGACGACGCGGCGGAGACAAGCGCTTCAGTTTACCATGTTCATTCAGCTCTTTAGCTTCAGCACGCGCAGCTCAAACGGCTGTTATTTAAAACAGTGGTATTAATTTGTTTTTTTTTCAAAATCATTGATACATTATTAACATTAATAACAACCACTTTTATTTTTCTCTTATTATTTTCATCAACGATATGGTTTAGTAATTAAAATAATTTAATTATTGTCCGTGCAAAGGCTATTCCATTTTATTGATCTATGGCACATTCATTTAGATTCTTTACACGTGTAATGATGTCCAGTGACTGTTGCATTATTAGGGCCATTATTTTATTTATTGGTAAGCACTTTTTTATTACTAAATTTGGTACGGTAGAGTTAAAAATATTTTTAAACCGTGTAACACGTTTAAAAAATAGGCTGTTATGTGAAGGTTTGGGATGGGGCTTTAATGATGAGGACCTTTTTGTAATCAGGCTATCAAAAGTTATAACAATTTGGATATAAGATTTTATCGGCCAACAATATGAGGTTACGGCTTCAAAAAAAAAGAGTAATCGGTATCGGTTACGGCATAAAAAAATTTTCAGATCGGTGCATCCCTAGTAAATAGTGCCAAATTGCATCGCTATTGTCATAGAATAGCACATTGTAACGCAGTGCTACAACATATCCCATCTGCGCAACTAGAATTTAAAATCGGTTGGTGTCTTCTGCTAGTTAGCGAAGCATTAAAAACTATCTGAAATGATAAATAACAGATTGGAGATTTAAAATAATAGCAGATTTGTCTCATTATAAATGAGTAATAAAAACTGAGATGAAAAACGTACTTAAGTCAGAAATATAATTTTACTATGGTAAAATAAATATTCAAACCACGCGTGTTACAACTAACACCCCGTTACTTTGTGCATCACAAGTTTATTGTTAAGGCCTTTACATATCTCTGTCACCATTATAAGTGTTTGATCACCACATGTGAGTGATCATTGCAAAAAATTTGTTAATGTATATATATTCTGTTTATGTATACTGTATTCTATATACACAGGGTGCATCTAAATAAATTAGAATGTCGTGGAAATTTAATTTATTTCAGTAATTCAACTCATATTGTGAAACTTGTGTATTAAATAAAGTCAATGCACACAGACTGAAGTAGTTAAGTCTTCTTTTAATTGGGATGATTTTGGCTAACATTTAACAAAAACCCACCAATTTACTATCTCAACAAATTAGGATACTTCATAAGACCAATTAAAAAAAAAACATTTTTAGTGATTGTTGGCCTTCTGGAAAGTATGTTCATTACTGTACATGTACTCAATACTTGGAAAGGGCTCCTTTTGCCATGAAAAACCAGTGGACCCAACACCAGCAGCTGACATGGCAGCCCAAATCATCACTGACTGTGGAAATTTCACACTGGACTTCAAGCAACATGGGTTCTGTGCCTCTCCACTCTTCCTCCAGTCTCTGGGACCTTGGTTTCCAAATTAAATGCAAAACTTGCTCTCATCTGAATAGAGGACTTTTGTCCACTGTGTTTTCTGAAGTCCACATTCAACGTAGCCATCTACCAGGAAATTTTAAGGCACTTCATGCTTCCTTCTGCTGACAAGGTTTATAGAGATGCTGATTTCATTTTCCAGCAGAACTTAGCCCCTGCCCACACTGCCAAAGGTACCAAAAACAGGTTCAATGACCATGGTGTTACTGTGATTGATTGGCCTGCAAATTTGCCTGACCTGAACCCCATAGAAAATATATGGAGTATTGTCAAGAGGAAGATGAGAAACAAGAAACCAAAAAATGCAGATGAGCTGAAGGCCGCTATCAAAGCAACCTGGGCTTCCATACCACCTCAGCAGTGCCACAGGCGGATTGTCTCCATGCCACGCCGCACTGATGCAGTAATTCATGCAAAGGGAGGCCTGATTTGTGATATGTGGTATTGAGTACATGTACAGTAAATGAGCATACTTTACAGAAGGCCAACAATTCACTAAAAATGTTTTTGTTATTGGTCTTATGAAGAATTCTAATTTGCTGAGATAGTGAATTAATGGGTTTTTGTTAAATGTTAGCCAAAATCATCATAATTAAAAGAACCAAAGACTTAAACTACTTCAGTCTGTGTGCACTGAATTTATTTAATACACGAGTTTCACAATTTGAGTTGAATTACTGAAATAAATGAACTTTTCCACGACATTCTAATTTATTGAGATGCACCTGTAGCACCAGTCAAATGTTTGGACACACAAATGGGAAAGTGTCCAAACTTTTGACTGGTACTGTACTATAATATACACAAAGAATATCGGCCGATATATCGGTATCTGCCTTTTTTAAACTCCCTAATATCGGTATCGGCCCCAAAAAACCCATATCGGTCGGGCTCTAGTCTGTACTAACACAAATAGACATACATTAGCTCTTTTTTCCTTTTCCATTCTTGACTTGTTTCTTTAAAAATAATATTAACAGTTTGGAATGAAGAAAAGTCTTGTTTATTTCTTGTTTTATGTTGATTATCTTCTCTAGGTGCAAAGTAGAGACAGTCACGAATGGTGAAGATAGAATGCAGAGTTCTCAACTTGTTTTCTGTTCACTTATTGAAAGTAAGTGCGTGATAGGCGATATATATACGTAAACCGACTGATAAATATTTTCCATGTATACCACCGTGTTATAATGTTGTACAAGACCTGTATGCTTTTATGATGAGAGCTCATAATCCATCCAATGGCTGAAGTCAATATATGTGGTGGAATGAGGTCTCTCTTCAGCCGTAGGGTTTATCCAGTAATCATTTGGTGACATGTTTGGTTCACTGCACTAACTTGCTGGTTGTGATGTGCCTTAGGATCCACTGCCCTGGTTATTGATTGGTCACCGTCCTTTTTCTTATTCCAGGCACATTTATGGCGTTTGTCAGTGTGAGTGGAGACTTCTGCCAGGCACAGCACCTGGTCATTGTAGACAAGTGAACAGAGGACCTGCCATATGAAGATTATACTACCTGACTGCGCGTCTTAAATTCTGCCCTATCGGGGAGCATCTTTTTTTTTGTCCAGAATTAACGTGTATGAATCGGTTTGAGCCAATCCAGGTACTAGAGAGCGAATCGTTCTTTCTCTTTAGTGCCAACTGATCAGCTCTCCTCTCCTGAATGGGGTAATTATAAATTGCGAATCAGAAGGATAGTCCCCTTCTTTTAGTTTTTATTTTAAAGCTGTGGGAGCGTGAAAGTGGTCTGCTTCTCCTGTGTCCCTTTTTTTTTTTTGAAAACCATTATTTCTACCCCTGTAGAAGATTCAGAAGTTGTTTTCATCAAGTCCAGTTAATACTTCATTTGAGTGTCAAAATGAATCGCCCTGCTCCTGTTGAGATCACCTACGAATGCATGAGGTTTCTCATCACCCACAATCCCACCAATTCACAGCTGGCCAAGTTTACAGAGGTAATACTCAAGATGGAAACAGTTGATATGGATAGTAATATTAACACGAGGGTCAGAGCTGATTTTTTTTTTCTTTTGTCAATATCTTTTAGGAACTAAAGAGTTTTGGAGTGCAGACGCTTGTTCGGGTTTGTGATGCAACTTATGACAAAACACCAGTGGAAAAAGAAGGCATTGAAGTTTTGGTGAGCAATTAACCTTTTTAAATATCCCTAAGATTCTGACAGAATTTGGTATTTTGTGATTATCACAGAGGATTGTTTCTTTATGTTTTATTTAATGCGAAAATGTGTTTTCCTTTAGGATTGGCCTTTTGATGATGGTTGTTCGCCCCCTGATCAAATTGTTGACGACTGGTTGAACCTTCTCAAATGTAAATTTAAAGATGAACCAGGCTGTTGCATTGCAGTACATTGCGTTGCTGGATTGGGACGGTAAGTATCATCAGGACAAATCTGATTCAGTCAGGTTCACACTAGGGCTGTGCGATATGGACAAAAAAAACCTATCGCGATTTCTTTGATCAATTTTGCGATTTCAATTTTTACACGCACAGACATGCTTTACAGTCATTAATGCATTCAGTGTGAATTTGAAACATATTTCCAAAAGAAAACCAATTAGAGCTTTATCAAGAAGCTGTAACATGTCTCTAGAACAGACATAAGGCAAAATAATCACTAAGTAAAGGTGTAACAAAATGTCTCTAGAATAGACATATGGCAGAAAAAAAAATATCCCGTGTCCAGGGATTTTTTTTTTTTTTGCCATGCATTGGTCATAGAGCTCTTTGTGGCGTTGCCTCAGATGTTGAACTAGATTTGTTGCGCCATGTTCACACGTACTCCGTCTGCAGTGCGTATACGGTTTCTGAAAATGCTTTTTCAGCATTGTTATTCTCTTTTATAACAGTACAGTAAAACAATCTTTCATAGACATATTCACGTTTAAGCTCAATAAATATAACTTTAACTACCACCACGAGTGGCATCTATTATTGCGTTGTTTATCTAAAAGTGCACTTTTCCTTGTTTTAAATCTAGCCAAAAAGCCATGTGTTGACTGTGAAACAGTAGACTTTAATTATATGCATTTATAGTGTAATTACTCAATTTCCATGTCAATCCATGTTAATTTTTACCGCAAATAATGTGCTGTCACTTTAATTCAGGGCGTGCAGAACAGCAGAAATAGATTCCGTGTGGAAACGATTGCAGCATGACTGCTGCAGACACACCGCTCCTGGAGCGCACTGCAGTTGTGCAGTGTGGATTTTCGCTCTGACCGGTTAAAATGAGACACAGGAAAAAATAAGCATTCCCACACTGTTTATTGGTGATGTGTGCCAGTATTAATCCTGGCGTTACGTTTGTATGCCCGCCCGGTCTGTGCTCCATTTAGGCGCACTGCATTCTGATTGGTTCGGATAGCATACTGTGGGAGGTCGGGGGCGCAGAAAATCGTGCTATAAAGGGATTTAGAAATCGCGCAAGCTCAAATCGCGATTTTATGACGATTTCGATTAATCGCACAGCTCTAATTCACACACACAGATATGAAGTGTTGGTTTGTGTTTGTCTGTCTGTAGCTCACTGAGATATTACGCTGTGTCATTTTTGAGTTATCTTGGACCTGATGTGCAGAAATATGTCGTTCTTTTGGAACATTTTGTGCTGTAATGGTGTGAACCTCAGCATTTATCTAAATCAGTCAGAGAAATTCCTGTTCAGTAACCAAGTGTCATGAATCATGACGTATTTTAAATAGTTTTAAATGACAACAGCTTTTTTTGTGTGTGTGTTCAGAGCTCCTGTCTTGGTGGCCATAGCCTTAATCGAATGCGGGATGATGTACGAAGATGCTGTCGAGTATATTCGTCAGTGAGTCACACAATCAAAGTTTTCATTTTTCTATGGAATATGATTTGTTTTTGTCATTTTGTGATGTGACCGATCATTTTTCTTTTTAGGAAAAGGCGTGGGGCTTTTAACGCCAAACAGCTTATGTACCTTGAAAAATACAAACCCAAGATGCGCCTGCGCTTCAAGGATGCCAATGGTCAAAACTGCTGCATTCAGTAAATAAACATTCATCCAAAGGATCTTTGGAAACGACTGATATAATTATTATTGTTAGTGTTATGATCCATTTTTGTTTGATTACTATATTGGACCAGGATTTTGCTGTACTACAGTGCCAAGCACACAAGCAGGTTATGCAGTAGTGTTTTTTTGACCAAACAGTCTAGCCAATCTTGTAAACTCACAGGCAGGTCTCGCTAGTGATGTTTTTCATTGTGGCAAACACATTGGTATAATGATTGACTGCAGTTGTTAGTGTTTTATGCCCTATCTAAAACTAGGTGTCCCCAGTTTTCTGGATTGTGTAACAACATCCTGCGGTGATCAGCATCCTGCTGTAAGTGATCTCACTTTGTTGGTGCTTCTCTTGAAGTCTGTCAGCTTCTCCAAAGTTACATGGGCACCTCTACTGTATCTAATGTTATAGATATTAAACATTCCAAGAGATTCATAGCTCTGATGGATACTAGATTATGGTTGTCAGTAAAACGGACAGATGAATGAAATCCTAGATAATCCAATCAACAAAACTTCCTCTTCAAACTGATTGTGAAATGAGTCAAATTCACAGAATTAAAAAAAAAAATCAAATTATTTTATTTTTGGTGTAATGTTTTTTTTTCTCTTCACTTATTGCTGGTGGAAACCTGAAATTTTGGCATAAATGGACATCTGATACACTGTAGTATGTGCAAGAAACATTGTATTCGATGTCTGTAATACAATAGAAACGTAATGTATATCATGGTAGTGAATATTTTTTCAATACTCATGTATGGTGTAAAGCAATTCAAATTCCACGAATCTGATTCTTGAAATCAGATTTAACATCCTTAATTATGTATATTATTAAACATAAATGAGTAAAGCAGTTAAGTCGATTATGTGTAATAATACAAGATGCATCATATATTTACTAACAAAAAAAGTACCATGGTATTGCCGTGTTTTTAAACATGTCCTTTGGCAATATGAAAAAAAAGATGTCAATCTAATACAAAAAAATATATCTATTTTTTTTTTACAGAATTTCTTTTTTCAGTTTTTTTTTCCCCCGCCAAATGAAGAGAATATTCGTGCAATTTCTAACGTGTGGACTTTCGGTGGTGTTTTCTTTTCTTGACCACGAGTCGGTGCAATGCATATTGACTGGACAGACAGTCAAATGGATGGTGCCTGAACGCGAATGCTACTATGGTAAAGGTTATGCTCATGAATATTAATCACGTTGCGTGACTGGATACTTTAGGAAGGTTTGCCCAGATCCGTCAGTATGATCGATTTAATATTCATGAGCTAAACTTTCGCAGTAGTAGAATTAGTAATTCAATAGTCCGGACTGTTTACACCCATGGCAAGCCATTTAAACATTTATTCTTTAAAAATATTTTATTTTACACTATATTTTGTTACTAATACGTGTTTTTAAAGTACTAGTAAGCAGAATTGTGACTAATATCTTGTACTTATTCATCACACGCTATCACTATCCCAATTTAAAACTATCAATTTCATTTTTAGTGTTAAATAATTTTCTCAGTTGAATTCAATGGTGATCTGTTGTTCAGATATCTATTAGGCTGTTCACTTATGACTTATATGTATTCCAGATGTTGCTGGTACCTGATTCAGTCTTTATTAAATTGGATGGATGAGTTTTTAGACACTGCATGAAAAAAAAAAAATCAAATAATTTTATTTTTTGTTGTAATGTTTTTTTTCTCTTCACTTAATGCTGGTGGAAAACTGAAATGTTAGCATAAACGGACATCTGATACACTGTAGTATGTGCAAGAAACATTGTATTAGATGTCTGATTGTAATACAATAGAAATGTAATGTATATCATGGTAGTATAAATAATTTTCTCAGTTGAATTCAATGGTGATCTGTGGTTCAAATATCTATTAGGCTGTTCACGTATGACTTAAATGTATTCCAGATGTTGCTGGTACCTGTTTCAGTCGTTAGTACTTATTCTTTAACCACTAGTAACTATTCAGATATTTACCAGCATCTATTCCATGTTTCCATGCTACAAATTGGATGGATGAGTTTTTAGACACTGTATTTATTAAAGTATCCTCATATAGCCGTACAATAATATAACGAATAGCTTGTAAATAGTACGTAAATTAAAAATACGAGGACGATATAGACAGATACGAGTTAAAGATATAAATGTGAAAACGGCTTGCCATAAAAACCTGCACAAAACGCCGAAGCCACTGGATTGGGACGCCGCTGTGACGTAAATGACCCAGTTCAGATGGCGCATCCTTTCACCACATTCACAGGACCAAACTCATAACGGGCAAAGGGCTTGAACAACATAATTATCCATTTAACTTTTTGTTCAATCTACTTTGGAAGTTAAAGACGTATTGTTTTTATTCAGGTCCTGTCTGATTTCGCTAGTCTTCAATCATGATGCCGGTAAGTTTGTAACAGCTCATGATACTTTACTGCCGCTGAGATGATTGACAGCTCTCACTCAACATTCATAACTCGTGTATGCATTGCGTTGGACTGCGGGATTCAGTTAGACTATCATGAAGGAATGCGGCTCTTATGGCTTGTCAGTCGTAGTAAGGATCGAAGCAGTCATGCTGAAGAAATCACTGCATGTGCCAGATCATATCAAATGGGTGTGATATGGATTTTAATATTAAATTGCCTGTTATGAGGGTCAAGTGACTGGTCACATACAGTATATCATTTCAAGTCAACAAAACAACTAGCCTGTGTGGCTTCTCAGATTTTGGTTGAATGCAGTTGGCTTACTGTAAAATGTCCTAGAGTGAATTACATGCACAATAGGATCTCTTTATATTTACATACACTATAAAACATTTTTTTGAAAGAAGATTATTGGAGTATATTTGATAAGAAAATAATATTTCAGTTTTTCTAATTCTGGTGTTTCTATTGTTTGTGAAATTTACTAGTAATTTCTGAGTGAAAATAGTTTTTTCTTATCTAAACTGGCCCCCAGAAGTGTTTTGATACTTTATCCACTCTTAAAATGTATGAATGTATTTATGCTCTATTATATAGATGTTTTGTTTAAATTTTTTTTCTTTTTGATTCTTTCTGAAAAAGGGCATTTTTGGACCAGTTGGTTAATACTATTAGTGATTTTTAAAATAGCTTCGAAAAAGTTCTGCACTTGCAGTCTAGCATCACCTTGCTTTATGTGATACTTTGCATCAAATTATATATAAATAAATGTATGTATACACACACACACTTTGGTCAATATTGGTTTATTTTCCTTGTAGCTATAATGTTTGTCAGTAACACTTTACAATTACAATACGATTTCATTTTTGTTTACATTAGTTGACCACATTATTTAACGTGAACTAATAATGAATTTATGAATTATTTATTATCAATATCAGTCAATGTTAATTTCAATATGTACTAATACATATTTAAAATCAAAACATTGTATTTGGTAAAGTAATAGTTAAGATTCTGTCATTTACTAAACCTCAAGTTGTTCAAAACCTTTCTTCTGTTGAAGATAAAAGAAGATATTTTGAAGAAATGTTGGTAATTAAACAGTTGCTGGTAACCATTGACTTCCATATTGTGAAGAAAATGTTGGTTACCAGCATTCTTCTTTTGTGTAGAAGAAAGGCATTCATACAGGTTTGGAACTTGAGTGTTAGTATATAACAATAAATAAAAAATTTGGGGTGAACTATCCCTTTAAATTTAATTAATGATATGGGAACTAGCATGAACAAACAATGAACAACTATATTTTTACTAATAATATATTAGATTTTACTTTTTAATAATGTTTTTGCTTAAAAATCTATTGTTTATTGTTAGTTCATGTTTGCTAATACATTTACTAATGTTAACCAGTGAAATATTGTAAAGTGTTCCCGGATTGTCTTGTTCACCCAATTATTACTATAAAATGCTATGTATTTTTAATTCATTCTGCTTTTACTGATATTTATTCTACATTCTGGTTGTGTTTGTGTCCCTCATCCTGTCAGATTTCTTGTACTGTCTTTGTTTCTGAGTGAGAGTGATGCAGTTTGTGGCTGTGTTGAATGAAACATTAGCCTGCGGGGAGTATTTTAAGGCGCTCTGCGGTGAGCTGTGGAAAGGTTGGGTCAGTTGTCAGAATTCCTGAATTGTGACACACTCAGGGTTGTGTGCTTCTAAATCCCTCACACCCCAAATCCTGGAGCACTTTTCCCAGCAAATGCACAGAATACTGTTAGAATAGAAACTGCCATTTTATTTTTCATCTCCATGAGGCAGCAGTGTCCCTCAATAGGAGGTTTTAGGGCACAGATTACAGGGAGAGCCAGATAGGGTCAAGGGTCAAAGGTGAATGAAAGGAGCGTCCTCTGTACTGAAGTTAACCTTTCACCTTTGCACAGGCAGTCCCATTTGGAGTTCAGACAGCTTGGACTGAGAGTGGATTTAGAGTTAACCGATAGAGTTAATGGACTGCACTCTTCCCCTGTAGTGAACAGAGATTCTCTCACTTTTGGCTGCATGTTTCCTTTTTTTTGGCTGCATAGACCACAGGAATGATTCCATAACATGTCAAACTCCAATGCAGACATGTGCGATTAACCTCAGGACTCCAGATTGACATGTCATTATAAAAGTAGACTTTAAGAATTGATCTGCCAAACAACCAACATGCACAGATTAGTGATGGGAAGTCCAATTTCTTTCTGTGAACTGGTTCACCAGTTTGTTTGTCACGTATACACAATTCTATTAATAAAGCACCCAGTATTTATGTGATATGTGGATGTTGTACATGTCTAAAGCATATAGATTGAATAAAGAAGTCTTAATCAACTCACCTTTTTATATAAACCATGAAAAACCATCAAAAACTTTAATTTCACCACTTGTTGCCATACTACCGTTGACTTGAAACGACTGCCATCAGATCACTGTTGTATTTCCAATACATTTTAGTTGTTCTACTTTATGCTTTTTCGGTAAAAGTCATCAGAAACATACATTTTGCCTCCCTTTTTAAACCCTCAGCAGACAGTTTGTAAACTGGACTTGACTGTATACCTTCATAGATTAACTGGAGTGCAGAATGAGAAAAACTGGCAGAATGGGATCGTAAACTATTGGATTTTGGCTCATTTTGAGTCGGAGTGACTGTCAGGCATGTCCGAAAGTGAGTTTTGATTGAGTAACTTATAGAGCTGTGCTGACTCGAGCTGCAAACTGTTTCAGATGGTTCAGTCCAATATGGTGAACTGATTCATCCAGATTACTAAAAAGAACCGGTTCCAAAAAAAATGATACGTTTGCGATCCGTACGTCACTAACCCAGATCAGTCTTTTATTTTCAGAGCTGGGGTTTATGTTGACTTACTGTACATATGAATATTTATAACTCTAGAAGTGCCGGATGGGAAATGCAGAAGTATTTTCTTCCTTTGGGACAAGATAAATAAAAGATCAAATATGAAAAGCAAGCAGAAATATGTCTTCATGTTAAGCTAATTCAAGTCTGGAGAATTTTCACAAGTTTGCTGCTTGCAATAAGCAAGAGTTATTCTGTTTTGCGATGTAAAATAGCTCACAGCGTTTTGAATATTCATAAACATCCATGCCGCCCATAGTGCAAAGTCTATGACCGCTATAAGCTATGACAAGTGAGTTTACGTTTGCAAATTGAGGCAGTAAATAGGAAGATGCATTCTATTTACCTCACAGCTTGTTAATTTCCTGTAGAATTGAGCATTAAAGCTTCTAGATGAACCATGACGGATTTTCATTTGCTGTGAGAACATGAATCTGTCTCTTCTTTTCAATTTCCAGTTATAGATTGAAGAAATTGTGCCCTAGGTGAATGCACACACATTTCGGCTGTCTCGTCGTGTGATTTTGCCTGTCCTTTACACTCTGGCAGGCAGCTTTCTGGCTGTGAGATTACAACTTCATCTGCACTCAGAACAGAGAGTGTTGGCAGCTCAGGATCTTTAATACAACCAACATCGCTGTAGTAGGAAGCTGAGCCAGTGTGTGCTTTAGATATTAGTCCTCACTAGTGTCACTCACATCTCCCCAGAGCCTCATTATTGAAATTGCAAATTATTGACTCTAGCGCTTCACCTTTGCATTAATGGTTACTTTGACTATACATTTTATGTTTAATATCATTAGCAAACATTATTAGTGATATAGTGCTTCGCATCCATGATGTTGTAATTGATGCAGTATGTGGTCTGGCATTGTCATGTTGGAAAATGCAAGGTCTTCCCTGAAAGAGACGACGTCTGGATGGGAGCATATGTTGTTCTAGAACTTGGATATACCTTTCAGCATTGATGGTGCCTTTCCAGATGTGTAAGCTGCCCATGCCACACGCACTCATGCAACCCCATACCATCAGAGATGCAGGCTTCTGACCTGAGCACTGATAACAACTTGGGTTGCCCTTGTCCACTTTAGTCCGGATGACATGTCCCAGTCTTCCAAAAAGAACTTCAAATTTTGATTCGTCTGACCACAGAACAGTTTTCCACTTTGCCACAGTCCATTTTAAATGAGCCTTGGCCCAGAGAAAACGCCTGCGCTTCTGGATCATGTGTAGATATGGCTTCTTTTTTTGACCTATAGAGTTTTAGCCTGCAACAGCGAATGGCACGGTGGATTGAGTTCACCGACAATGTTTTCTGGAAGCATTCCTTAGCCCATGTTGTGATTTCAATTACAGTAGCATTCCTGTATGTGATGCAGGGCCGTCTAAGGGCCCGAAGATAACGGGCATCCAGTATGGTTTTCCGGCATTGACCATTACGCACAGAGATTGTTCCAGATTCTCTGAATCTTTGGATGATATTATGCACAACTTCAAACTCTTTTTTTGACAAATTTTTCTCTGAGAAACTCCTTTCTGATATTGCTCCACTATTTTTCGCCGCAGCATTGGGGGAATTGGTGATCCTCTGCCCATCTTTACTTCTGAGAGACACTGCCACTCTGAGAGGATCTTTTTATACCCAATCATGTTGCCAAATTGACCTAATAAGTTGCAAATTGTTCCTCCAGCTGTTCCTTAAATGTACATTTAACTTTTCCGGCCTCTTATGCTACCTGTCCCAACTTTTTTGGAATGTGGAGCTCTCATGAAATCCAAAATTAGCCAATATTTGACATGACATTTCAAAAAGTCTCACTTTCAACATTTGATATGTTATCTATATTCGATTGTGAATAAAATATAAGTTTATGAGATTTGTAAATTATTCCTTCATTTTTACTCACAATTGGTACAGGGTCCCACTTGTTTTGATGGGGTTTGTATTGAAGTATAAAGATTAGCAGTGTCCTAAAGTACAGTAAAATTACAAATTATGTATATTTAAAAATAACTTTTCTATTTATATATTTTAAAATGTTATTTATCCCTGTGATGAAAAGCTGAATTCAGCATCATTACTCCAGTCTTCAGTGTCACATGATCATCAGAATTATTCTAAATTCTGATTGGTTCTCAAGAAACTCTTTTGTTATTATTTCTTATTATTATTATATTATTATTACTATTATTAGTAATGTGAAAACGTTCGCTGCTTAATATTTTATTTGTCAGGGTTCTTTAATAGAGAAAACCTTTGTAACATTAGAAATGTCTAAATAAAAGTATTAATTTATTTACAAAATATATATCATACTGACTTAAGACTTTTAATGGGTATATATCAACCAACCTGCTCTCTGGACATTAAAAAAAGTATTAATTTATTTCAATAAACATTTAAACGGTAGTGTAAATATATTGTTCTACATGTAGCAAATGTTTGTGTAGTTTGTGTAAATATTGTAACTATATCTATATATTCTTGGAATTTACGATGCTTTATTCTCATTTTCCCTCATTTTCCATTTCAAAGTGCTTTTTCCATACCATCAAAGCCAAAACTTCCATTAAATATGGAATCCAAACATACTCTGGTCTGTTTTCGAGCTCACTGGGTCCAGGTGTCAGACTCCGCCGTGAGAGCGAGAAGCTGTCAGAGCCGTTAAATGCTCAGAGATTCAGTGTGCTGTTAACGGCACTTAACTATGCAAGTCTTTGACCGGCAGTGAAGTGAGGGAAACTGACATGTTTCCGTGGGTGCAGTCGTTGCTATAGAAACCCTATTGACGGCTCAGTACAGTAAATCAGGTGAGCATTCACAGTGTCAACAATCCCACAATTCTTTAGCAGGGGCACATATCCCATCTGTATCAAATGAATTAAAATGCTTCAAGTTATATGTTGAGACATTTGGCAGTTTGACAGTATTATATGACATTCACAGAAGTGTTTCATTGTCTTTTTATTTTCATTTTCCATACAGAAGCTTCTTATTCAGTGACATGTTACAAACTAAAGTGGAAACTGGGCAGCTTTACCCAGTCAGACGTGTCTCAGCCAGAGCTCTATTTGTCAGGACGCCCAGGACCCACAGTGACAAGGCCTGCCTGTGTCCTGAGATTTATTATTGACAAAGCATTGAGTGCTGCGACTTCAGCTCCTTCTTTGGAATCAGAAAACCTTCTTCTGTAGATACTGTGCAATCGCCATGGGCAGAGATGAACAAGATGCTCAGCGCTTCAGAAAAAGTCCATATTGATTTTTAGTGGTGTTTGTTAATGCTAAAGCATGCATCACTATTATTATTGCTCATACTTATTATGGCTAGGTTATTTTTTTCCAGGGCTTATCAAAGCTGTCAGATATTCAACTCTGACAATATCCATCTGGCAGACAATAAAATGGAAAAAAAAAATCCTATAGACTTTAAGGAGGCATATCTAGATAGTAGAATATCTTGGCGGTAGGGGCACTTTTGACATGAGCAAGTAAGCAGCCACCTAGGAACCACCCAGAGCACCCTAACAACCACCAACAATGCCTTGTCAACCATTTAGAATAATCACTTAGCAGTGCTCAGGAAATCATCTACAGTAGATCACCCTAGCAATTGCTTAGCAATGCCTTGGCAACCATCAAGAACATGTCAGCAATACTCTGGAAACTACATAGAGCACCCTAGCAACTGCTTAGCAATTCCTTGGCAACTATTCAAAACATGCTAGCAACCGCTTTGCAATGTTTCAGCAACCACTTGAGAATATCATCCAGAACACCCTAGCTATTGGATAGCAATGCCCTGGAAACCACTTGGAACACTCTAGTAACCTCTTGGCAACCATCAGATCACCTTAGCAACTGCTTAGCATGTTGGCAACCACCCAGAACACTTTTGCAGCTGTTTGGCAACGAGTCCGGCAACCACCCAAAACATCCTAGCAACGGCTTAGCTTCTTTGCAACCATCCAGAACACCATAGCAACTACTTAGCAATGCCTTGGCAACCACCCAGAACACCTTTACAACCATTTAGCAATGTTCTGTACACATCTACAGTAGATTACCCTAGCAATTGCATAGCAATGCCCTGGCAACCACCTAGAACACCCTAGCAACTGCTTGGCAACCATCCAGAACACTTTAGTAACCACTTAGCAATACCTTGGCAACCACCCAGAACACCTTTACAACCGTTTAGCAACACTCTGGAAACATCTACAGTAGAACACCCCACCAGCCGCTTAGCAATGACATGGCAACCATCCAGAACATGATAGAAACCGCCTAGAAAATGCTCTGGCAACCACCTAGAACCCCGCTTTGCAATGCCTTGGTAACCGCTTAGAACACCCTAACAACCATTTATTTATTTTTTTACCAAAAAAGGTAACATTTTTAATTGATATTTAATCTGAATGGATGATTGGCATGTTTAAAGCTGATGTATACATTAAGTGCATTCATTCTGCACTTCTTAGTTTGATAACGTAAGTGTTATGAACTTGACTTCACTTCACGGAAGTGTGTGTATTTTAGTATGAGTGAGCGTGAAGTGGAGTTCGGTCCGCTCTATCAGTGACATGTCACAGGACCGTCTGTTTATTGTCATCAGATTCTTCTTATCTTCCCCTGGCACCTCCGCTTGCTCCTGGAGGGAATGCAGTTTGGGAAAGAGAGCTCGCCCACCCTCACTGGCCCCCGCACCTTCCAAAAATGCCACCCCAAACCCCCTCCCACCCTCCCCTTCCCTGAACACTCTATAGTAATCTACACTCAAACACTCTCAGTCAGGACAGACAGTCAAGGCAACAGAGAGAGAAGACAGAACCTCAGAGGCAGCAGGCAGCTCCCAAGTGCCTGGAGCTGCACGGTATTTCCTCCAATCATCAACCCAGCCTCAGAGCTCCATCGAGGGGTTCATCAGTATGGTGCTACGCAGCCTGGTCAGCACCTCCAAGGCCAGGCATGCTGCAGAAGAGAGCACGGGTGCAGGGGAAAGGAAGACCAGAAAAACTCAGTTGCCAACGGTGCGACTAAGGTGAAAGTCCAGAGGGCTTAGGACAAGCAATATAGGGGCAGATGAGTGGACGCTAAGGATAGAAGTTTAGGCGCTTGTGTACAGCTTAAAATAGCAGGACATGTCTGGGGCATGGCGGATTCCAGAAGACTGACATTTGTTTTTAAGTGCATGCGTAAGTGAGGAGTGTTAAATGGAGTCTTGCTATAGTTGGAATGGATCGCGGATATGTTAAATCAAAGATTGCTATTTCACGCACATGTTTGTGGCATGCTGGGATAAAATTGTTGTTTATTTCTTGCATGCAAGCTTTTGTAGTTTGGAAAATTTGTGGTAGTGCTGTTGATTAGGAGAAAATCATTCTCCTCTCTCAATTTGTAAGAACAAACAAAAAATATATATTGACAGAAATCCACTTAAAATGGAAGTCTAAAATTAGTATGGGGTATATTTCATCTTTCCATTATAAGTCTATCATTTCTATGTATTTGTTTATTTATGCAAATTGAGGGACAAGTTTAAATTATTTACTGTGTTTATTTAAATAGAATCTGGAACTTTCATTCAGTAGAAGAAGAAGTTACATTTCAGTGTTTCCCAGGACTCACAGACTATCATTAGTTAATACACAAGCTAACATGAACTAACAATGACCCTTACACTTTTTACTGCATGTATTCATCTTTGGTATTGTTAGTTGTTAAAAATGCATTAACTAATGTTAACAGATACAACTTTTAATTTTCAAAATTGATTGGTTAGAAGTATTGTTCATTGTTAACTGACATTAACTAACTAGTTAACTACTGAACCCTTAAAGGCACAGTTCACCTTCAGTTGCTGGTCCCCATCTACTTGCATAGTGTTTATTTTCATACTATGGAAGTCAATGGGGACCAGCATCTGAAGGTGAACTATCCCTTTAATGTAAAACGGTACTTGTCAATTTGCTTTCTTCATTATTTGAAGGGATAGTTCACCAAGAAATGAAAAATCTGTCATCATTTAAGCACACTCATCTCATTCCAAACCTGTTTTTCTGTGGAACACAAAAAAATATATTTTAAGAAATGTCTGAGTGGTTTGTTTTTGTTTATACGATCAAAATCGTCCAATGTAGTTTTAGACACCACAGACTTTCATTGCATGGACTAAAACTTCATAATATCTCCTTTTGTGCTCTTAAAAAAAGAAAGTCATGCAGGTGTTAAATATCATGAGGGTGAGTAAATGATGGCAGAATTTTCATTTTTGGATGAACTATTCCTTTAATTCTAATTGATTTACAATGTTTGTCTTTGGTCATGGCTTTGGTCCAGTAATTGAATTGTTCAGATGGCGTGTTAGCATGATTTAACCTTTTTTTTTTTTGGCCCTGAGCTATTTTAATATGAAACCTTGTGACAATAAAATTCCAGGCAGCTGTCCAGGTCGGGATTATCCACTGTCTTCACAGATCACAGCAGCATTTCCCTTTCTGGATTAGTTTGGCTTCAGCTAGCGAAACAGTTTCCTTAGCTCTCTGTAGCCACACACTCGCATGTTTGCACCCCCTCCTAATCAGATTATTATAGCTCTGCCCTGTAATCCAACCCTTATAGAATTTCTCTTTCAATCTGCTGCTTGCTTGTTTGGAGGGATTGTGTTACACTTTAGCCTGCCCCGGGTTGGAATTGAATTCAGATGGATTTATAAGATATACAGTATTTACATTTTTAAGTGAAGTGAAGGATACATCAGTGTGTTTACATTTTATTGGTGACTGATGTAATAAAATACGTGCATTGCCCAAATGTCTGGTATACCTAAAGAGATTTATTTGTTACAGTCATTCTTACAGTACTCCAATGTTAATCCAAAATGACAGATTAATGTTTTTCAAAATATATTTTTTTAAATATTATTTTATTTTAAGGTGAAATTTTTAAGTGAAGTGAAGGATACATCAACGTGTTTACATTTTATTGGTGACAGATGTAATAAAATACTCGCATTACCCAAATACCTGGTATACCTAAAGAGATTTATTTGTTACAGTCATTTTTACTGTACTCCGCATTGCACAGGTGAGCACGACCTAAAATCTGGCAAATGCCATTTAACCAAGAACCTAAAGTTTGTATTTGTCTTTTTCTTGATCAAAGTTTTTTTGGGGGGCAATTCTTAATCCAAATTTCCTGACCACTAGCTTAATCCTCTTTGATAGAAACCCCACTGGATGATATTTAAAGTATCATCAAATTACCTGTAGATTGACGTTTATGTATGACGCAGACTTTGCTGTCCATCTTGAAGGTGTCTTTCCTAAATCTCATATAAAGCTTAGATATTTTCCATTTTGTGTGTGGTTAAAGTCCTTGCCAATATGTTTTGGTACGTGGGAGATAATAGTCAGGCATAATGATTACTTTTTCTTGGCAGTGTGTAGAATAAACATGCAATTCCCTTGATTTCAGCTCAACTTTTGAATGCCTTTTATTTCGCTCCCATCTGTCTTTGCAATTGGCACTCATTTGATGAGATGGCTGAGGTGCAGACCACTGGGAAAATTAACGTAAACAGTTCAAGAATTATGACAAGGCAAGAGAGATTAAAGAGAAGCCCACACAGTCAAAAATGAGAGGCTGGAAGTTCACTCAAAGAAAGATGTTATTCTTTCCTCTTTACAGATGATTCTGACCGTATTCCTGAGTGATAATCAACAGTTGCTGACCGAGGTGCCCATTACCCCAGAGACGCTCTGTAAGGATGTGGTGGAATTCTGTAAGGAGGCTGGGGAGAGCGGCTGCCACCTCACTGAGGTCTGGAGAGGAAAAGGTATGAGTCTATTGGCACATACACTACTGTTTAAACGTTTGGGGTCACTAAGATGTTTTTTAAAGGAAAAGAAAGTGTTTTATTCAGCAAGGATTCGCTACATTGATCAAAAATTACAGTAAAGGCATTTATAAGGGGGAAAGGGGAAGTTGTGGCCTAATGGTTAAAGAGTCGGACTCGACACCCAAAGGTTGTGGGTTCGAGTCTCGTACGGCATAGGATTGTCGAGGTGGGGGGGGACTAGTGAATGTACAGCGCTCTTCCCACTTCAATACCACGAATGAGGTGCCTTGAGCAAGGAACACCGAAAGCCCCACTGCTCCCCCGGGCGCAGCAGCAAAAAATGGCTGCCCGCTGCTCCGGGTGTGTGTTCACGGTGTGTGTGTGTTCACTGCTGTGTGTGTGCACAAAATGCAGAGCACTAATTTCGAGTATGGGTCACCATACTTAGCCACATGTCACGTCACTTTAATGTTGCAAAAGATTTATATTTCAAATAAATGCATTCTTTTGAACTTTCTACGTGACGAAGTATCTGAAATAATAAGCTTACAGTTTACACAAAAAAATATGAACGCATGAACATTGATAATAAGAAATGTTTATTGAGCAGCAAATCAGTATATTATTATGATTTCTGAATGATCATGTGACATGAAGACTGGAGTAATGAGTAAATGATGCTGAAATTCGATTTACATAACAAAGGAAATAAAGTATAGTCTTTTATAACTGTGTTTAAAATAGAAAAAGTTATTTTAAAATGTAATAATATTTCAAAATATTACTGTTTTTACTCTATTTTGATGATTTTTGATTGGTGAGCATGAGAGACTTCACTGAAAACACTGAAAAATCCAACCAACCCCAAACGTTTGAATGGTAGTAAATTTAAACTTGCAAGTTCTTATATAAATAGTCTATGTGGCTTTGATTGAATTTAGACAATATAAACTCGGATTTAGCTAGTATTTTTTACCTATTCTTGCAAAGCAACATTTTTAATGTATAAGTTTTTTAGGTTAGGTTTTTCATCTTATATTTATATTTTATTTAATTTCAGCTTTCTTTCAATAAGCTTAATAGTTTTAGTTTTAGATAACAGTAACAACATTGCCCTGATTGGTTCATGGGGGCCTGTAAGTGAGCCATCTGAGTCTGAGACTAGTGTCGAATCAACACATTACACCGTAATGTAAAATCATATAGTGCTTTCTAGTCTGTTTAGTCTCATGAGTCAGCATTGTTTTCAATTCTTTTGAACGTCAAGAACTGTTCTTTCGTCATGGCATATGTACAGTGCATCCGGATTTCTACATGCTCTGCTCAATATGGCTGACAGATACAGATGTATTGCTTAGTGCTTTTACATCACTAAATAGCACTGAATGGAAGCGTTCATGGACCAGATCCCACAGAGAAAGCAAAACTGTCCATCACATAACAATGACGTCCTTGTCAGAGTTGGTCCTAGACAGTGGGTGGTAAAATGTGGGTCAGAACGTCTCAGGGCCTGGGCCGCAGCCTCTAGGTTTGTTTACATGGCTCCTGCGGGCCTGTTATTCTAGTGTCCCACACATGGCACGCGGCCCGCACTGTCAAAGACAGTAAAGATAGCCTTCAGCAAGGATAGCCAGACCTTTTTCATCTGGACGTGCCACCGTGTTTTGCTACGGGGCTATTATGTAATAGAAAGGACATTTTCCTTTTTAAGTTTTCATACCATGCGGATTAGATTAAAATAGAGAAGTATTATAACAGTTTTGACATTGACATCTTCTGTGCTATGCATAGAGTGCAGGGTTTTATAGCCTGACTGTAACAAAGAGTGTCTGTCTCTCTCTCTCACAGAGAGAGCGATCCCTTTTGATCAGCTGATGTTTGAGCACCTACAGAAATGGGGTCAGAGGAGACAGGAAGTGAAGTTTTACCTGCGGCACGAGGAGTCTCCCATCGCAAACGTTTCTCAAGGTGGGTAAAAGTGATGAAAGACTGGCCATGACCACGACAGGACATTTTGTCGGTTACTTGGTTTCTTTTTTTTGTGCCGTTGTGTTTAACTACTGTTCAAAATGTTGTGGTCGTTAAGATTTTTTTACGTTTCTTATGCTCTCTCACATGATCCTTCGGAACTTATTCAATGTGGAAAGCAGTTGTGCTTTGTAAAATGTTGTGTTTTCAGGATTCTTAGGTGAACTGAAAGTTAAAAAGAACAGCATTTAACTGAAATTTATTTTTGTAACACAGTAAATGTCATTACTGTCAATTGATTAATAATGATCTTGGCTGAACAAAAAAACCAGTATATGTGTTTTTTTTTTTTTTAAATCTTACTGGATGTAGTGTAAGATCAGAGCCACTTGTTAACTAATACTTGCTAATCTGTAGTTTACCAAGATACATTCATTAAAGGGACTGAATCACTATTCATTTGTTCATTTGAATGAATTGTACAGATGAACTGATTCAATAAAATCAAAGTTTAGGGGAGCATGTTTGCTTATTGCCTATTAACTAAAAGCCATCATGTTTCTAGTGTTCAAATCTAGTGATCTAGAGACTGATTCTTTCAGTTCTTTTAAATGAGAGTCCTGTCAGCATTGGGCTTTGCAGAGTTTTTCCTGCGCAGTTATCTGCAGTTACGTAACTAATCCTTTTTGTGTGTAATTGGTCTCCCGCCTTCTTGCACTCAAATCTGCACCTGAGACAGACCACAGCTCCATCAGACTAGAGAAGACGAGGAGCGCCGACGCCTGTCTGACCTTCACAGAGAAATGCAGACTTTGAGTTTTCAAATGACAGAATGCATCACTAATATTGCTCATACATAGGGTTAGTGATTTGACGGAACTATGGGGGAAAGAGCGCAGACTAGAGGCAGCAGAATTTAAAAAGTAGAGACAAATGGAGAACGGAAGCTGAAGAATGTATTTGCTTTTCTGCAAATAAGTGATTACTGGAAAACATTACAGAGAAAAGGCGGAGGGGGGGGTGATGATTTTGTGAGCATCTGCACAGAAAAAAAAATATTTTTCTTCAAAAGCTGAAAAATTACTTTTTACTCTTTTTGAGTGCAAACAGGCTTTTAGGGCTGAATTGTTTTCGAAAAATGATTAGTTTTTAGATATATGAGAAAAAAAACTCTAGTTTTATAGACTACATTCTCACTATTTTTACCCTTTTATAAAATTATGGTTTTATTGTAGGGAAATAAAATATTAAAACAAATATTTGTAAAATGTAGTATACGGTTAAAACGACATATTTGTTATAATAAAAAACTAAATATTTAATAAAAATATTTGTAATATTTTTTAACTGTACATTTTTTTAAATTTTTTAACTGTAAAATGTTAGTATCATTGAGATACTATTGTAGTTTTTAATAATATTTTGAATCAGTTTTTATTTTTACATTTTCTTTTGATGGTAGTTAAAGTTTTTTTTTTAAATCATTTTAAAAAATATATCTCCTATCGTTTCTGTTAATATATTTATAATTTTATTCAGTTTTGTTATTTAGTACATCAAGTTAAAAACGAAATAAACTGTTGCCTGGGTTGAAATAAAAAGCTTCTATATATATATATATAATATATATATAAGTATTTCGGTGAAATTTATGACAATTTTTTACTGGTTTCAATTTTTAGTTTTAGTTAATTTATAATAAACCTGAAAATTACAATACAATTATTCTATTCTAAATTATTCATTCTTAAACTATCAAGCTTATATTTATTTTATGTTCAGTAACTGCATAATAATGCACTAAAGCCACTCATAACACCTTAGCAGTAACACCATGGCAACATTGTGACAGTAAGTTTTTGCACGGAATGTAACATTCTAGTTCATTGTATCAGTACATTCTAAATTAGTCTGTGAGAGCAGAGGGCGGTCAGTGGGATTGTGTACAGGCCTATCAGAGGCGGCGCGGTCCATGAAGGTCTAGGTATTTCCAGAGCCTCTGACAGGATTACACATAATAACACAGCCCTGGATTTAGAGAATTAAACTCCTGCTTATTTATAGATGGCACATTTGAGAGTGCTGGTGAAACAAAGGCTCACAAAAGAGAAATGACTGGAGGTTGGTAATCGTTGTTAAACAACCCACTGTCTCGGCACACAGTAATCAGGGTAAATATGCCAGTCAAAATTCCACTGCTGGATCATATGCTCATTAGATTCAAAGGTACCACTTTTCCTTCCTTTTTCAGCCATACGTGTGACTGGTGTTTTATTATTTTATGTTTTATCAATACAAAAAATGCCCCTTTGTCCAGTAGCACTGATTATGTTTGCCCACAGCGGTGAGTTTTTAAGCTCTGCAACCATCTTGACTTTGTTCGAGTGCAGGGGTGAAGATGTGATCTTGTTTTATTTCCAGCAGGAAGTCAAACTTCAGACCAGGCCGACAGGAAGAGCAAGGGGAACTCGGACAAGCCCTGCGAGAATGGGGTACGTTCCCATTCATGCTGTTCTCAGTCACACTTTCCTTCTGGACTGTTTAAGACTCGTAATGAGGGCTGCTCACTGAGGCTTCACGTAATTACGGTGAAACTGTGTAGCCAAAACACAAGTTCAGCACTTAAGTGAGCAATGCTCTACTTTTCGTGCAGTAAATGTGTGTAGTTTCTATTAATGTATCAAGCCATAAAAGCACACTTTTGATGCAAATTTGCTTTTGTTTTTGGAGTGAAAGATTAGAAATGACTTAAAACGCCCTTTTATCAGTTGCCCATTTTTGTGTTTTCATTGGCTTCTTGGCCCACTTTTCCTTAATTTGAGCTTTAATTAAATTATCTTTGGGCCTGTACACTTGACAACATTTTGGATGCATCATCTGTTGTCATATTGTCCTTGATATTGAAAGTGCAGATAACTTACAGTAAGGTATTTCTGTACACACTGGAATACTCTTACTCTATATACAACTCATTATAAAATTAGTATGTAATAATAATATGCAATACTTGTCTGCTGGTTTGCTAAGAGAAAGCTTTCATGATTCTTGAGTCATCTTTGAGAAGATTAGAGATATCGTTTATTATAAGTGAGTGCTGCCATTTTGCGCATGTAAACGCACTTAAACATGGACCAAGTCATTGTTTTCATATCTGAAATGATTGCCATGATAACAGGGGTATTTTCTCACACAAGCACTTATGCTTCAGAACAGTGTTATTTTAGTATTATTTATGTATTTTTATTAATATTTTGAATTAACTTTAATTTTTGTATGGTCAGTTTTCATTTTAATTACATTTTTAATTTTAGTCATTTTTTTTATTCAAATTACTTTCTTTATAAAAATGATTTTAGTAATTTTGAGGTTCTTTCATCATGATTTTTTTAATATTTATTTCTAATTAAGTTATTTATCTTTATTACCTTTTAGTTTTAGGAATGTAGCAACCAGGGCAAACATTTCTCTCTCTCTTGTAATAAGCCGTGGTTTTTTTGTCAATATTTATATTTTATTAGTATATATTTTAACTAATTTTTAATATATTTGTTTAATAGTTCAGCATTGCTTCAGAAGACTTGAAGTATACATTTCTTTTTTGGTGCTTTTTTTTTGTAGATGGACAGGCCCTAGTTAGACTGTACATTCTTATTGTATGGAAAAAACACTGGACAGGTTTGGAACAGTAAATGATGGCAGAAGTTGCCATATAATTATGCTCCAGTTGGAAGTTAGAAGTCGGAAGCTTCGCAGCAGGGAGCTTGTGTGCAATGTGCTGATAAGCTCCAGTCCCCCACCAAAGTCATTTGCAGTGGATTGGTTCATGTGGCGGACACAGGACGTTTTAGAGAAACAGAATACACAGGTCACTCAACTACATAACGCTGCCTAGATTCTGTACACTTTCTATTCCACTCCATATGTCTTTGATACTGATCATGCAGAAAAAAAGAGGAAGTGTTCTCTTCTTCCGAGCTCAAAAATGCACATCTACATTCCTCTGCCAGTATCCATGTCAGTATTTCAAGAAAAAGGAAATCGATGTCTGTAGGTATATATTCCAGATCTCCAGACTGATTAACATTCCACAAGACCGTAATCATAAAACCCATAAAGCTGCACAGCTATTGAACAGGTGGTCATTGGGACCTTCCCAGCGTCACCAGTTATGTTATAAATGAGTGGCACGCTCACTGTGGCATTCCGGTATGTGGCCCTCCCCGCGTCCCATTATGCAGCTGTTATTAGAGATAATTCAGGCAGTGGGGGCTTCTCTTTCAGGCCGTATCATGTGATGATATTTTAATTACATCCGGCCAATAAACTTTAGGACTTCTGAACTTCTGCACTGGCCTGATTGTATACTCTGTCAGCGTAATATGCAAGTCTGCAAGTGTGCTCCACTTTAAACCAGGTCAAAGGGCCAGAAGGCAAAATATTAGCTACATGTTCAGCACACCAAAAATCTCTTCCTGCCCCTGATATTACAGCCGAGCAACTGAGAATGACTATTTACATTGTACATTTGACGGTCATGTATTATCTTTATATAGTGTTTCTGGGTCTGAATACATCAGATTTATTCAGGATGGTTTAAGTCATTATGCACATGTCAACATGTGTTTTTTGTCCATCTGCATGTATTTTATTTATTTATTAGCTCAGATGGATATTAGATGGATGTACACTACAGTTTGGATTCTGTATAATTTTTGTAAAGACATGTTTTATCTTCAAGGCTGCATTTATTTGACCAAAAATAGAGTAATATAGTGAAATATTATTACAATTTAAAAAATGTTTTCTATTATAATATACTTTAAAATGTTATTAATTTCTGTGATGGGTAAGCTATTTTTTTTGCAGCCATAACTCATAATTTCTTATTATTATCAACGTTGAAAACAATTGTTCTGCTTAATATTTTTGTAGAAAACATGAAAAAGAAAGAAAGAATAGAAAACTGTCAGAAAGAATTAGAATAGAATAGAAGAAGAAACTGTGATGCATATTTTATTTTTTATTTTTTCAAAAGAAGTTCAAAAGAAATGGGATTTATTTGAAATAGATATTGAAATATAAAATCTTTACTGTCACTTTTTATCAATTTAATGCATCCTTGCTAAATACAAGAATGAATTTAATTTAAATTAATTTATTACCAACCCCAAACTTTTCAATGGTGGTATATGCTGTTATGTGTCAAAAATGTCAGATTTTCCTTTAAACTATGTTTAATTTATGCCTTTATGTGTTTAATATCATCTGATGCATATTGCACAAAAATAAAATTACAGCAAGTACTCGTTTTGTGCAACTTTGCATACTTAGTGACATCAAACCAATTAAGAAATACTCAAAGAGTTTGTTTTGAGGCAGAGAATTAGATATTTTGGTCAGATATAAATCTATAAACATTTAGTGAAATTTTTTAACCACTTTTGCTGAGATCATTATTTACCACAGCACTATTAAAATGATTTTTTTAAAGCTATTTAGTTTCCATTCTTAAGTGGAATGTAAAAGCAAAACAGACTCTGGTTGGTGTCTTTACTTTAAGTCAGACTAAGTGGGCGATTCTTGGCCAGAATAAGCTGCAATCTGGACAAGACTGTTATGCTGTGAGTTAAAAGTCTGGCTATGCAAGAATATAAAGAGATCTTTCATCAGGCACATTGTGGTTTTCAGGCCTGGTCTGTCTGGCAGCTCGGTCTCTGAGCTCGCTGACCTTGTCCCACTCTGATATCACTATCATTGACCTTCAATCTCTCTTTTTCTGCCTCTAGATGCTCTTGTAACATTCCATGTGATGATGCCTAGAGTTACCATTTCGGTAGCACTGCACCTCCTGCACCCGGCAGATAAAACTTTATTAGATAATCAAAATTCACCGTAAAATGCGATTAGAAGTTCTGCAAGAATGCAGAAGCTTCGTCTGTTAATGCTTAGCCCTTGAAAGATCCCAAAGATCTGTGCATGTTGTCCCTAAGGGCGCTTTGCATAGTCATGAAAGAGCAATGTGTTTCTGCCTAAATGCAGCAGGAAAAGGAAACAAATACTGTGAATGAACGTGTCATTGCATTTGAAGACAGCACTGTGAATTCTTCTAATTATCATTTAGCACTTGGCGTGACATTTAGTGATTCTCAACTGGTTTGCCTTTAGGACCCAGATTTTACTTTAGACATCGTGTTGTGACCAAAATCAGAACTGAAATCATCATTTCAAACAAACAAAAAAATCCTTGAAATCAAATATTTAAATAGTTTATTATAGTATCATTGTTACTGATTTGTTCAGTGGTGATTATGTGGATTGCAGCTTATTTGTCCAGTTGTTCTCTTCCAAATGTCTATTTTTTCGCAGAATCAAATCTCTAAAGCACATGCCTGTCTGATGCATATTGTTCAGTGTGTACACTGAAGTTGAGAGCACAGATTTTGCCCTGTGGCACTGGCTGTGTTTTTCAGCATATGGACATATGAAGGTCAGTTATGAGTGACTGTGGTCAGTACGTGGCGCTATTAAAATGCAGAGGGAGCTAAATGGCTGGCTCAGCGTTATTATTGCACTTATTGACTGTGCCCATTTCAGTCTAAGATACCTCAACCAACTGGCACGTCTTGTTCAATTGCTCATCTGCTGTTGGAATATGGATTAGCCCACATGTGCATCACAGGATTGCCGAAAGAGATGCATTTTAAAATTGTGCATTTTAACTCCTTGTTGCTTACTTATTGAGATCTGACAGAATTTTAATTAGTAATGGCAAAAACTTAAAAAAAATGCACATTATGGCATTATATTAGCCATTGACCTTTTTTTTTTTTGGACATGTTTACCATGGTATTATTTGTAGTAAACAGTAGTAAACCTCTTTAGGGGAGTAAGATACTTTTTTAAGTGGAATTGACGTGTTTCCTTGTTAAACATCAATTTCATCAGCTTCCTCTTGTGCACTGTAAAGCATGGTGCATTTGAAAGCACGCGCATGCTGTAAAGTTGTGTCGCAGTTCTGCAAACATTAATGGCCGATTCTCTGGAGACTGTCACGCATCTGGGAGGAAGTGAGTGCGGGGCAGCTGTGGCGCAGCACGGGCAGTCTGACAGCGGCGCTCCCGGGAGAGGAGGGGTCTGTCTGTGTGTGCGTGCTGTGGTCATGTCCGATTCGCGAACGAATCATTTCTTTTCAACCGGTTGACTCGGATCATTTGAACCGATTCGCTTTGATGTTGTAAATTCCCTGTAAGTGAGATCTTTGGGCGTAGAACATTGAAGCGATTGAAGCGGTTGCAGCGATTACAGAAATGAATCGGACCATTTAAGCAAAGCGATTCGCTGAAATTAATCGGAATTCTTATTCGATTAATTGTTAAACCGTTCCAGGGGCGTTTACAGGGGCACAGTCCCCTATCAAAAAACATTTGGCCCTATTTTAATACTCTTTTTAAAATACTGTTTTGGTTTTAAATTTATATAGCCTAATTGTCTTTACCTGAGTCACACAGTCGTCCACAAGCTGCACGTGCAATAAAGAGTAGTAGTTGACAAACGATAGAAGATATCTGTAAGTTTTGTTTTCTACAAATAAGTAAGTAAATATCCATCATGCACTCCTCTTTTTTTCTTTCTGTTTAAAAAAAAATCCCGTTACAATTTTGGTGTGAGAAATAACCGCTGCATATTAGGGGTTGACCGACTTCTGATTTTTTGAAGTCGACTTTTATGTGATGAAAGTCGAGTCGAAGTCGACTAGTCGCTGATGACGTCATTAATGAACAAATAACTCTGGAGCTGTGATAAACACCTTGTGCACAGCTATGGCATATGACACAGCGCTGCCCACACGGCTGTTGCTCCTATAACAGCTTTTTTTTATCAGTTCTTTTGACTTTGGGTTGTTATAGTTCTCACAGATTTCTGCTCGTTCTAAATCAGATACAGATAAAGCAGCACAGTAAAGATTACATTCATATGAATGCATTAGTGAGAACGATTTCGTGTGTGAATTAATTATACCTGGCAGCGTCTCTTTACTAGTAGTGAAGCTGTGGAATTTAGTTATTAGAGTCTGAAAATTTCTCCTAAAATTAGCGGTTTTATCAGGCTCCTATGTTTAGCTTCAGAAATGTCACATTAATGGCAATGTGTAGGTCCTTTTCTATGCCATTAAAGTGAAATAAATGAACATAAACATAGGAGCCTGATAAAAATGCTAATTTTAGAAGAAATTTTCAGATGGCACTTAGAGGCTTTTGCATCTGAACTCTTCAAATATGTGCTTGAACTTTTCAGTTTCTAAGCTATTTTATTGAGAACTCACAGAACAGTGTTGACAATATATTTCGCGCTGAAGTGATGATAGAGCTACTGTCTGTAGCCTGTATGTGTGTGTTACAGTGCAGCAGCGCATTAGATTAGAACGGCGATTAATTTTCCTGTACCAATACGCTTGTTTAAAAGTGCTTCTCACGGTCATTTACGAGCATCCAGTAGTAATATAATCACACATGTTTGTCTGGAGCGCTTCAGAGTATGCAATTTATTGTCATTGAATGTTTGGAAAACGGAGCGGGTAAATGTTGGAGTCCCTTCAAAGATGTATTATCCTGTTGTGCCCTCTAAGGACCAGCGACTGCGACTTCAAGATTTAAAGGCATGCAGGCATGAAGTCGATTATGCCGAGTTCACACTGCACGATTTTCAAACTCGTCAGATTGCCGTTGTTTTCACACTGTGTGACTATCTGGGGTAGCGTTCAGTTGCTGCTGTGTTCACATTGCGCGATGGATCGGCGACAGGAGGTTACATACTGCATGACTTTACAATAGAAAGAATCGCCGACAGCTCTGTCTGGCCCGCAAACTACGTTTCACAAAAAAACACACACGAGAAGTGATAAGGAAATAACACGAAAACCCGCGTGCGTCAGACCGGAGTTCTCGCGAGCAAGACTGGAATTATTTTAAATAGATATATATAGCTCGCAAATTGTCTGTGAGCTGATTTCCAGCTACAAGGAGAAAAAGAAAAACAGATTATGCAGGAGGGAGATGCAGGGAACAGGGATTGTGTGTTCTGCAAAGAGAGTTGAAGGTAAATAAATTTGCAGTAACGTAACTGTTATGCTGATGTTGTGGCTTGTCAAGCAAATGTCTGTGCTTATTTCTGTATGATATAATTGTTCATATATATATATTAAAATACTGATATTCTGGTCTATAACTCCTCCCGAACTTCCCTCTGCCCTGTATCTGGTCTCTCATTGGCTATAGGTCGATTAGCCCGATGTGTTTTTTCAGTCGAACTCCTTGCACACAGCGTGGATTGTGAATCGCCGACAGATCCCGATATTTAGATGCCCAAATTATTTCACGGGCTGGTCGGCGACTGTCGGCGATTCCCGAGATGCGTTCTTTGATAATTCACTCGCGTGCACGGAGCACCGATTTGTCGATGTCGGGCATTTGTCGCGATTTCACAAAACCTGTCGGCGGACTTTTTTTTTGTGGGAAAAATCGGGCTAAAATGTGCCGTTATGTGAACTCGGCATTAGTCGGCGCAACCCCTACTGCATATACGATTCAGTGTGTGAGTGAACCGTCTTAATGAATCAAACTGAGCGAATCATTTCAGACCTTTTTGCAAACCCGTTTGGATCAAAAGTGTGATTCATTCGTGAATCTATCATCGCTAGTTCTGATTCTTAACATCTGATAGAAAAACATGACTTGTTTGCTTAAATTATCAGAGAAAATGATTCTCAGGTGGGTATACGGCTGTGGGGGAAGTCGTGGCCTAATGGTTTAGAGAGTAGAACCATAAACCCAGGTGCGGTTGAAGTCTCGTGGAGTATCATGTATAATATCGTAAAGGGATTTGTAGGTGGGGGGGAGGCGTGATGTACAGCGCTCTCTCCCACCTTCAATACCACGACTGAGGTGCCCTTGAGCAAGGCACCGAACCCACAACCGCTCCCCGGGCCCCGAAGCAATAAATGCCGATGCCCATGCTCTTGGGTGTTTTTGTGTGTGTCAGGTTTGTGTGTGTCTGTGCAGGCGGTGTGTGGCCTGGGAGGGGAATAAATGCAGCAAGGAGCACTTAATTCCGAGTATGGGTCACCATACTTGGCCACATGTCACGTCACATCACGTCACGTATATGTCAGTCCCATAAGGATTTATAAGTGATATTTTACTAGGGCACAGCGGTATTTAACTGTAAGTAGCCTAATTAGGGTAGCGACCGACTCTTAAATCAATCTTTTAGACCGGGTTTGTAAACTTGTTCAACCGATTCTTTGAAAAGATCCGACTCCAACGAACGATTCGTTGAGGAATCGGACATCACTACTGCAGTCTCCACTCCGGGCAGGAGAAACACTCACACACATCAAGAGCGAGAGAGAAGTGCTTGCATGTCAAAATTGAGCCTTGGGGGGGGACTTACGCAGTCTCCATCATCACACATTCACGTTAACATTTTACAAAGGTCACGCGTTTCTTTCCAACATTTTAGTGTTTAATGTACTGTAATTACTCATCAGAGTCACGAGACTAACTATGTATAGTAACGTTAAGCAAAAACACGCAAAGTCAGTTGCGCGGAGTGGGGATGACACTGACAGCCTGACTCATCGCTAATGTGCTGGATGACTTCACTCCTGCTTTTTGGAGAGGGGATTGCGGCTGTGAGTGTGTCTCTGGGGTCTCATAACGAGCACAACACCGCAGACACTACAGCTGCACTGCATCCGTCCACACAGTGCCGATGCTTTTCTCATAAGAGACTCGGAAACGCGCACCTGACTGTTAGAAATGGAGTGGAACCACGTCGAGACCGTGCAGGAATTCACAGCTGAAGGACAATGCAGCAAAATTAAGGTCCGATCATGCAGAATAACCTGGGATTCTCACCAGGTAATATCAGCGTTCATCTTTTAAGTGTTTCTTTATGCGTTGGTCTGTGTAGCATTGATTTGTGAAGCACAGAACCGGTTTACTCAGATTTTCAGCCTGTTCGTTTGTTGAGCAATAGGATGAAGGATTGACCAGTTGTGATAAGTGTCAAAGTGCTGGATCAGGTTACTTTGTTGTGTAGTTATATGAGCTGATAGATCACAGCTGTATGTATAGGGAAGGAATGCTGTCAGTTGACATGTAATATTTGGGTAGTTGACATGACATTTCAAACAGTGAGTGTGGACACCCCTAATGCTACTCGTGTAATCAGCCCCACCCTTAGGACTCTTTAAACTACACATCATGCTCTATATGTGACCTGGAGCACAACACAACCCAGTCAAAAACGGGTACGTTTTCACGGAAAAAAGTAAAAAAAACTTACAACAAAACAAATATTGAGAGATAGGTTTATCACATATGAAAAGCTGAATACATAGCTTTCTCATTGATGTGTATGCTTTGTGTGTAGGACATATCGATTGGTCGAGGGATACAACTATATGAAGAATCTGGGAACGGAGGTTCTGCAAAAAAATCTAAATACTGGAGAAAAAAAAACGCCTTTTAAAGTTGTCCAAATTAAGTTCTTAGCAATGCGTTTTACTAATCAAAAATTAAGTTTTGATATATTTACGGAAGAACATTATCTTTACTTAATATCCGAATGCTTTTTGGCATAAAAGAAAAATCGAGAATTTTTTTTCATTTTTTTTTTTTTTTTTTGCATACAATGTTTTTTTTTGGCTATTGTTTCAAATATAACAAGCGACTTAAGACTGGTTTTGTGGTCCAGGGTCACATATGTATAATCTATAGCATGCAGTTTTTAGTTGTAGTGATCTCAGGGAGAGACTACATTGGATATTGTTCTTTTAACCATTTATGTGAGCTCCAGAACAATAACAACAACTAGTCGACAATCATTGCAGGACACAATACTTAAAATTATTTAAATATCCATGAGAACCAATGTCATTATTTTGCAATTGTTGCTAATTTATAATATAAGAGCTCATTATCACTAGTAGGACTAGCTGGTTACTCCTAGAAGCGGACAGTTCTGGGGCAAATGCTTTTATTAATATTATGGCATGGCTAAGATTAATGTTTTAATTGAAATGCACCATAGGTTTAGAGAGTATATATTGGATAACATAGAAGTCTTGGAATAAATATGTTTTGACATTAAATCATGTTACTCGCCACATAGAAAATTTACTTTGGCATTCCAAAATAAGTTGTGTTTAAAATAAAATCGAGGATATAACTTATGTCATTTTCTCAATCACACAGAGATAATGGGCTTTTCTGAATATTTGGTTATGTGATAGAAATTGTGCTCAGTTTACACATCTAAAAGTCTGATCTACTCACTATCCTATTTTATTGTCAGCTACCATGGACAGGTGTGCGTAAGAATCTAGAAGAGATCCGTGCTTTCTATTAAAATTGTGATACAATAAGTGTGAATGAGTGTTGGTTGTGGATTGAATGTTGCAATCTAGGGTGGACTCTGCAAACTGACATTTTTTTCAGTAACTGCCATGTCAGACCTCAAAAAGTGCATTTGTGAGAATTGTTGTTGTGACAGGAGGGACTAAAAGTACTCTAATGTGGCTCATTTGTCAGACAAGATATGAATAGCAGTGGCTGCAGGCTGGCGATGACCTAATAGACTATGTCATGGGTGAAAAAGGGTGAAAAGGAGTGAGGTAAAGAGAGAATTATGTTTCCTGTAGATAACACTGTATGTGGTACTATTGGCTATAAATGTAAAACATTTATAACTGTATATGCTGTAGTCACACATTAGATATTTCAAAACATTCCTCACATACAGTACTTCAATTTATGCAGCATGGGGTCATAATGTAATGGGCGAGTGTGTTTAATACTTCGTGAATGATCTCTTCCTGAGTAGGGCCTGTTCCCTCAGAGCCACCAGGTGCTCACCAACACCAGAACGGCCCCAGGGGTGACCTCATTTTCTGTGGATAGTACCACATTTCAGGCGAATCCTTCCACAGAGTGAACATCCAAGATTACTAAGAACGGCCTTCCCTGAAAGAATTGAGATTTTCCCCTGAAAGAATGTGTATTCTGTATGGCAGAGAAAGCCTTTGTTTTCTGATGGTAAATTATCTGTAATGTAAACAGAATGGAAACAAATTATGGATGACGCATTGTTGCCTGACACGTGTTGTCTGACGCTTGGCTAAGTGTTTCCTTCCCAGTAGTGCTTTCCCAGGATTTACTTATGGTGTGCTAAAGTCACTTCAGAAAGATTGTATTTAGGAGTTGACGCACATAACCGCCACCACAAGGTTGGAATTATGAGCAGGAAACTCTGAACTTTCTTTAAGCCCAGAGTTTCCGAGTTGGGTACCTGTCGGTAAGAAAACATGTCGGATGTAATGGATGCAGTGTCTGTATTGACATTAAATTTGTTTAGATGAATGATGATATATATTTTTTTGTATTTACAAAAAAACTAAAGGTACGTTAACACAACAACAATGTAGTTGGCGATGTCACTTTGTAAAGAAACACTACAGTACATGCCTGTGCATATACCTATAGACTTAACATGTAATACGCATATGTGCATGACGTCACCGTATTCACAAATTTGGGTTTTTGTTGTCTACACGGAGACCATAATATTATCATTTTTACACCTTGCAATTTAAAACCTGTTTTCAAAAGTTTGCATTTTCAGGACAAAACGAGCGAGAAGTTGTTGATTGTCGTTGTAAACATGACCTACGGCCCAAACCGTACAAATATAAAGCTTTTGCAGTTTTTTTTTTTTTTTTAAGTGGTGTTGTGTAAACGCCCCCAAAGAAAACCATTGAAAAGCAAAAACACCCTTGATTGGCATTTTTTATTCATTGTTTTGTATAAGAAGAGTTAAAAGAAAGTTTATAGAAGTGGTACATCGCCATCTTACTTCAACCAAGTGACTTGAACACATCTGCCATCGTAATTACGACTTCTAATAAATACGAACTTCCCAAGAGGACTTTAATGCACCAGCATTCAATTAATCAAGTGATTCATTTAAGTCATTGGCAGCAGAACTGAGCACCTATGAGCAAAAATGGATGATTTCAAATGTCTGATTCTAGGGGGTCCTGCATTAGTCACTCAGTCAGTCAACAGCCATTAAGATGAAATTAGAATATTAACAGATAGATTTTTCCAGTTATTACAGACCTCACTGCAGTTACATTGACTAGAAAAATTATTTCAGAGTTGAGCATTTCTACTTTATCTGAAAGCACAGAGACCTCTCACAGGATATCTAGTGCCGATTCCATCTTAACTGGCCAGCCCCAATTTTAACATGGACTTGCCACATTGACTTTTCTTATAAAATCTCAGTGATGCCTCAATGAGATCATTTAGATAAATGTACCCTCCACTCGAAAATGAGGTTTTCCACAGTGCTCTGACTCACTAGGGCCTGTCAGATGTTTTAATCATTATAAGTATAACACGTGTGCAGTGAGCCAGTTATGGGAATTGATAAAAGCCAATGACTCCTTTATTTTGAATGTCTGCTATACTGACGTGTCAGACAGAAAGACTATCTCGGATTTGTTTATGAAATTTCAGAACATTCGGATACATAAGCTCTTGTTACTTGTGTTATTGAGTGTGTATGTATTTGCTCATATCGTTAAGTATGAGTGATTGTTATAGAGTGTGTAGGTGAGTTCACACAATTGCAGGACATAGCATAACTGTAAGCATCCTGTTCGCTCTCTCTAGGCATTTCCTCGTGATTCTGTGGTGATTTCTAGCTGCGTCTTTTTGTTTGTCTGTACTTGTTGAATTGTTGTTTACTGCAGATATTTTCACCCAGAGCCATGCAGCTGTCAACATACTGAAAGTAACAGCTTGGACCAGTTTAAATTGGTCTTAACTAGTTTAAAATGGACAATGGTGGTCTGTTGCTGGCTTAAATTAGTAAGAAAATGTACAAAACGTAACATATAATGATCTTTTAAGAAGTTCACCACTGGCAGATGTGCCCTAAACAATATAAAATTTATTTAAATAACCTTCGCAACTCTATGAATTTACTTTGAATATTGTCTGCTTGAAAATTGGTTGAATTTGATATGATCCAAAGCGGTCAAAATTTGGCCTAGTTAGTTATTATTTTCGTTTTTTCTATCTTTTGAGAAAATAGGTTAAAATTTTTATGTCATTCAGCAATTTTGTTACGTTCCATTTGTCATCATTAATTAATTTGCAGAACCGTATTTTCAGCATTGGCTATATACAGTCTGTTGACTACTAGTTTGAAACCATGTTTAATTCAAAAGATGGCGGTTTGATTTGTTGTAGAGATTTCATGAAGTAATTGCAAGTTTGATTAGTTTGAACAAGTGAAGTTCAGCCTGTTTGTGCGCAAAGCTATTTCCATGATACTTTGTGTTGTGTGAAGGGGGGAATCCACGTGTGGATACGCCTGTCAGAGCCTGCAGGAGGGGCAATGCGGACAGCAGCAGCAGATCGAAGCTCAGAAAGAAGATTGCTGATAGCTAAGGTATGGCGCCGCAGTATGAATCCTCACATCTCTTTATTCTATTCATGTCTTCAGATCCGTTTCCTTCTTATGTTGAACTGTTAAATTGAGAGATCACGTCAAGTTAAGTCATCTTTATTTATATAGCGCTTTGAACAATACAGATTGTGACAAAGCAACAGAACAGCATTAATTAGGAAAATAGTGAATCAATAATGAAAAATGACAATAGTAAACACAAATTTTTCAGTAAAAGACAGTTCATCATTGAATTCAGTGATGTCAACATCCAGATAAGTTTAAATAAAATCATTTGCAATCAAGTCAACGATATCTTTGGAAATGAAGTGTCCCCAACTAAGCAGAGGCGACAGCGGCAAGGAACCAAAAACTCCATCGGTGACAGAATGGAGAGAAAAAAACCCTGGGAGAAGAAACACAGGGCTTCAGTAGGGGGGGCCGGCCTCTTCTCCTCTGACAGAAACCAGCAGTACGGAAAAATCACTATAAGGACTAATAAAACAGACGAGTGATAATGAAATACTAATAACAGCAGAGAGAAATTATCGATCATCGTAGTGCTGCAATCAAACTTCTAGCAGAATGTGGTAGTTGTGTGTGTGTGTGTGTGGTTTCAGGGTTGGCATCATCTGAGGGACTCTGAGGGGTCGGGGGGGGAGGGGGTTGCATCATCTTTCTCAGGTGTTATGGATACAGGACGGAAGCTTGTGTAAATCCTAGTGACCAAGGGGATTAATCCCGTGGGCCAAAAGGACAGAGAACAAATACAAAACAGGAATTAGCGTAGCTGTGTTCCAACAAGCAAAAAATTATTGTTAACCCAAAAATAACGAACTATAATAATGTGAATTTGATTAGATATAACTGCAGTAAACGATTATGACTGCAGTAAAAGATTATGAAATGCATTATTTGAATGCTTGGCCAAAGAGATGTGCTTTTAATCTAGATTTAAGCAGAGAGAGTGTGTCTGAACCCCAAAAGTTTTCAGGAAGGCTATTCCAGAGTTTGGGCGCCAAATGCGAAAAAGCTCTACCTCCATTAGTGGACTTTATTATCCTAGGTACTACCAAAAGTCCAGACTTTTGCGACCTTAGGGAGCGTGATGGAATGTAGCGTGGTAGAAAACTAGTTAGGCATGCAGGAGCTAACCCATTAAGGGCCATATAGGCAAGTAATAATATTTTGTAACTGATACAGGACTTAACAGGTTAGCCGTGCACGAGACGTAAAGTTGGGGTTAAATATGCTCATATTTCTTGACCTGGTACGGGGACTCTTAAAGAGCCGCGTGCACTGCATTTGGGACTATCTGTAGCTGGTATTAGAATTGCATAGGCAAAACCAGCTAGCAGTGAATTACAGTAGTCCAGTCTAGAGGTCATGGATGCATGAACTAGCTTTTCTGCGTCAGAAACAGGTATCATGTTTCGTAGCTTGTCAATGTTTCTAAGATGGAAGAATGCTTTTTTTGTAACATGGGAACTATGATTTTCAAAAGACAAGCTGCTATCTAATATAATACCCAGATTTTTGACTGCAGAGGAAGTAACCGTGCATCCGTCTAGTGGGCAACGTGTACCCACGCGATTCGGACGTTACTGTTTTGGGTCAATAAGTATATCTCTGTCTTATCCGAATTTAATAGGAGAAAATTACATTTCTTTTACATTTTTAACACGCTCTGTTAAGTTAGATAATTTAGAAGTTTCATCTGGACATGTTGAGATATATAGTTGAGTATCATAACAGTGGAAACTAATCCCGTATATCGAAAATATTAAAGTGGCACAGGTATATCGAAATGAGCCAGAGGACTAGGGACAGATCCTGGGGGCAACTCATATTTATGGGATCATTGAGAGACTCCCATTTTAAAGGAACAATGTGGTAGCGATCGGAAGTAGGATCTAAACCATTCTTTAAGCTGCCTTGGATAACCTGTTTAATGTAGGTTTTTGTAATCGATTATGAGTATGTCATGATATATGATCGAAGGCAGCACTTAAGATCACAGTAAAAATAGCAATGAGAAACAGCCTGGTTGACGCAGAAAGCAAGTCGAAGTTAGTCACTATTTAGAAATATCAAGGTAGCAGTTGACTGAGCTACTGGGGGGGCCTGCAACGAACTGACTGGAAATTCTCATAGAGATGCATTTTTTTGCAGGAAGGTTGCAGCACAGAATTGAAGAAGACGAGACCGTCACTTTGTGCGGTAAGATTTAAGGACATAAAAGGAGATTGAGGGGAAACAGTTGGGGTTCTGTAAGTAGGGACAGTTCACTAGGATCTAGGTGTGGTTTCTTAATAAGAGGCTTAATAAAAGCCAGCTTGAATGGTTTTGGGACATGACCTAAACACAACGACGAGTTAATAATATTGAGAAGCGGTTCTTCTGATACAGGTAACAACTCTTTTAGTAATTATTGGGTACAGGATCTAACAGGCATGTTGTTGGTTTAGATGCAGTGATAAGTTTATTAGCTCTTCCTGTCCTATAGCTGTAAAACACAGTTTATCTTTAGGTGCGATGAATGAAGCTAAAGTATTAAAAGCTGTAGAATCTACATTTATTATTGTATTTCTGATGCTATCCATTTTATCAGTGAAGAAATTCATAAAGTCATTATTAAACTGTGCGGGAATATTTAGATCGAGTGGCGTCTGGTTATTTGTTAATCTAGCCACTGTGCTAAATAAAAACCTAGGATTGTTTTGGTTATTTTCTATGAGTTTGTGGATATGCTCGGCCCTGGCAGCTTTTAGAGCCTGTCTATAGATGGACATACTGTTTTTCCACGCAATTCTAAACACTTCCAAGTTAGTTTTTCTCCATTTGCGCTCAAGACAACGAGTTTTTTTCTTGAGAGAATGGGTTTTACTGTTGTACCATGGCGCAGTACGATTTTCTCTAACCTTTTTCAATTTGATAGGGGCAAAAGCTTCTAATGTATTAGAGAAGATAGAGCCCATGTTGCTAGTTATTTCGTCTAATTCATGTGTACTTATTGGTACACAGAACAGTTAAGATAAATCAGGCAGGTTATTTGTGAATCTGTCTTTGGTGGCTGGAACAATAGTTCTGCCCAGACGATAACGCGGAGCCATATAGTTAATATTAGTAATACGCAGCATGCACGATACAAGGAAATGGTCAGTAACATCATCACTTTGAGGTACGATATCTATATCAGTAAGATCAAATCCACGCGATATAATTAAATCTAGCGTATGAAAAATGAGTGGACCTGGTGACATTTTGCTTGACTCCAAAAGAGTTTATAGGTCAGTAAACGCAAGTCCTAATGCATCATTGTATTATCAACGTGAATGTTAAAACCTCCAACAATTAGCGCTTTATCAACGGTAACCAATAGGAAGAGGAAATCTGCAAATTCTTTTAGGAAATCTGTATACGGCCCTGGTGGTCTAGACACAGTAGCCAGCATACTTGACCGTGTACATAAGATTAGTATTTCAACTGAGTTAAACCGGTAGCTGTCTTCTGAGTTAACATTGAGATGAGAATATCACTTATATATGTTGCAACACCGCCACCACGACAGTCTGACGGGTTAGTTATAATAGTCGGCTTGGTGGGTAGACGCATTTAGACAATATAATCATTCGGTTTTTACCAGGTTCTCAGTCAAGACGAGGACATCAAAACTATTATCTGTGATCATGTCATTTACAATAACTGCTTTGGGTAAGAGTAATCTAATGTTTAGGAGCCCAAACTTTAAAAATGGTTTTTGTTCATTTATTTTAAATTGTTCTGGTTTAATCACGATCAGATTTTTTATATGCATTAAATTTATATTTTGACCTCAATATTCGGGGAACAGACAGTCTTTATAGATTGTACAGCGCAGGTACTTCTATCATTTAAGCAGGTAGAGCAAAAGTCATCAGTGCAGTTGTTTGAGATTTGACTTACTAGTCATTTGGTGTGTAGCGTCCTGGAGATGTTGTCCGATATGAGCTCCGCTCCGACTCTGCTGGGGTGCAGGCCATCAGCACAGAAGAGCCTAGGTCGCTCCCAGAAAAGATTCCATTTATTTACAAAGATCAGTTTCTGTTCTTTACACCATGACATTAACCATTCATTTAAAGCAAAAAGTCTTCTGAACTTTTCGTGTCCTCGTCGATAAGTGGGAAGCAGTCCTGACACGATGATAGTCATCGTGGGCGATGTGCTGTGCACTGTCTCGATCAGACTCCTGAAGTCCCTCTTCAATGTCTCCATCTGCCACAGCTTGGTGTCATTAAGCCCGGCGTGAAGCACGACCGCTCCGGGGCTCTTGTCACCCTTCAGGATCGCGGGTATCTGCGCAGAAACATCGAGAAGAAACTGACAAATTCCAAAATGCCACTTTTATTTGTGTTAAGATATGCATCTTTCATTTTCAGATCTGTTAATGGTGATCTGCTGACTTTAAAATTAAGACCGCTGTGGTCTGGCATAAACAGGTGTACGTACACACATGCAAAAGGGGCATACTGTACGTGAATGGTCATATCATCTGGAGTGCATGAACTGTCATGTTTGATTAATTATACTAGCCTGGTTCCATGAAGCCATGTCCGGAATTTTCTAAAAGCCTTTTAAATGATTTGCATTTTAAATGTGCAGCTAGTGCACTCAAGCCCGGCGTCATTCGGTTATTCAGCTCTGTTGATATTGTGTTTTGAGAACCGTTTGTCTTTGTGATTGAGATATTGTCTTGAGGTCAGTGTGTTGTAGTTGAGTTTCACACTTAGGTCAGCGGTGGAGGTGAACTGTGCATGTTGCCTGGACGCAAAGATCTTTTCCTTAAGCAACAACAGGAAAGAGACTCAATTCACATAGGAAATGAGATCAAGCATGGAACTGCAGCTGTCAGGAAGAGGAAGGACGTTAAGACCACTGGAGATTGTGGGTTCATGTACGCGTGTTCGTGAAGGTGTAGTCAGTTCTCGGGGAAAAAGTACCAGAATGCTCTGGAATTTGCAGACAAGCGACACAGGGCCTAGCTATGATCTCTGAAGTATATGCGACTGTGTGTTTCATGAACGAGTATCAAGAGTTCATCGACCTGTTGTTGTAAGGTAAATAAAAAAAGGCATGTCTGTTTGGAACTTTTCAGGTAGAGGTGTTTGTTGAAATGCTGTTTTATTAATTTTGGTTTTATATAGAATTTTTGTGGATAGATGACTTTATTCATTGTGTAGAGGAAAAAAGTGCATGTATATTTTCACAAACATGTTCTATGTAGCTTTAAACATAGTAGCTCTTCCGTTAAAAACATGCTTTGCTTGTTCGTCTGTTCATTTAACACTGCATTGTGTCGAGTCAACACTCTGGGACGGTTAGGCCTGGCTTTGTATTTGCTCATTCTGAAGCAGACCTGAAAGTGCTAGTCAGCACAATTGCCTGTGTTTCCCTCCACTTTCTATTTTAGTCTCATTCATCATACATTCACATTTTGGGTGTTATGTTACAAAAAAAACATAACTTAAACTTTCATACAGTTGGAGTAATTACAGTATTATTTGCCTTCATTTTTGTAGTAAGATACATGTAATAGATTCTCTGCAAACATTAAACCTTTGTCTTTGTATGCTCTGAAATTCTTTTATTTCCCGTCTCTTTGTTTCCTCTCTCTATTTTACCATCTTACCTGGTCCTTCCTTATTGTTTACATCTCGTTGTTTCGCAGCTTTCCACTGTGCGTAGTGAGGTGTGTGAAAGGGCTTTTGTTGACCGGTGACGTGTTTGTTTTGATGATCTGTGGAGCATGTTCCCTCCCATTTAGAGATTGACCGTTACCCTCTCCTGTCCTCTCTTCCCTTTTCCTCACCTCTCTGTGTTTAGGAGCAACGATTGAGGTATCTGAAGCAGCAGGACCCACATCAGGGCCAGTCCGTGTCTGAGAGCGAGAAGCTCCAGAGGTTGAGGGAAAGAGTGGAAAGTCAAGAAGCTAAACTCAAGAAGGTCCGTGCCATGAGGGGCCAAGTGGACTACAGCAAACTCATCAACGGCAACCTGTGTATGTACAGCCATGTTAACGGACTTCAAAATACTTTAGAGATAACTCACTTTATAAATGGATTTAACAATGTTCTCTCAAAACTTTAAAATAGTATGTTTTTTTTATTTGGATGATCGACTATAATACCAAGTACAATATCTATTTTTTACTGAAGTATCTGATATGTGCTTTTAGGGTGCTGTGGCATAGTGGTAAAAGTCAACATGAAATCAAAATTGAACGTCACCTCACTCATCTCTTCTCTGATTACGTATATTTTGGCACGAGGGCTGGGCAAAAAGTTGGTCCAATGGCCAAACAATTTGAACCCCTTCCCTCCAACAACTTGTCAATCAAACGACGATCGCAGCAATTTTACAAATGACAGTGATCCTATCAATTCCCAATGGACAAAATCAAGTCATAATCAAATTCAAGCCTACATTTTATACTTGTTTGAGAAGCCGTTTGATTCGGATATACGTCACAATAGGGAACAAAATCGGTCACATGTTCCGATTCATGCTGACTTTAAGTCTCAGGGTTGGATTCAGGAAAGTTGCTCATTCAGACCTCACAAGTATCGAGTCATAAGCCATCACTATTGTGCCCTTGAGCAGGGAACATTCTCCAGGGGGATTGTCCTTGTAATACGTTCATAATACCATTTCAAGGAAACTGTGAACAAAAATGTTCCTCTAAAGAAATCAAACAGCTAGGTCTGAAGCTAACAGTTTTTTTTTACTATTGTTAGACCACACAGTGGAATTTCATCCCTTGCTCCAGTTGCTTTTGCCATCCATTCCATCTGTGTTCCTGGCAGTGGATCAGTCGGTAGGAGCATCTCTGAACTTTAAAATGGGGAGTTCTGGTTGGGGTGTGGAAGAGCCTGCGGCAGATTTCACCCCTCGTGACGTTCATGAGATAAATTAAAGATCACAATACATTCCTCTCTATTTAGAATTTGTCTTATGACATGTGGACTTGGGGAGTGGACATCTGACCAAGCAGCACTTTGCACTGAACCTCACTCCTACACACTTGCGCGAACACACACCCACTCGAAAAATCCAGATACTAATATGTGTATGAAGCGTATCAACAATTGTGCATCCATTTGCACACAAAGATAGTATTTTTATAATTGGAATGCTTCATGTGTGTCTTTCAGCTGCAGAAATTGAGCATGTTAGTAGCCTGTTCCAGGAAAAGCAGGCAGAGCTGCAGTCAGCCATGCTAAAGGTGGACCAGCTCACGCAGCAGCTAGACGATCTGCAACGGGGACGTCTCAATGGACTGCAGTCTCTGGGGGGACCGGTGACCAGCAATGCTGCACTGGAACTACGTAAACTCTACCAGGAACTGCAGGTAGGCATTTTGTGCTTTAGACAGAGCTAAAAAAAAGCTACAAATTTAAATGTCAATTTTCTCTTCTTACTGCACAGAGACTACAGTACAGAACGTTTTTGAATAAAGAATGAGAGATTAAGACGATTTGTTGGATTTGTTCAATTGCAGTCAACTCATGACAACTCTAATGACCAAAAACTAGCCACAGTCAGATCAGAAAAAAAATACAACTCCGTTTATCTTAATTATATTGGTCTCACTTGGGAAACATAATAGGAAAAAACTTTCTTTTAATACATTAACGCTGTTTGATCATCATTCCCCAGTGAATTTTTGAAAGACTTTGATTTTAATGCGCTTTCCTGTTTTGCTACACTTTCCTCAATCCTCTCTGAAGTTGTTTGTGGTACATTTTGCACCCAAAAGTGATACTGCATAAAATATTCAGATTATCAAGCGTGTTTTCAAATTCCAAAGATATTAGTTGCATAAACATGTGACATTTGATGAGATGGTAAAATATTCAAATGCAGTAACAAAATCATCAGTTCTGTATGCGTGTGTATGACATGTATTAACATTTAGATCCGGAACAAGCTAAATCAGGAACAGAACAGCAAGCTACAGCAACACAAGGATATGCTTAACAAGCGTAACATGGAGGTGACCATGATGGACAAACGTATTGGGGACCTTAGAGAGCGTCTCTACAAGAAAAAAGCAGAGGCAAGTGAAATAGCCTGCAACTGTATTGCCACGCAGTTAGTGCACCACATCTGTGATATTACATTAAGCTGCATTGTAAACCATTGCTTCATTTTTAAAGATACCCTAGAATTGGTTAAACCCCGCAGTTTAAGCACAAAGAATATCAAAGCAAAGAGTTTGATCCCCCAGATGTATACAAAATAGCATTTCAAGGATATTTGTTGATATATATGCTAAATATTTTAGGTGTAAAAACTAGAACCATATTGACTAGCCTTTAAAACTTATCTGTTTGATTAACCAATCTTCTTTTCTACAGCTTGGACGAATGAGTGGTCCTCCCTCCCCTCAGCCCACTCCAGGCAGTTCCGGGCGAGTGGCAGCAGTCTGTCCCTACATCCAGGTACCGGTGCCTGGGCGACAGGAAGGAGGCTACAGTTTACCGCCTGATCCCCTGAAGCCACAGTCTCTCTCCACCTCTGCTACTATCAACCATGCTCGCTCCAAGTCAGGTCAGTCTTTCCTCCTATTCCTTGACACCGTTTTACTTTTGCATTTGCTGCTTTCTAGGACTGTAACAAAAAAATACAACAGGAATTCTGGAGATTTTTCCAAAGAATGCATCGACAACACTGTTGGTACTCTCACGCAGAAAACATTCATATAAAAGCTCTCTGTGGTAAAAATGATGAGCATCAAATGGGTTTACAAGGTTCATGACCCCATTCAGGAAGATACTACTACATAAATGATGAAAGATGTATCATATCATTGTTTGCGTCTTCAACTTCTTGAAGGCTGTGTATATCTATCACTCAAGAGCAGAAAGCTGTCTCTGAAAATTTATCTTTTCTCACCACTGCTGTAAAATCAATCATTCAGCTCAGTTCAGATTTCTTTCTATGCTTCTCTCATTTTCCTGATATGTCATGTTATGCAGTATCACTTTCCATCTAAAAGGGGCAGCTGCTAAACACCAAGTTTTGAATCATATCTTTATTCAGATATTCTCGTTAACGTCACACTAAAACATCTTTTTGTTTGTTTTTTCAGTCTTTATTGCTAACATGCTTTTCCATTTTCTCATGTCTGTCACCTTTTCCTCTCCTCCCCCTATTCGTTTGTCATGCTTGTGTGTCACATATGTGGGGGCGGGACAGAGGAAGAGAGGGTGAGGATGCCTGCAGGCCCATGGAAGGTCTCAGACTTAGACATCATAGTGGACCCTCTGGTGCCATCCTCAGAGCCTAGAGAGAGGCCAGAGGCCCCCACAGACTCCGACTGTACTTCTAGTGAGTTTTTTGGGCATGATATCAAGAAGAAATTTTTGATCAGAATGCATAAAACAGGGTTGGACTTCTATTTACAACACAGACATTGTCTTGTGTTTGCCTTAAGACTTTTAAAATCAATTTAAAAAGCATGTTTCATTTTCAGTTGTAGCTAAATAATATATAAAGAAATTGTGAATTGATTTGATCATTAATTTTTAAACACACACTGAGATAATCAATCTACACTAGCTAGCACTTAGTCTGTCAGTACCGATGAGGTAAGTCCTATACATAATGTCTCACCTCATGGGTACTGACAAACCAAGTGCATAAAATGGGAATTTAAGCCCCACCCATTATTCATCTTAAAAAGCAGTACACTTACCATATCCTAGTAGTCACTGAAGTTGGATCCACAGGATCCTGAACTAAAACCCTGAACTGAACTGGTGGAAAAAAGTAGCAATTACTTAACAATGTTTATTTTAGTAGTCATGAAGATGTAAGGCTGGCCTTACGAATACATAACAAAAGACTGTATTTATCCTTTAGCATATTTAATCACTAGAAGGATTTGACCTATTTAGAGAGAAGAAAACCCCATATTTGATATAGTTTAATCCTTTACTTCACTGCATTTTTCCTTTGTGGGACTTGGCAGTCGACTTGCTAGTGAGTTTGATGGCGTGTCTGTCAGACGAATGGGATAAACATGCGTCATCGCCCAAGCAGAGCAGTGGACTTGGACACATAGGCTTAGTAATCCATTTAACCCAAACAGAGCTGGGTCTGTGTAGAGGACAGGACAAAAATATACCCCACTCAAACCCCTGATTAGAAGTGTCCTGTTGTCACAGGGGTCAGAGATGTGAGTGTAGTCCCATTTGAGACTCATCTCCTGCTTTAATGACCCATTGAGCAGGTCAGTCTGTGTCATAATGAGGCTGACAGGAGAAAGAGCATATACGTCTCTGTCTCTTTCCATCTAACTTATACTTCTACGCTTCCTACAGCTAATGATGCAATCTGGCCCTCCTTCAACAATAATAGGGTTCATCTAAAACCTCCAGACTGGAAGGACACAAGTCAAGATCATACAAGCAAGATGGGTACCTCAGACAAGGTGAGATTAAATGGTCTCCTTAGTGCTTAAGCACAAGTGTTTTTGTGAAAGACATTGAGTCTTGTTCATGCTTTTGTCTCTTTTCAGGAAGCCCCTAAGCTGTTAGGGACAGTAACAGCATTGTCTAAGCAGCCTCCACCCATCTATGGAACCTATCCCAGTGCAGGCCATCACTCCACAGTCTGTGCCACCAGCTCTTTGCCTCGCTCTGCTCCTGGCACCATAGGCAGGCAGAGAACACTCCCTGCCTCTGGTTCCTCTTCACAGCAGATCCAACAGCGGATAACAGTGCCTCCCAGTCCTACACCTCACTCTGGGTCAGCTCTATTCCCTCAGGGTGAAAGGACAGAGCCTCCTCTTGCTGTGGCAGTACGTCCCTTTATTCCAGACAGGGGGTCCCGGCCCCAGTCTCCAAGGAAGGGCCCTGCCACTATGAACTCCAGCTCAATCTACAATATGTATCTGCAGCAGCCTACAGCCAAAAACTACTCCAGCAGCAGAGCTGCAGTTAAAGCAGGTAAGAAGTTGTTGCATCAGTCCCAGACATAGGTATGGAAATTAGCTTTGATTATGTATGTTCCCTTCTTTTGAATTTGCTTTTCTTCATTGGCCTCCAGTATACGGAAAACCAGTCCTACCAGGCTCCACTTCTCCTTCTCCAGTTCCACCTTACCAGCAGTCCACCACAGATGAGGTCTACAGAGAGGCGGCCCAAGAAAGCACTCCCTTACCTCCACCCAGTGTGGAGAACATCCCTCGCCCTCTCAGTCCTACTAAACTGACCCCTGTGGCCCACTCCCCTCTCCGTTACCAAAGTGACATTGACCTGGAGGTGCTGAGAAGGAAATTATCCAATGCTCCCCGACCTTTAAAGAAGCGAAGCTCCATCACAGAACCTGAAGGACCCAGTGGACCTAACATCCAGAAGCTCCTATATCAGCGCTTCAACACCCTTGCAGGAGGCATTGAGAGTGGAGTGGGTGGTACACCCTTCTACCAGCCTGACAGTCCTCTGAACTACATGGCCACAACCCTGGGCAATGTGGACACTGCCAATGGGAACCTAATGGAGTCAAGCATCTTAGCTGAACCTTCATCAGAGCCAGAAATCCCAATCCCTCCTCCCACCTCTTCTGTGTCACCAACAGCTGTTGATAATGAGAACCAGCTGACACATCTATCTAGTGACTCAGGGGGTGCCCAGTCTGCTGATGCCTCAGACCATTCTCTTAAGGACACCCATGAGGACAATCATAACAACAACCACACAAATGTTACAGACACAGAACCTAGCCCAGTACCAGAACCTCATTCCCCTGCAGAGCAGGACACCGCAGCACACCCAGGCACTCTTCCTGGTGTATCTACGGTGAGTTGGCACTAGCTTGTTGGCTAGGGTTATGTCTAGATGTAACCCCTTATTCTGCAAAAAGTCTTGTGAGATTTGCAAGCAAAATTCATATAAAGAGTCCTGCAGCAATCCTTAATCCTAATCTTGGTTTGCCATCTAGACAGTACTGTTTGCTTATCTCTGCATAGGAATGTATTCATTGTTTGACTTTTTTTGCTCAGACGTTTTATTCAATATATGAATATTCATATTCTTCAAAATTTGAAAGCTAATAGAATTTTTCACATTTCAGCTCAAGCGCACCAACTTGAAGAAGCCAGGCTCTGAGAGGACAGGTCATGGCTTGAGGGTCAAGTTCAATCCTCTTGCACTGCTTTTGGATGCATCTTTGGAGGGAGAGTTTGATTTGGTGCAAAGGATTATTTATGAGGTACAATTCAGCTGCCATACGCCCCTTACACTTACTTTGTATGCTTGAACTAGGCTCAGTAGGAGGTTGTCAACTGTTTTCACATCGACATGTTTGTTTGACCCATCCTCAGGTGGACAATCCTAGCACTCCAAATGATGAAGGTATCACGCCTCTCCATAATGCAGTATGTGCAGGTCACCACCATATTGTGAAATTCCTGCTGGACTTTGGGGTCAATGTCAACGTAGCAGATAGTGATGGATGGTGAGGCCTATCACTTTGGTCTGATGGTTTATCTCTTCACATTTGTCTGCATTAGGGAATAACCGTCATTTTATATACAAACACCAATTCTTATCAAGTGAAGTTCGCAGATGCTAACTCTTTTTCACTTGTGATCAGGACGCCCCTGCACTGTGCAGCTTCATGCAATAATGTTCATCTTTGCAAGTTGCTGGTGGAGTCTGGAGCTGCCATTTTTGCCACTACTATCAGTGACGTGGAGACGGCAGCAGACAAGTGCGAAGAGATGGAGGAGGGTTATGTCCAGTGCTCTCAGTTTTTATATGGTAATATCTATAGCAATCACTGGTGTTGTTATTTTTATTGTTAAGGGTGCGTTTCTAGAATAGTGGCTGTAAACTTCTTTGTTTCCCCTCCAGGTGTGCAGGAGAAACTGGGTGTAATGAATAAAGGGACAGTATATGCCCTGTGGGACTATGAAGCTCAGAGTGCAGATGAGCTATCCTTCTATGAGGGCGATGCTCTCACCATCATGAGCCGTAGGGATGACAGCGAGACAGAGTGGTGGTGGGCCAGACTTGATGAAAAAGAGGGCTACGTACCACGCAACTTGTTAGGGGTAGGATATCTGTACAGTCACACATTTATTTTTTAATTTGTTTAACACATTGTATTTGTTGCAAAGTGAGGAAAAAATCAAATCTGTTGTCATTGTAGCTGTACCCAAGGATCAAACCCAGGCAACGTTCCTTGGCATAGGTGGCCAGAAGAGACAGCGCAACCTCCTGTAACAGCACTTGGCATGAAGCTGTGGGATGGCGCTCTGCTTGTCTTTGCCGTGGCCCGTGACCACAACACAGAGCCCACAGGGGTGGCAAGATGATGGCGCATGTCTGGTGTCGGACAAGATGGATTTACCCAACAGTGGGGAATTCAGAGGTCTTCTGTTTGCATCCCAGATTTTATTCGTCACTATGATGTGTTGTTTTTGCAGTGTCCCTCTTACCCATATCTCTGTTGAGGAAAATGTTAGCTTTTCTATCCTCATCCACAGTGCAAACCTCCTGAGTATATGTGTGTGTGAGTGTTTCAGAGTGGGATGTAACTGTCAGAATGGGATGTGGATGTGATGATAAGAGTTGGTGACAGAGTATGCAGTCTTGGATTCCAGTGTTTTGTGCTCTATGGTTTTTATCAAGCAAAAAGGAAACCGAAGGGACTGATGTTTCATTTCCCACGGTTAGGAAGTTGCTGATTCAGGAAAAAGGAAGGAAGGTGCTAGAAAGTGTTAAGAAGAGGCCTTGAGGCTGGTCAAGCTACTGATGGATAATAAGGAAGTGGACTGGCTTGGAAACGTATAAGTGTGGAGGATTATGTGGCTTGAGGAGGTGAAATTGTGTAGTTGTCTATGAGGAATTGAGTTTTAAAAGGATTCGGAAAGAAAACTGATGCCATAAAAACTAATGCAGTGGCTGTTTTCCATCAACCAGGGGATATTGACAACATATCACATAAATCCTATATTCCTATGCTTAATTTAAGCCAGGCTTTATTTTTTATTTTTTTTATGCTACATGATCTTTTCCCTCTTTAAGGGTTGTTTATTTAATTGAAATAAAAATAAATTCTTTAAATAGCTTGATATAGGCTTATATGGCTGTCAAAACCGGCAGGATCTGCCTAGTGTTTGTGCTGCCATACAAGAGCCATTTATGCAACATGTCATGTATATGTGCACAATAAAATTTCCATATTGGGACAAAGTCACATGTTGTATTGACTGGATTTTTCACATCCTGTGTTCTGTACAGGAGTATGAGTGATGCTGTCTATTGCACAGATTAAAAATTCATTTGGGGTTTCAGTCTCGAAATATAAATGCAATACTGATGCCTTGTTGTGAAGTTCATTACATGATATTACTGAAGTGTTTGAATGTGTTTTACTGTATCAATGAACTTGTTTTTTTTACTTAATTATTTAGCTTGAAAAGAAATGCTTATCATAACCTTAGAAGTAAAAACAATTAGCAAGCCGTTAGCAATATGTTCATAAAAATGTCCATATGGCAGTTTTAGGTTTTTCACTTTCAGGATCATTGCGCACTTTGTCTCATGAATGAGTAACTTGCCCTAGTTTAACCTACATTACATAATTTTGCAAGCTGTCATGTTTTATCTAAAGGTCTTGGACATTAGTTGATTAGTGCTTGGGTTACTTTATTTTCATTAAACGAACTTTGAACTTCCATGCAATACTCGTTCAAGAGAGTCATATGACACCGCGACGCAATAGGTGAGTGGACGCCTTGTCTGTATATTTGATGTTTAAACGGAATATGATTGCCTAAGACTTAAGAAAACCAGATGTAACCAGCTTTCAAACGCGGAAAACCTATCAAATGTTTGTGCGCTTCATGCATTTACCCACCGTGACCGGACACCAGTCCACTTCTTTCCTTATTAACTGTTTGCATTTCAGAAAATTTTGAGAAAAATGTCTGGATTTCATGTCGTCACTCCACTTCTCGAGAGCACGGCCATGTCTAAGCAGATCGGGACCACCGTGTATCTGAAGATGGAGGGCTCGCAGCCCACCGGTTCCTTCAAAATCCGTGGAATAGGATACATGTGTCAAAATGTGAGGAAAAAATATGTCTGCGTTTCTTAAAATGAATGAAACCCCATAATTGTAAATGTTATAACGCGTTAAATTTCAAAATTAGAATGGATAATATCAAGTTTTAACAAGACAAACGTGAAGGTTTACGGCGAGTAGTCTATTGTGCGTTCGCACTCCCCTCTAGCGCTCATTAAAAGAACGATTGCATATTACTCTGACATTCGAATTGATTTTTATTCCTTTTGTAAGGTTGCAAGTTCAAACAAGTCAAAAGGTGTCATTTGTTCTTCAGGTGAGTAAAATGGTAAACATTGAATTGTATTTCCATTTGTATAAGGGTGTTTCTTAACTGCAGGCACTTTTGGCCCTGGGGCCCTTTAGAAAATAAGCTTTAAATAAACTAACATTTTCACATTCTCACTTGTTTATTGAACATATCAGATTATGCTTTTAACAAATGTATGTGATGAAAATTATATTTCAAACATTTTCTCTGTCTCTGTGTGTATAGGTGGTAATGCTGGTATGGCCACAGCATATGCAGCAAGAAAACTCAAGCTGCCAGCCACCATTGTTTTGCCCTCGTCAACGCCCCAACTGGTAGCTCAGAAACTTAAGGACCAGGGAGCTATGGTCAAAGTTGCGGGCAAGGCAAGAGCAAAGTACCACCACAGTTATCTTAAATGCCTTTATTCTAGATATGACGCAGTTACGCTATCTTTTCCGGCTCTAAATCATATATACATGACAGATCTTTATCTGATATTGTAGGTATGGGATGATGCAAACGCCGAGGCCCTACGTTTGGCTGAAAGTGAAGGTCTTACTGTAATACACCCGTTCAACCATCCGCTAGTCTGGTGAGTTTGTAAATTTAGCATTTTTAAGAAATGAACTCAAGGCATTTGATCATGTACAACCTTATGTTTTTTATATTTTCATGATTTTGGACTTCACAAGAATTGAAAAGCTGTTAAAAAAAATCTCTTAGGAAAGGCCATTCCAGCATTGTGCATGAACTCAAGGCCTCACTGCCATCCAAACCTGGAGCTATAGTGGTGTCCATAGGGGGGGGAGGTCTGTTTTGTGGGATAATGGAAGGGCTGGATGAGGTGGGCTGGGGAGATGTGCCTGTCCTGTGTATGGAGACCGTGGGTGCCGATTGTCTCAGTGTTGCTCTGAAAGCCAGAGATCTGGTTACACTGCCTGACATTACAAGGTACAAATTAAGAAATCATCTCAAATTCATGAACAATTGCCACATTTTATGTTTGAACATCTAAATGTTTCTGTAAACCACTAGTGAAGCGACATGTTTGGGAGCAAAAACGGCATGCCAGCAAGCGTTTGAGTACAGCAAACGGCCCAATGCCATTTCAGAGGTGGTGACAGATCTGCAGGCCCTGGAGGCAGTGGAACTGTTCCTGGGTAAGTTCTTTAAGCCAATCAATCCGCTCAGTAACAACAAAGCTTGCTTTGCAGTCGATTACTGTATACTGTATGCAGATGAGGAACGAGTGTTGGTGGAGTTGGCCTGCGGAGCGTCATTGGCTGCAGTGTACAGCGGTGTCATCCAGAGGCTACAGGAAGAGGGACGCCTTCCTAAACCGCTCGACTCGCTGGTAATGATCGTGTGTGGGGGCGGCAGCATGAACCTGGCTCAGCTGCAGCATCTACAGGCAGTCATACGGAAAAGACCACATCTGTAGATTCTCACATCTGAGAAAAATGGTCAAAGCATCTGCTTTTAGTTGCACTGACATGTCGTGTTAAATAAATTAAAAGATAATATGGATAATCTACTGTATTTCAAACAGCTGAGAGCAAACTATCTATCAGATGAGTCTGTTTTGAGCAAACATCCAGAACTAGAAAAAATCTTCAGATTTTCTGTTTTAGTGAATAAAATCCCTGTTGTCACTTACTACCGGTAACCAGCAAGTGGTGCTAATGTTTGTCGTTTTAATATTTGTGTCCTCCAAGTGAACAATGACCAGTGTTTTTTCAGGGCAGTGTACATTAAACAATGTAACTTTAAAAATATGCTATTAGTATTATGTTGTAACCTTAAAGTTGAATTATTGACTGTAAGGGATAATGTACAGTCGTCTTGTCATTATCGCAACATAAATCAAATCATGGTGATTAAATCAACTTTATGTTTTCTCTGCACGCTAATTATACTGCTACATAATAAAATAAATTAATTTAAAATAAGACGTTTTATTATCTAAGACAGACATTAAACTATTGCCTGTGTGTAGAAGTTAAAGTGACAAACAGAAAATACCTTTCTCTTGTTCGCTTGACAACTTTCTTGTGGACATGCAAAGTCTTCAGATTAATGAAATTTATTTCCGCCCCAGAATTAAAGAAAGAAATAAAATATAATAAAAAACATAATGGTGGCTTTTTATCTCACAATGCTGACTTTTTTTCTTGCAATTCTAAGTTTATATCTTACAATCTTTATGTATAAACTCGCAATTCCTAGTAGAAAATTGCTAGTTATAAACTCGTAATTGCAAGAATTAAAAAAAAAAATTATTGGCGGAAACAAGCGTGTCACAATTCTAACAATTCTCTCTTTTTTTCTGGCTATTGTGAGTTCATATGTTATAATTCTGAAAAAAAAAGTGGAATTGCGAGACAAACTTGCAATTCTGAGAAAAAAGTCAGAATTGTTGAAACAAGTCTGAATTGAAGACAAAAACTAGCAATTGAAATTTGTTGTTGTTGTTATTTTTTTTAATTCGTTGGCGCAAATAAACTTGCCACAATTCTGTATTTTTTTTCTGGCAATTGCGAGTTCATGTCTCAATTCTAAGAAAAAAGTCAGAATTTTGAGATACAAACTCATAACTGAGTCAGAGTTGTGTGCTATAAAGTCACATTTTTGAGAAAAAGTTACAATTACCGTTTTTATTTTTTAAATTTCGTGGCAGAAATAAGCTTCTATATCAGATTTTGGGACTAACGGAAAATTGCTCATGCAACAGTATAATGTAAACCACTTGGCTGTACCTCAGCAGCCGCTTTGTTTCCTAAGGCTGCTGTAAATGGACTCCATGATCAATGTAAATTGTGATGAAATTACCAAGTACTTTGTCATGTGATTGGAAAAAAGCAGGTAATTGTGTTAGAACAAAGACTATGATTGTAGTAGCTACATTACATGTGTTATGGTGCTCAGGGAATGCCGGACTGCATACAAGATACTTTACTGTGGTTAAGATATTGTACTGTTTCTGACATGAGCAATGTTCTTTTTGCATTGATTGATGATTGTTTGAAATGACTGCTATATGAGAATGTTTGTCTAGTTATACATGATTGAATAGCTTGAATAAGAGAAACTTTTAGGGAACCAGGTTTTTGTGGGTATAAAAGTTTCTGCCAAGATTAAACAGACATAAACAGCTTTACGATGAGAGTGCGTTTAAGCATCTCACAGTTTTCGGTCATAAGGGTTAAATGCAGACCAAATGAGATTGATTTTGTGTCCCACAGAGGGCCCATGATCTACTCTACTTCTGGCACCTTTCGTCTGTACTCTGGAGGTTGATTTTGGTTGAAACAAACACGACAGCAAGAGCAGCTTGTTGTTAAATGCACAAGGCAATGATATACTGCAGGGGAAATTAACGCTTGAAGTTGAAGCCTTAGTAATGGATATTTGTGCTCTCTGTGAGGAGTTAAATGAATGAATGCCGTTCCAAACCCATCTTAATTTATTTCTTCTGTGGACCCCAAAGCAGAAAGTCCTGGCTGCTCTTGTCCATACAATGAAAGTGAAGAATGAGACTGTCACAGCCTAAAAATTCACAGTAAAATATGATGCATAAAAACCCAGGTTTGATGTCAGATGTAATTTGTTCTTGCATGTCTCATTGTTGATGGCAAACTTGGTTTAACTTGTCTTGATGTGCCTTATTTCAGTGCAAAAGGCAAAGTTTTTAGCAAATAACGCTTATATTTTTTTGTGTTCTTTACACAAACCTATTGAATGGCTTCAGAAGACATGGAATATAGTACATAAAATGTCTAGACTACTTTTATCGTGCTTTTTGTCAAGTTTTGGAGCTCAACAGCTCCCTTTTGCATTCATTGTATGGAAAAGAGCAGATTGGACATTCTGCTAAATGTTATGAGCATTTGAAACATCACAAGGGTGAGTAAATACTGTAATGTCAAAGTGAACTGCCTTAACTTAATAGATTAATGTTTCTAATAGCAACTATACTTTGTCAGAGAACCCCCAAAAATGTATCATGCACGCTTTCTACAAAAATATTACACAGCACAGCTGTTTTCATCATTGACAAGTAATCTTTCTTAAATTATTTTGGAAGGATCGTGTGAAACTGAATTTTGATCAAATAAATGCAACCTTGTTGAACATATAAGAGATTTCTTTAAAAAATACACTGATCCCAAATGTAATTTGTTGTAATTATTTACAGGGATTTTCTAACGAATTATGCTCAGAATCAGTAATTAAAGTGTTAGTTTAAGGGTCAAACAGGCAGAATTTGTATTGAATCCTTCTGGCTTAAGCAGTTTGAAAGAGCAGTTTGTTTTTGAGCTGCTTATAGAGAGCACAGTCTCATTCCCATTAGTTTCTGTGCAAGTAACAATATGCAGACCTGGGCTGCTTAAATATTTACACACCTCTAATACTCTCGGCCTTAGAAGTGCTGCCTGTCCTCTCTATGCATTAAACAGACTGTCCTTCCAACAGTGACGGCTCTAGTCTACTGACTCTGAGCTGAAGTGAAAGGAGCAGCTTTGGCTCCTGAAGACATTTATTGACTGCCAAGACAATGAGGCATGTTGAAAGCCAAGTTACGTGTCCTTAGTGAGTTTTCGGACTAAAGATCTGTTGCCAAAATAGCTGAAGGAGAGATAGCGATTATGTAGGCTACAGTTGTAGCAGGGAGTGGAGACAGAAAAAGTGGGACAGGAATTTTGTTTAAATAGAAAACAAAAGATGTGGAAAGTTTGCATAGAGAACATAGTTACATATCAACATCATAGTTACCTGCATGTTAATGAAGTGAAAACCATAGACCTTATGTAGCCGTAGCCCCGCTCTTAGTCTTTAATCTTTAATCTTTATCTTAATGCATGCACCGCTCTTTTTTAATATAATTCTCGGTCTACTGACGTTTGTTGTGACATACACTTCGAATATTGCAATGCTCATGATAACTTTCGTTAACTCTACAAAACGTAAATCCAATTCACCAGCTAATTACTCTTAAACAGAAGTTCAAAAAGAAAATTCTAAAGATGGCTGCACTTGTTTCTCTGTTTCTCATAAGGTCTGTAGACTTTGCTAGATACTGGCTTACAGGGTTAAAAGAATACTAATTCTATAAAATATGAGGTATTCTTATGAAACTTTCACAAGTTAATACTCATTATTATTACAGTATTTGTCCCCAAATGCTTAGGCTATGTAATTATAAAAAAACTATATAGCTACAACAACAGCAACAATAAGGACATATAGTAGTAGTAATAATAACAAAAATAATAATCAAGAATTGACTCTCATGTTCAGAGAGGAACTCTGGTGAGTCTTAATTTTTTTTTACTAATTGATTCCTGGAAATAAATGAGAGCAGGCAGTATTTCTGCTATTGTATTGTAGTTTTGGGAATTAAAATTTGATCATGGGTTAGTGTGGCCCCATCATGTCCCAATCTCCATCACCAGCTGCTGCCATGTCTGTAATTCCACCATACAGCCCACCATGTACAGTCATTCCCATAATCCTCTGTAAGTCTGTCTGTGGCCTGCTTTTGCCTAAATAAATATGGATCTCTTCCCTCAATTGCTTTTAAGTGGAACGAGAGCTACATTGAGCCTCACATGACGTATACAAAGTATTTAGAGAAAGACTGTTAATGGAACATCAGTGTTCAATTGTTATTTCATGCATAAAAAAGTAAAATGAGTATTCTTCATTTGTATTGTTGTATGTAATATGAACTTTACATCTTGACTTATTGCACTGCCATGCTTCTTATCGTTGCATCAGAATTGACATCTTATTGTATAAATACGTTCTGGAAAGAAAGAGAGAAAGAAAGAAAAAGAAATGGAGTGATGTATTCATCCAGCCCTGTATAATAATGCAAATTTGTCTCAAATGTAAGATTTGCTTGCTAATTAGTGTTCATCATGTTAATGGTCACATAATTGTGTGTTGCTGTGAACTAATTTCATGTTTATCTACTCTAATCAACCCCCGAGATTTGGCAGGACTTCCAGGGGTTCATGTTATAACAGAAATTATTGTAGTAATTCAATGTTACAGAATGGAAAACAAAGCCGGGGGCCCCCAAGTTTGAGGGGAAACACAACAGGATTATTCATTTTGGCATTGCCATTTCTAAAAAAAAATACAAATAAAAGGTCAAATGAAAGCTTGTCTATTTGTCTATTTTTATCTGACTATGGGAAATGCATGTCAAAAATATTGTTTTCGTTGTGGTTTTAACGTCCAAACAGATTTTGTGTCCACCTCGTTTTCTAACTACATTTCCCATGTAAACATGCGCCCCAACTTTTGCGCATGCGCACCGATGTCAAGCCATAAGCCTAAAAGGGATGACGTCACCTGCCTGTCGGATCGTGCAGTATTGTTGTACAGTGGAGTGAGAGCGCACGAGCCCAGAGCGTTCGCGGGGAGGATGGGACTGTTTACAAGGTAAATTCTCAATCTCAGACCTCAAACTGACAGCTAAATGACACGTCCAGAAAAACAAATATTATAAATACAGCCGACTTTGGATTTATTTTGAAGTGATTTGGCTTTGAAGGGTGGGACATAGAGATCCAGCAAAATCGGCGGTTCAGTGGGCGAAAGATTCCCGTCTGATTTATAAAACAAATGAAACACATTTATTTCCATTTTCAGAACGTTTGTTTGTGTCGAACCCCTGTCTGTTTGTCATTATTTCATCACTTTGATCTAGTTCACTTCAGAAAGTGCACTTTATAGTGTTTCTCTTTAGTCCACTTACCACCTCATGACAGTTTGATACAATGTTGCCATTTAAAACTCACTTACATGCTAGTTTACTTCAGTTGAATTCAGACAGTAGTTGTCACTGTTTTACCTGATGTTCTGCTGCAGTTCACGAAGGACAAAGGGAAGTTAATGATTAACCAAATGAAGATCTACTTTTCATGCACTGCAGTAGAAATGTTGGTATTTATTGAAAAAGAAATGTTTCTTTTTATGTCACATGTGTTTTGATAATGAAATGTTTTACAAAGTGAGACTTGGAGATAAAATATCAGGAGCAAGATGGTGTTCATTCACAACAGAAGTATGCAGTAAGTGTAGTGCAATGGAGCATAGTGATTGTTAGTAACTTGTGGTTTTGAATGATGGAGTATGCATTGGTTTTTGGCGCTTTTGTAGTAGTTTTTTCTCCTGTAATAAGCTTGATACTGCGGTTGTTGGGGATAAAACTGAGGCCATGGTATTCTTTGGAATATGATCCAATCCATGAAGACCCTGTGAGTTTGTGGCATTTAGTCTGCTAGATTTGAGGTCGTGTAGTAATATGTTCGTGTTCCCCTAAAAATAGTCAAAGGGGACATTTAGGATATATATCCATCTAAACTTAAAGGGTTAGTTCACCCAAAAATTCTGTCATTAATTACTCGCCCTCGTGTCGTTTCAAACCTGTAAGACCTTCGTTCAGCTTCGGAACACAAATTAAGATATTGTTGATGGAATCTGAGAGCTGTCTGACCCTGCATAGACAGCAACACAACTGAAATGTTCCCAAGTCCACAAATTAAGCACAAATTAAAATATTTTTGATGGAATCTGAGAGCTGTCTGACCCTGCATAGACAGCAACACAACTGAAATGTTCCCAAGTCCAGAAATTAAACACAAATTAAGATATTTTGATGGAATCTGAGAGCTGTCTGACCCTGCATAGACCGCAATGCAACTGAAATGTTCCCAAGTCCAGAAACGTAGCAAGGAGATCGTAAAATAATCCATGTGACATCAGTGGTTCAAACCGCACTATACGAAGAGCTACGAGAATACTTCATTACACCATTCTCTACTCCGCCATACCCTGGTGCCATTTTGGGAGTAATATACGTCTGGACGTAAACAGTGTTGCTGTTCTGTGTGCAGCTGCGTCACACGGATACGCTGTTTCCTTTCAGATCAAATCACAAAAACGTAGGAAACAGATCCGGCGTGATGCAGCTGACACAGAAACGCATACGTTGTTTAGGTCCCGCTGATTCAGCCACCACAAAAAGTATTATTGTAGCTTCGTATAATTGCGGTTGAACCAATGATGTCACATGAATTATTTTACAGATCTCCTAGCTACGTTTCTGGACTTGGGAACATTACAGTTGCGTTGCTGTATATGCAGGGTCAGACAGCTCAGATTCCATCAAAAATATCTTAATTTGTGTCGAAGATGAATGAAGGTCTTACGGGTTTTAAACAACATGAGGGTGAGTAATTAAACAGAATTTTCATTTTTGGGTGAACTATCCTTTAAGCTTTTAACAAACAAACCATTTTTAAAAAAAGGAATAGTTCACACAAAATTGAAAATTTGCTGAAAATTGACTCGCCCTCAGGCCATTCAAGATGTAGATTGAAGATCTAGATTAGATGTAGAGTTTGTTTCTTCATCTGAACATATTTGGAGAAATGTAGCATTACATCCCTTGTTCACCAACAGATCCTCTGCAGTGAATGGGTGCCATCAGAATGAGAGTTCAAAGCTGATAAAAACATCATAGTAATCCACAGCTCCAGTCCATCAGTTAACGTCTTGCAAAGTGAAACGCTGCACGTTTGTAATAAACAAATCCATCATTAAGGTGTTATAGCTTTAAACTGTTGCTTCTGGCTAAAATACTCTCATTCTGACGGCACCCATTCACTGCAGAGGATCCATTGGTGAGCAAGTGATGTAATGCTACATTTATCCATATCTGTTCTGATAAAGAAACAAACTAATCTACATCTTGGATTGCCTGAGAGGTGTAAACCTTAACAAAAGTTCCTGTTGGGTGAACTATTCCTTTAAATCTTCACCGTGATTCCAACTTCCTTCTTTCCTTCAAAAGGAAATATGTCAATTTGGCAAAGAAGACTGCTTGTCAAGCGATTTTGCATTTGGGTTTTCTCATGCCTTAGCTTTACCACAAAGATCATAGACTGATACTGAAGCTGTGTGGGGTCTGTTTACTGATGGTTTGGATGATTAAAATAATCCTCCTGTGATAATTTGTGTGATAATATTTTCTCCTTTGTCATTAATTTCAAAGTAGAATAATGATGCCATTGGTAATATCTGAAAGCAATCCACCTCAACATTTTAAATTATTGCTGTAACAAGCAGTTATAGCATTCTTCTATGATCAAGCTTACAAGCACAGACTTGCAGTGACAGTGTAAGTATTAAAGTGAAGAACTGAAATTGCTGCTCGCTCATGGATGTAATGCAGGTTCGTTCGCATCGAAAACCATTGCCACATTCCTTTATATCCACGACTGCTCATGCAGGGCTGTTTGACCTTATTAATTTGTTGCACCGTGCAGTGTTCAGCGTCTCATTCAGCGTCTCTCGTTTAGTCACACCTCTTGTGTTTAACATGCTGGGCAATACGCCAAATCCCTCCAGCATGGCCCAGAATTCCTGTCTGCAGTCCCAGCCCTTGGCTTGTCTTTTTTTTTTTTTTGGCAGAGGGTTGATATTTTATGTACGGGGTGTGTGTGCATGCAATGCATTTGCACAGCAACGATAGTTTGTTTTGCCTAATTGGGGAGGCTGGTAGAGATGCTGACATTAGACGTGTGGGAGATGTCTTTAATTATAGAGGTGGGGTCACATTGACACATCTGCAGTATCTCAGTGCTAGAGAATGCCAAAGTAGCGCCAAGACATGATACCGGGACTTCTTTCAGAGTGCAACCGATACCAGACGCAAGACTCCACCCTCCCATGGGCTCTGCCTCTGAGCTAATCTGGTTAAGTGTTTTTTTTAGGTTTTAAATGGTGTTTATGTGTAGTTTCTGTGTTTCCCGAGCACATAATGTATGATGAAATATGTTGTAAATAGAAAGATGCGTAATGCGTCTGTTTTTGTGGGGTGTGGAGCTGGTTTGCTTTTTCTGTGCTTACAGAATTGAAAGTAAGAGAAGGTCAAGTCAGTTTGGATATTCTGGTCTGATTATCACATGCTCATGTTGCTTTGATAAGATAGAGAAACCGTAATCTTGTTTCAAGTCTGAAGACAACACCCAAAACCCTCAAGCCCATGACAACCCCTCTGTTGTATCCATGGCAACAGAGATGTCTTGAAAGCACTGTGAAGGATGTCTCTAGTTTGTCAAAAGTGCTATGCTGTACACCTTTTATTGTCCCCCCCCAGTTTGATATTCTCAGTTTGCCACATCTACAGTAGGTAACTTTAAAAAATAGATAGATCTTGTTTTTAGAAAAACTGTTTGCATTGTGATATTTTCATGACAATTAAGTACAATTTCTCCCAAGTTTCATTACATTAATGCAAAACCCCCTTTCTTATATAATTGTAATGTAATGTAATATAATATAATAGTCCATCCATTATGGCTTTTAATAACATTATTCTAATTTCAATTTATATAATACAATAGTACAATATTCAATAATTAAAAAATATATTTGTAGAAGATAATCTATGGGGGTGGAGGAAAATATTATATAAAATATTATAATATAATATATATAATTTACTTAATAGAATATAAATTATAAAATATTGAATTTTATCATTGCCGATATGTGGCTAAATACCAATGATAGATTAGATTATCTAATATTATCAGTGGTGATTTATGCAGCGTAATGCCCTTGGAAATATGTCTAATTCATTTTAATACTTTTACATTTATTTTAATATTAAAATTTAATATCCATGATGACCTTTTTAATTTCTAAATTATAATTTTATGCATTTTTTTAATTTTTTTTATTTATTTATTTGTTTGTTTGAAGAAAATGGGCTTGATTGTCATAAAAATAATGAAATGAAAAAATGCAATGGTTCTAGAATACTTTTTCTTTATGCAAAATACAATATATTTAGTGGTTAAATATGACGCGTATTTTCATTTCAGTCATTTCAGTTTCTTTGACGATCCCATCCTCGTCGCTTCATGCCTCCTAGCATTTGAAGGGGGCACAGTGTTCCTAAAAAAATAAAACAACAACAAAATAAACGACAACAAAATATGTGACTGCAACACAGATTCCCACACTGACAGCCCATTGTGTGAATGGGGTCATGAGATATCAGCAACTTAGGGAAGTCGTGGCCTAATGGTTAGAGTTGGACTCATAACCCAAAGGTTGCAGGTTCGAGTCTAGTACCAGCAGGGATTGTAGGTGGGGGAGTGAATGTACAGCGCTCTCTCCCACCTCAATACCACGACTCAAGGTGCCCTGCAAGGCACCGAACCCCCAACCGCTCCCCGGGCGCCGCAGCAAAAAAAAATGGCTGCCCACTACTCCGGGTGTTTTTTTTCACGGTGTGTGTGTTCACTGCTGTGTGTGTGTGTGTGTGTGCACTTTGGATGGGATAAATGCAGAGCACTAATTCAGAGTATGGGTCGCACCCAAATCAATATTGAGGATTTTCTTCCAATAGTTCGTGCATCATGAAGAGTGATCTGCCTGGTACAGTATTTTGCCTCTGTGCTTCCGTCTTCAGCGTCTCTGGCCTGTGTTAGCGGGCGTTTACAGATTTCATATTTTCACATAAATTACATTTTGGAAAACTATTGCATTGCAACGCAGTTTGTGCAAGTCCAGAACAGAGACGAGTTGCTTGCAATAAGACAAAAAACGGCCGGTTGCCAATCGTGTAAGTTCCAGGAAGCTCCTTAGTTCGGCCATCCTACGCAGTACACACGTGACTGACTCCTCGCTCGCTCCAACAGGAGGAGGAGGGTCGTGTTACTTTTCACTGCACTCAATCTGAGGGATTCCTACACTTTCAGTCTTTGAGGAGACATGAAAAACAGCGCATACCGCAGGAACGGTATAACGGAAAATATTACCGGTTTTGAACTTGTCAAATCACGTATATCTGAAACCTGTACTCGACTCATGCCTATGGTTGTGTGTGTGTGTGTGTGTGGATGTGCCTCAGGGTTTGTGTGCCTCGGATATAGGAGGTGTTCTGGGAGGCCTATCCCAGCTCTGTCCAGTGTAGTGGAACAAAAGCCCAGTGTAGCTGTTTAAATTTGCCATTCTCTCCTGGATAAAACTCTGATCTCATGTTATTCATGTTTGGCACCCAAGTGCTCCAACAAGCATAGGGGGCTCTCAGCATGGGCAGGGGACATACCATTGAACAGATCCGTTCTTTTTACAGGTTCCTGTAGTATCAAGCATTGCCATGGCCCATGGCGTCCTGTTGCAATCTACAACTGATTCCAGAGCTCTAGTAACATTCCTTAAGTACAAACCTGATTCCAAAAAATTTGGGACACTGTACAAATTGTGAGTAAGAAATGAATGGAATAATTTACAAATCTCATAAACTTATATTTTATTCACAATAGAATATAGATAACATATCAAATGTTGAAAGTGAGACTTTTTGAAATGTCATGCCAAATATTGGCTTTTTTTGGATTTCATGAGAGCTACACATTCCCAAAAAATTGGGACAGGTAGCAATAAGAGGCCAAAAAAGTTAAATGTACATATAAGGAACAACTGGAGGACCAATTTGCAACTTATTAAAGGTCAATTGGCAACATGATTGGGTAAAAAAAAGAGCCTCTCAGAGTGGCAGTATCTCTCAGAAGTCAAGATGGGCAGAGAATCACCAATTCCCCCAATACTGCGGCAAAAAATAGTGGAGCAATATCAGAAAAATTTTAAAGAGTTTGAAGTTATCATCATCTAAAGTGCATAATATCATCCAAAGATTCAGAGAATCTGTAACAATCTCTGTGCGTAAGGTTCAAGGCCGGAAAACCATACTGGATGCCCGTTATCTTCGGGCCCTTAGACGGCACTGCTTCACATACAGGAATGCTACTGTAATGTAAATCACAACATGGGCTCAGGAATATTTCCAGAAAACATTGTCGGTGAACACATTCCACCGTGCCATTCGCCGTTGCTGGTTAAAACTCTATAGGTCAAAAAAGAAGGCTTATCTAAACATGATCCAGAAGCGCAGTCGTTTTCTCTGGGCCAAGGCTCATTTTAAAATGGACTTTGGCAAAGTGGAAAACTGTTCTGTGGGCAGACGAATCAAAATTTGAAGTTCTTTTTGGAAACTGGTACGCCATGTCATCCGGACTAAAGAGGTCAAGGACAACCCAAGTTGTTATCAGCTCTCATTTCAGAAGCCTGCATCTCTGATGGTATGTGGTTGCATGAGTGCGTGTGGCATGGGTAGCTTACACATCTGGAAAGGCACCATAAATTCTGAAAGGTATATCCAAGTTCTAGAAGAACATATGCTCTCATCCAGACGTCGTCTCTTTCAGGGAGTACCTTGCATTTTCCAACATGACAATGGCAGACCACATACTGCATCAATTACAACATCATGGCCGCGTAGAAGAAGGATCCGGGTACTGAAAACCAGCCTGCGTCCAGTCTTTCACCCCTAGAAAACATTTGGGGATCATAATGAGGAATATGCGACAGAAGCAAAAACCTAAGACAGTTGAGCAACTAGAAGCCTTTATTAGACAAGAATGGGACAACATTCCTATTCTTAAACTTGAGCAACTTGTCTCCTCAGTCCCCAGACGTTTGCAGACTGTAATAAAAAGAAGAGGGGATGCCACACAGTGGTAAATATGGCCTTTTCCCAACTTTTTTGAGATGTGTTGATGAAATTTAAAATCTACTTATTTTTCCCTTGAAATTATACATTTTTCTCAGTTTAAACATTTGATATGTCACCTATGTTGTATTCTGAATAAAATATTAAAATTTGAAAGTTCCTCATCATTGCATTCTGTTTTTATTCACAATTTGTACAGTGTCCCAACTTTTTTGGAATCGGGTTTGTAGATCAACTAAATGTCTGCCTTTAACAGTTTATGTTATATGATATGTTATGTTATGTTATGCACACTTTTTCTCCAGTTTGAAACCCCTGTCCTTTAGCCTCAGTGACACATGGGAAGGCGTGACATAGTTATTCTACATGGAGTGGGTTTTAAGTGATGGATTCACCAGATGGAGAAGGTGGCGGCCAGCAGCCATTGTCCTTTGAATCTACATCAGAGGCTCGAGTAGTTTACAGAAGCAGCAGAAACGGCGTAGCCTTGAACTCTGCTTGCACCAGGAAGACAGGCCGACAATTAATACACTTGGGGATTAAAACAAAGATGTTTTGGAGGTCATTTTATTCAAGAACTGAGGGCCCTAGGTAGCTTTGCAGAAGGAAATGCTTGCAACCTGCCAGCATTAACTAAACATTTCAGTGGGCCATGAAATGTGTGCAAATGTAGGTATAGCTTAAATGGAAATGCAGTCAAGTCAAAAGGTCTCTAATTGGCTGTGGGTTGGTGCCGGCACATGCGGTAGGGTGTTTCCAAACAGTAGCCAGTGGTAGTGTAATTTTCGGGGGGAATTTTATTGCTCTTTTCGTTACCAGGGTGAACCAGTATGCTTCTTCGGGTTTGGCGATGTCTAGAAGCCCTTTGGGGCACACATTAGAGCAATAATGTTGGGGAAAACTGACTACATTTATCTTGCGGCGTGGAAGAAAGGCCACAGAGCTCTCAGCTTCATCCCCTTGACTATGGACAAAAGCAAGTCTGTGCCGCCATTCTTGCCAGAACTATTTTTGAAAACATGAACTATTTATTCACTTTCTGGTGTATTTAATTGGGCCGATAATAGCTGCTGTAGGGTTAGGGAATGCTGGGTTATGTCTCTAACTTAAGTATTTCCATGTTTGCTACCACTAGCTGTCAGACTGGATGGTTAAAAGGCATTTGTCAACACTGGGTGCCATATACAGCTATATGTTTAAATAAATCACAGGTTGTTTCCAAAGGGTGAGGTTCTGAGTTGTCACACCTTGAATTCAACCGCCTGTGTGTGTAACACACCTATAATGGAAAAAACAGTTTCCTTCATGGACCCAAAACATTGACTATATATTGTCCATAAAACATTAGACCTTTGAGTTGTAAGGAAAAAAAGTTGAATTTTTTTGAAGATCGAGCTTGGATTGTTTTGAACTGCTTTAGATTAGATTTGGATCGTATCAAATAAAGAGGATAGGGCACTTTCACCGGTTTGGACTAGCTGCTGCGATTTCAAGATCTTTCTGGCACGTTTTTCTATTAGAATTTGACTTTGTCTGTTTGGACAGTGACTTGTTTCTATTTTGAGGAAACAGGATATCCCTTCTTTTTTGGCCACAAAATAGTTTTTTTTTGCTAGTGTATGGGGTGTGTGTGTGTGTGTGTGTTGATATGTGATTTCTTCTGGCCTTTTGTAACCTTTTATGCGTTTCCATGTTTACAATTCTGATTTATTCAAGCCAAGCTTTTATCCATTCCATCATAAGAGGTGATATTTCTTCACTTTGTTACAGTATTTTGAAAGGAGCAAGTAGGTTGTTCTGGGATAATCTGGGTGAAGGTCATTGGTGGGTGGTGGAATAGCCCTCCGTAGATAATGTGTGGTCATGTTATAAACACTTTCCCTTAGGGAAAGCACACTGTCATCAGACACACCCACTTCCCACACTCGTCTCTATACCTGACAGTCTAAACCTAGGGATGTCAATTTTCGATCATTTCCATGATCGATCGTCGTTTAAATCAATTAATCGTTAACATTAATGCTGCAAAATGCATCTATGCAGCAGCAGCAGTCCACCGCATACAGGTGTGCAAAAGCCACGCAAAAAAACCCCACTTGGCTCAACCCGATTAAAGCGTTTAGTCTGAAATAAAAAGCTAGTAGCAAGGATGAAATGAAATGTGAATTTCGGATTCATTGGATAACATGGAGAGCTCCGTTTGAGATCATTTTACTTTGTTGACTGTTTCCTATCCCATCACGGAGACCGCTGAACGCGCCTCTTTAAATGGTTTTGTGGTGCTCGCTTTTGTATTTTAAAACAAATAGCAATGTTCAACGACATTATTGGCATTAAAATATATTAACCCAAACTTACCTGTGGCGCGTGTGGCTGGGCTGGCAGTCAGTGAACCGCTCCATCAGTGCTGCTGCAGCAAACACACTGTTGCTAACATGAAACCTTGTTATAAGCCGAGTATGTGACCAGTACTTAATTTGATCCTGTTCCGGAAAAAGTCAATTTCAAAATTTTGCTTTGCGGTAGGCCTATTTGTTTTTAATAACCCGGCATTTACAGTGCATTAGATCGTGACAGTGCATGCGTGCGTGCATACGAGACGGAGCGACCGCGGGTTTGACGATGTATTTGGAGGTTATTGCTAGCGTCTCATTCGGCACAAATCCAAATGTTTCCATATTCGCAATGTATTTGAATGTTAAACTATTATTTATAATGTAAACTATGCTTGTACTTTACACGCATTCGCATATAGAAGGAAAAGATCATCCTCTTCACATGAGCAAAAAAATCCTTGGCATAACAGCAGAGTAGACCGGTATACTACGGTCTATTTAAACTGACCAGTGTAACCTTTAATGTTTGGTTGACTGCATGTATTTTGATAATGAACAGACTGCTTTATGTAAGTTTGAATTGCTAGAATATGTGGGGTGTGTGCGTGCGCGAGGCGCCGGTGCGATCGAACAGCTGAAACATAAAAAAATGTAATTTTTGGAGTAAGATATAATCCACACTAGTGTTTACTTTTATTTTTGCACACTCACAATAAAAACTGAAGATTTGTGCTTTGTAAAATAAAGCAAACAAACAGAATGCGCGTTGTCATCCTTTATTTTCCGTGAACTTGTTTATGGAGCCCACACTTCTGTTTTAAATCTGTTAGGCATAGCTTAATTATTTAAGTCGGATATATTTCGCTTTTTTTTTTTTTAATGAAAACAAATTGTTATTTTTATTTTAGGTCTATTACTTACATAGGCTATACATTTTCCTTAAAGCATCCCATTTTGTCCCAGGGCTTGAAAACCTGTGCCTAGGCTAGTTAGGTCCTAAACTTGTGAAGCATGCTCTTATTGTGGCATCACCGTTTAGTGACACCACTGAACTTGCGTCGTGAAACTGATAGCAGTGTCGTACAGTAGGGATGCAAACCGTTTATGATTTTGTTGGTACGAATTTTTCCTGAGAAATAATCACGATTTCACCGATTATGACGATTATAGGCATTTATTATTTCACAAAATATTATGTATATAGACTATCACATGGACACGCTTTTAATAAAGTGTATTTATTGCGCCTTTAGACTAAATACCGGTAACCATAATACAGCACAAAATAAGAATAATACTAAAGACACAAATGTCGATCCTCCAATTTGAATTACAAAGTGACCTCTGTCTCTGTAAACCATCCAGTATTTCCCTTTTGAAATAACTAATAAATAGATCAACAAAAGGTATTTCATTTTTCAGTTTTAGATTCTTTACTTTCTTTTGTACTAGCAGAACTGGAAACATGGTGAAAAAGAATCATCTGTTGGGGTTTGACTTACATAGACTATAAAAGGGATAATTATACCAAGTTATTGTATATTAATAATACTATATCCAATGTTAAGGTATAGGCCCCCCCCTTTTAATTAACTATACTCTTAATTTATTTATCCCACAGGGAAACTATTAATAATCATTGGAATAAACTGAACTATCCATTGTAATCAAACTGTCATCCACAATTCAATTTTAATAATTTTATAATACTTACATAGGATTTTACATGTGGCCTGATAAATCAGTCTATTCTTTTGGTTTTTGGAGATCGAGATCGCCCGCGCACACATACAAACAGTCAGTAGGACCCAAAACCGATAAAGACACAAGAAGCACAACATGTGCACCCTGCCCCGGGACTTTTTAAAAAATAGCTTAAGACTGAATTGTAGATATTCATCAACACGGAAGGGTAAAAATCACTGTTAACTAAACTCACATTTTCACCACACACTTCTCTCTTCTCTCTCTCGATCGAATAATTAATTCAAGTAGCTACATGTTAAAATTAATTAATACAAATAAATGTGATCTTACCACACTATTTAATCTGTCTGATCTGAAGCGGGCAGAATACTGAGTTAACGAGCTGTAGCTTCGCGTCAGGTGGTTCTTGCCTTCATGTCGTGCATTAAAATAGTTTAAAGCTGTGTATTCGCTCTTTAGCAGCAGTTTTTTGCAGCAATATTTAAATGACACCCTGGTGATTCTTGGTGTAACCAAAATGGTCCCACACTATCGGCTTCAGTCATTTCTCTGGTGGAAATATAGGATCGCTGTTTGGTTCCTCTGTCATGGTTAATCTAGTGTGTGTAGTAGCCTCCGTTTCTCTGATAAGCAAGGCATTTTAAGATGGTGCACTGCTAGTGTAACTTTGTTTTCATTTTGAGCACGTTGCAACTGTTCCGTTCGGTGCAACAGAAACACTCGGTATAGCGGAGGCTTTACTATTAATTAACCGTGACATTTTAAAGTGCGGTTAATTGTGAAACCGGTTATTCGCTGCATCCCTAGGTCACAGCGCCTTTTAATTGCTGTTTTGAATCCAGCAATTATTTATTTACAAATTATAAATTCTGATTATGACAAGTGTGGTATAAAATATTTTTTATTAGAGGAATAATTGGTTAGCTGGAAAATCTTACATCGCTTTTGGATGCCGTTTGAGCCCATATAGCCTACATTTATGTGGCTTTGTTCTTGGTCACGAATTTCCACAAATTCAATGATATTTAGGCATTGTTTCTTTTCCTAGATCCTCACCGTCTAACCCTCTAATTTTGCATGTTTATTTTATTGTCTTTCACTTTTTATCACTGTTTTCGCATCTCTTACTGTGGTAAACATGTGGAAGGGAAATTAAAGATTTCATGGCCACGAATTAAGAATTTGTTCGATGTATTAATTTGTTCCATCATTTTAGTTAAATCATGGGTTAAAGAACAAAATTCATAAAACATGGACAGTGGCCACAAATTAAAAAGTCGTAGGAACGGGTAGCCTATCTGTCCTGTGTCCCGCAGCCCTGCAACCTTCACCTAATTGTTTCAAATATGAAACCATTATCTGGGGAAATTACTGTTACTACATTCTATTGCATCCAATGTTGAAAGACTTTTTGTTGTTTCTATTTAATGTACGTTTAATGTTTAACATCACATTAAAAGCTACCCCAGTCAGCAATTTCCTTGGGCGCGAATTCAACCTAATGTGCCCGATAGTTTGTGTTTTCCCGCCCAAAACTGGTCCACAAAACATTGCCATAACCCAACCCAGAGTGAGCCAAACAATAAAAATAGATGTGGCTGATATATGGACCTAATATGGTATTGTCATATGGCTGAGTTCTGTAAAGGGCTGAACGCCCTTATGTGGCCCACATGGGGCCTGATAACCAAAATGCCATGAGTTACCCTATGTACACCACACCTATTTGATGTATGTAAAATATCCCATTACACATAAATCTTAAACCAAAAATGAGGCACACTCAGTTTTGAAAATGTGTAGGGTAGAAGGTTAGAACAGAAGTACACTATAGAAAACATAACAAAGGAGATGTGTGTAGGAAGGCTCACCATTCTTGTCTCACTCACATCTGTCAGGAAAGAAAAGAAAAAAGAACATTGTAGACACATGAGAGTATAGGTGTTGCAAGACAAGCACAGACATGAGGAACTCAGCAACTGCAACACATTCTGTTCTAGCCCCCAAGACATGAGTGCCTGGTGGAGGAAAGTAGGAAAAGTGGAGCTACTGTAATACGGCTCTGTGTAGACTAAGACGTAAGACAGACAGAAATTAATGAAACATCATAGGGGAATTGGACCTCATGGGGAGGCACAGGGTCAGGACAGGGGGGGGACAGCAGGGAGAAACAGGAGGGCTGTGGCCCCGTGGGGGGGGAGTAACCGTGGGGACGGGAACAAGGGATGGGCGCGGCCGGAAAGAAACGCAGGAGAAGGACAAGTGGCGGAAGGAGAAAAAACGCTACGGGGCGAAGGCTGACAAGAGGGGACCCGAGTAGAGCAAGGACGAAAAGGCAAGGCGGCAAGAACACCAGAGCCCAGCTAGGAAGGCAAGGTCGGGGGAGGGGGGGAGACAAGACCACACTAAACAAAAGATGGAACAAGAAACGAAGGCAAAGTGTCACATGGCAGGGTGCAGCAAACAAGCGGTGGGCATCGGAATGACGGCCCGAGTAAATGTATGACTTTTTGATGGGGCCTGTTTTCCGGGCGGTTGCAAAACTGAGTGAGATTACCTGTAACATTAGCGTGTTATGTCGCGGAGAACCGGTGTTAATTAGGGATGCACCGATCCGAGCGGCATACGGGAAGCGGCTCCTATACTGCGCAGTGGGCTTAGCGGGGATCGGGCAGAGAGAGCCGAGCCAAGTCCTAAATGATATTAGTCCTTTTGTGGGTGTTTGCGATGGGAAGGAGCTGGGTTACTCGGAAAGCATACATAGCGTAATGGTGACTACAGATGAATAGTTACGGCCTTACAGTAAAGTGCACACAAAACCGGGTCGCCGCGGGGCGGGCACGCATTCGGTCAGCCGGGACCCGGCTCGCGTTCAGCATCGCGCGGACAGCTCTCGCCAGAGCAGGCGGGGGCCCCTGAAGACGGATTGGTAAAGAACAACAGGGCTATGATGGTGCAAAAAGGACTGGATCGTCGTGCCGAGTTGAATGGGGTGGTGGACGTGGCGACCGTGCGGGGGAGAACAAAACACGGCCGTAGAAAAGCTAAATGGGGGAAACGTGGCACAGTAACTGAACGGTCAAACGGGTAAGAAAGGCGCCATAACGGGGGCACAGGGAGAGACGACACTACGCAGCCATTTGATCCTTCCCTTTGTGCGGGCATTTTAACACGACCGCGGACAAGGCGCTGTGGGCGCACAGCACGCAACCCTCTACATTGCGAGGAATCACTCGCATAGTCGACTAAATCTTCACTCTGGCGACGAAAGGCTGTCGAATAGGGCCGAGGGCGAATAAGTCTCACAGGTCACTGTACGCGCCAGGGGGGAGGGGGAGGCTGAGATAGTAGAGCACAGAGCTAGTTTCACTCCCCAGAACACTCTGACTGAGCCTGCAAGGTGCACGCGCCGGCACGCCGAGCGGAAGGGGCAGGCAGGGGAACGGGAGCGCAGCGCACCTGGGGGGGGGGATTGGCGGAATGTGGCTAGTGGGAAGGTGCACGACGCACCGTCGCTTTCTCTCACGGTACAAAGAGCGAAGCGAGCAGAGTCTTACAAGAACATGCAGAAGGAGGGCGCTACAGGGAAACGAAGACGGGGGGAGGGTCCGGGAACAATACACGTGCCCTGTGGGAAGGCGGGAGCGGGGAGGAACTGCCGGGTTTTGCCGGGAGTCCAGAACTGGCGGGTGCCCCCTAGAGCGGCCCGGGGGGGAGTGCACACACGAATCAGTCGAGCCACGCACACAACCGGGCAATATCATGAACCGGACGCATTAATGCTGAGGGCTGGAGAGGAGCCAATCGGCGCCAAAGGAAAGGAGCTGACGGTGGGCGCATCTCTGCCCTTGGCCCTGCAGGCGGGCGGGCACGCCACATCCAGAGCGGCAAAACGGCCGGTGAGGGGAGTGAAGTGCCTGAGAAAATATACAAGAATTGAAGGAGGGACTGTTTCTTAGCGAAAAGGATCAAAACACCAACTTTAACGATTACAGAATGTAATTTTAGTAATACTGTATAATGAAGATTTAGTTACGGCTATGATTGACACTGATTACGTTTCCGCACATGCAGTGGTTTAACGATTACAATTTTCGGTACTAATAAGTGTACCATTACACCCCTAGAAAACATTAAAAAAACTATAACTGCACTTACCTGAATAAGAATGTGTCTGGGCAAAGGATGTTGTTGTAAATAGGGAGCTTTTTCATCATCTTCTTCTTTTTTAACGATGATTGAAAGAGGAAGCAGAGCGGGAAATAACGGATGTATTTTCAAAATTTCAGTAATCCACCAATAGGAATAAGGGAAGACACAAAGCAACCAATAGCATTGTTGAATGCCCTGAGATGTGGACTGCCACTAACCTGCCAGCAGTTTATATGTGTTTTTCCAAATAAAAGCCATCGTGTTATTCCATCGTGTGCCATAGCCAAGCCACATATGGCTCTCAGTTGTGTGCTACATCGGGGCCCTATCCAAAAAATGTCATCCTCCAAAAGAAATTCCCCAGTCTAAATCCATGGCAAAACTATACGGTTAAAGTTGGGCCCATATGTCTCAGCCCTGCATAAACCTAGCCAAATGTGACAGCTATCAACCACATTTGGCCCAAACGTTCTTGCTATCTCGGTAATTTGTAATTATGAGTGAATGATGATGCATTTATATACCGTCACCGTCATCACCACCGCTCGCCTTATCGACCATGATAGCTTTAATCGATTGCATCTCTTATCGACAATTAATCGATCGTCGATTAATCGTTGACATCCCTAGTCTAAACGTGTGAGAAATCCCTCAGAGAAGATACGGCTATATGTTTTCTGAATGTTTACATAAGACACACCTTATGCCTGAAGAATCAGATCAGGTTCTTTATCGTATGTGTGTTTAAATCTGATCACATGCTTTGCATTTTCTGCTGGAAGGAAAAGTTACTGGACTGATGGAAGAAAAAGTAAAAACAGTGTAATAGTTTCCCCTTGTCACGATGCAGGAGGTTTAGGTTTGTTGCGGGGTAATTAAAGGCTGGTGCTGTGATTGATGGTAAGCGACTGTAAGTGCAAAAGGTCAGCAAGAGCTCCCATATGTGTAATGTAATTTATTTTGCACTAGCATCACCAAAGCATGTAAAAACTTTTATAAAACCTGGCAATAGAGATGCACCGATTGCAATTTTCTTGGCCGATTTCGATTTCCGATTTTTTTGTTAGTGTGATCTGCCGATCCGATTTTTGCCGATTCTTGATTTCTTTCTAAAACTATAATTGACAGCATAACAAACCAAAATCGACTTTTCTTCAACACAAATTGAAGTAAAATCAGAATAAAAGCAGACAAAAAATAAAATTGCAAACAACAGCACACATAAATGCAATAGAATAAAGAGAGCTAACTAAGTTTTTCAGGTTAAGAAATACTACAGAAATTAAAGTAAATCAAATGTAAAATAACACATCCAGTGTTATTTTACATTTGATTACTTTAATTTCTGTAGTCTTCATTGTAAAAATTAAATACAGATTAATGCTTACCATTAAAGTTATAAAACGTATTCAGTCAGGAGCAGAAAATTATTTTCTTTCTTTTGTTCTTTGATTAACATGACAGACAGCAGCAGGAATATTGGACTGCGGTCTCTTTAAGAGTTTATCCACGGACCCAATATACTGTTTCACAACATGCGTTCTCTTTCTCAACTATTTAACGTTCCAAAACTGACTGTGTTTAACTGGATACTCGCCAAGACGGGCATTTTGACAATTTTGTATGTATTTGAACGTTTTAGCGCAGTTAGCCACTCATTTTGGTATTTGTGGCTCACAAGCTGTTTGAGACTGAGCACAGATTGTGCGATCCACTAATATTGATCAGTTCTGGTGCACACGCGTTTGGTGTAAGCACAAAACCTGCGGGAATGACTAAAATAATGCGCAATACAAGCACTATTTAACCGGAGCGAATGAGACGCGTGTGAGAGAGAAGGGGTCGTCGGAGAGATGAGAGTGAGAATGCGCGGCTGATGTTATTGCCTGTGCCGTTGCTAACAAAACGGATCGGCTCGGAAGCGGAAAGAAGTGAGACTGACCGGCCGGTCACCGATCCGAGCCGATCATGAGGAAAATCGGCCAATTCCGATCCCTGGCCGATCGATCGGTGCATCGCTACCTGGCAATTTTAAAATCTCATCTAAATGTAATTTTCTTGCTTTTTTTAAAATAAGTCGTTTTGTTTCATCATTATCAGCTTTTTGTTGTACATTTAAATGCAAACATTTGTATTCAAATAACTTTATACTTAAAAAAAAATATTTAATTAAAATTAATTTCTACCACCTAATTTATTAATTACATTTTAAATTCCCATTGTTAATATATTTTTAATCAAAATGTAACACTGCAATGATGTCAGTAATATTGCATTCTGAATTGCAGTTGGTCTTTTACATCTTTTTGTGTATACAGACACAGAGTGTCGTCTACACTGCATAGGCACAAAAACCACATTATGTGTTAATGCACAGCTGATAGAAAACAAGATTTGTCTCTGTGACATTTCAGCCAATGCATTAACGAGTGTTCTTTTGTTGCTTTGACAGCACTGCTGTTTCCTTCAGGAAATGCATTTGTAGTCAGTAAATAGAGATGTTCCAATATATAGCCAAGATATTGCAGTTAGATATTCTATTAAAAAAATGTTAACAAAATTGGCATGGACTCTGACCTCAGATGGTAGATGTTGTTGTGCTAATGCATTGAAGTGAATGTATTTGTCTGCTTCACTGATGCAAAGAGCAAAGTTCATGATCAATAACTGCTGTCGACAGGCATACATCACCATTAGCGGTACCCACACTTCCTGCCGATGGCTCTAACCTGACCTCGGTGACCTGTGCTTAGCACAGAAGAGAGATGAGGAAAGAGCCAGATGCAGTCTGGTTCGTGTCCTTTAAACAGAGGAAATTTGATCTTCTCTGGGAAACCAAGGCTTTCGTTATTGCTTCCGGGTAGTATTCTGGGAAAATAATGGCATTTCGTATCTGAAACGGAGTGCTCTAGGAATGCAACCAGACATTGTGTACGTGTTTTTGTGTGTGTCTGCGTACAAGAACACAGCTGATTGGATGATGGAGATCAATTGAATGACGTTAACTAGTGATTAATCAGTTGCTGGAGTGATATGGGTGATGCTAACTGAAGGATCAATCAGTGTTTGTTAAGATACAGTATGTGACCAGACATTTGTGTGAATTTCAGTGAACATGAAATGAAAACCGTATTGACTTTCTTAATACATGTTTCTGGTCTTGTGGATTATTTTAGTAATGTACGTTAATAAGAAAAAGTCTTTAATCAAAGTGTAATAACTTGTTCAGCCTCTGAAACAACTTTTCAACAATGATCCATGTTCATATTTACTGCAAAAAATGCGCTGTCACTTTAATTCAGCGACGGTTGTGCACAGCGGGGCAGCATAGACTCGTTGGCCTACTGAACGCACTGCCGGACCACAACTGTGTGCAGTGAACGCTTTAATCCATTAACATGAGCTCGGAAAAAATACGCACCACGTTTGCACTACAAACAGAGAAATGTGAACCTGGAATTATGTATATGGGGGGCAGAGTCTCAAAAAAAGAAAAAACGGTCTCCAGTAGAGCGTGTGAACGGCACTTGGAATGGAGGGTATAAACACGGGGGTGGCAAGAATTAACAAAGTAATGTCAATGGGGGTTATAAAACTTTTAGTGACAAAAAGATGTTACACTGGGGGGGGCCAAATCGATGGGTGCAAGGGTTACAAGGGGTTCCTAATAAAATGTCCTTGATACAAAGGTGCAGCGTGCAGCTCGCTTATAGACAAACGCAATGTGTGCTGATTTGAAGCCGTATTTTGAGAGAGTGGTGATTCACTCGCGCTGTTGGTCAGGGTGGGGGGTACAAATGGTTGGAGGTGGGGGCTGATGGGGGAACAAGCTGCGAGGGCTGGGGTGGGTCACGATGACAAGTTTTCAGACGGTGGGGGAGCGTTAAGGGTTGGGGGGGTGTATAGGTAAGGTACATTGTTTAAGTGTGGAGGTAAAAACTGAAGAAGGTGAGGGCGACGGGGTCTAAAATACACCAATATAAACACATTATATGAGTATTGAAGAGAAATTAGAGATAAACTGAGCACGAACACCCGAACAGCGACCATGACCCGTGCCGGGAGTCTAAAGCGATGTCGGAAATGCAAAAGCACAATCAATAACAAACTGAAGGGCATCAACCAGCGTGTGAATAGGTGTTTTTTTGGATGTGCCTTTTTAGAGACCGGGGGGGAGAAAAGAGCGGGAGGATGCCACGATCACTCATCGGGGCCAACCTGATTTATACGTCCGAGAAAGGTGGGGAACTAAGATCGATACTGGGGGCAGGCGATCAAGGGCATTGGAGGCACCCTATTTTCCTCATTAGGGAAATAAGGGTTGTTCATGAGAGAAAAAAAAAAGAGGAAAAGGGGGTGTGGTTCGAGCGGAAAGAAAGGAAAAACAAAGAGAGATGTTAGCTATCTTCGGGCGGTGAGGATGTCCGTAAGTGATTCAGGGAGAAGGGCCGACAGTCAAAAAAGAGGAAACAAATATTTCAGTCGAAGGAAAAGGGGGGAGAGAGAGGGGGTGGGAAGGATCTCTCATGCACATTTCCAGCGGGGAAGAAGATAGGTCACTGAAATCTGCTTCTGATATTGTTCTAGTAAAACACAGGAAACAAAAAAAAATAGGGAATACACCGGTTGGAAAAAAAAAAGCGTTGGGGGAAAATAAAATATATTCGGTACCCAACCGCTAGTTCCTAAGTGATATTGGCTTTGAACATCATATTGAGGCACACCTCCTCTCAATAAGCCAGAGATGCACGCTGAGAGATGTTAATGTATTAGTTCATTCTTGTCGAATCCGTACAGCTTAGGGCGAAAAAAAGGGGAAATCATTGGTACAGGGGAGGGGGGGGGGCACCAGAGGGGGGTCAGGAGGAAGGCCTGGGGAAGTGCGGAAATAACAGGAAGGAAAGGTCCAGAACGTAACTCATCTCAGCAGTGAGCAAATGGGACAAGAGAGTGTGCAGAATCACGAATCTGTACGTTCCCTCATCTCCAGCACGACGTCCCTCTTTGAAACTGTTGGGCCATCCTGTGGGGTCGAAAAGATAACCGCTACAGAGCTCTGATTTCACGCAGACCGACCAGACACAGGACAGCAAGGGGTGTTAATTACTTCCAGACAATGGACAGAGTCCATCCATCTCCGTAAAACCTTGAGCTCGAGACAATTTCATGGAAGAAAGAAAAAAGCACACACTATCTTATATCACTCATGGTGAGGGGGACACTTATGTGTATGGGAGCTAACACCATACTGCGACGATAAATGCGGGGTAACATGGTTCAATGTCGTACGAGTAGCGGGGTGGGAACCTGTGAAATAGGCAACTGGGGTCTATGTGTTATAGTAAGGGATACCTGTCCATGTGGACAATTGTCGATTTGTTATAGGTGTGTGTTTTATTCGCTTATGTTTTACGTGTTTCTGATTTTTATTTTAATTGATTTTTTTTACTTAGGGAAGGATGAGCGTGGGGGTGGTTTGGGGTTTGGTGTGGTGTTCGGTCAAACTAACGGGGTGCCTAATCGGGTACACGAATGTGGAAGCTATCTGTCACGAAAACAATTCCTTGTATGTGTAAACACGAACTGGATATAAGAATCATACTCTGTTCTGATAAAAATCGTGGTCACAATATATAGTTCAGGTATGGTGTAACAGAAGAGGGGTTGCCTTAGCAATTTTAGTAATATTTATATACTATTATGATTTTTATTCAGTGATCGTATGTTGGCTTTATATTTTTGTATACGGTTTTTCATTTTGAGAAGTGGGAAAAATTTTTTTTATTTTTTTGTATTGTAGTGTTAGTATTTTGTAATGGGTTCTGGGTCATTTTTAATTATTAGTACGTTGGGGGGTTTTTAATATTTTTATTAGTCATTTTTTAGAGTACTTTTAGGTTCTTCAACTTAAACTATCATTTCTTCCAGTCCTGTTGTCCAATGGGCAACATTGGGTTTCATTAAGTGTTTTTTAAAAAATTTTATTTTAGTCGGTTTATTTCAAAAAGATCCAAAAATGTGTTACTGAATTAAAAAACAAATAGTTTTTACTAATACTGCTTAGTAATGGCACAATACTGAGACACTAGTGATTGAGTCAGTAATCCATGTTATTGGATATTCCTCTAACATCTCAGATCTAAAGTTGGTGGTCACTGTACACTTTTCACTCTGTGCCTTAGGTTGGAAGTCCACCTCAGAGGGCACAAGGTCGCCTCTTAGTCCGGGGTGGGCTCCTTACTGGGGGGCCCTCGGGCCATGTGCACAAGTGTCGCAAAGTAATGGAAGGTGTGGTATACAGAAGCGAGGTGTTTCCACTCAGAGACCGGGAACATCTGTCTGACTTTGTGTGTGTGTGTGTGAGGGGAAAACAAAATGGGGGGCAGACTTATCGACTCTGACTCAAGCAAAGGGGTATAGTGGGATGTGGTCGGATTTAAAATGGGGAGGGGGGGGGTATCAGACTGCATATTGTACAAATCCTGGAGAATTTAAAACCGTAGGACCGAGCTTGTGGAAAGGGAACTCCTTGTTTTGTTTGAGGCTTGTGGAGTAGAGGAGTTTTGTCGGATTATTTCAGGACCCGTTTGATGTAGAGATGTATGAGCCTTGTGTTCTATTACGGTGGCTTCCCACAAGGGAGGGGGACCGCAGCATTCCAGGTCTGAGATCAACAAAGCTCTCACTGTCCGAGGGTGCCTGGATTTTACGCTACTATGGGGTTAGCGCTTTCTGAAGGAGGTGAGCGTTGGGTAGTCTTTGAATAGAGAAAAAAAGGAATCGATGATCAAAATTGAAGTCACTTTAACATTGATGTTTAAAAAACAATAGTAGAAAATTTGTTTCTTGTTTTCTCAGCTAGAAAATGTAGCTTTTGTTAGAATTTGTTTGTGGGTTGGCCGTGTGAAGAAAAAAAAAAATTACATGGGATACAAATGCCTGGGCCGAAATGACGAACTTATACAATTCCTACTTACCCTTTTGGCACTCAGATGAACTTAGGGTGTGTGTGTTGGCCTTTGGTCTTTTTTCATTCATCCCAGGCCCTTAGGGGTCAAGATGAGAAAAAGTCATGTGATGCAGCCATAAAGTTCTGACCTCAACTGAGGAAGTGTTATGAATGGAATGAGACTGGTGTGCATTTTTCCTGTGGGTGTGCCAAGTGACATAATTACATATTTAATCAGCTATAAATAAACAGCCTGTCGATGATTTATTAATCTAATTTGTTACTGTCCTTTTTGATTTATGTTTGTCCATTTTTAATGTACTGATCTGTTTTTATATTGGCTGTATTGGCGAGGTTAGAACATCTATCTATCTCTCTAAAGGGTATAATATATATTAGATGTGTGTGTGTGTCTTAATGTGTGTTGTGTATGTGTGTCGGATGTTCACTGGGTTTACTATTCATACTCTAGCAAAAAAAGGTTCTACTCATTGTAAGGGCATCTTTAGAGTAGTGATCAACACCTACATGCATATAAAAAAAGAAAATGAAAGGCGGGGAAATGTTGGGTCTAGAGTCAAGTAAACGGTTTTTTTCCCAAGCAGATGCCAGACTTTTTATTTTATGCCATTGACAAGGTTCCTTTGAAGACCTTTAACATCCATGGAACCATTAAGGGGTTCTTTATAGGAGAAAAGGTTCTTTAGATTATTGAAATGTTATTAACACTAAAATAAATGGTTCTTTTTAGAACTGCTTGCTGAAAGGTTCTTTGGGAACCAAATGGATCTCTCTATGGCATCACGTCAGACCCGCATCACGTGAAAATCCCTTTTTGGAACCTTTACTTTTAAGAGTGTACCTTTTGGAACCTTTACTTTTAAGAGTGTACTATAGTATCTTTGCCCTTTTCGGTATCGTTTTGCATTGTGATCATCACTTTGGTGACATTTGGATGGTGCTTTTTTACATGATAACCGCTGATACCTGTTGATGACCCTCCAGCAATAATTAATAACCAATATCAGCATGTGTGCTTTAATATTTGCTTGTCCATTCAATGTTGAGCTCGGGGAAACTCATTATATACTCAGCTCGACCACAATCCCCAGTAGTGAAACCATGGGATTAGCACATGTAATGCAGGCTGCTGAATCACAAACGTGCCTGACAACTGCAGACAGTGTGCGTTTGCTGGATAATACTGGTTCTCTGGACTCTCTGGAGGAGTCTGACTTTGGGGATTCGGGCTTAAATGTGACTGTGGAATGATGTGGGTAAGGGGTCTGTGTTTTGAAAACTATTCGACTTGTGTGCCTGATGGACAGCATTTTTGCATCTTTCCTCTCTAGTTGCCTTTCTTGTTTTGTCTAAGTGCTTGGATCCCCGAGAGGTGCATATGACCCCTGTGGGATGCCCCTGCTACTGTCCTGATGTTATTGATCACACGTATAGCCCAAGTGGGCTTAAATGTGGCTATACAGCATCTGGTATACACAACAAGCTTACTATCTATCTGACTTAACAAGAACATAGATAATGGTCATATGTGGGTGTTTGACGTGACTTGTTTTTGGACATTTTGGGTTATCTCGCATGAATTAATAAATGCATAGATAAGAATCTTAATATTTTCTCTCTTAAAATTTTTTTAAATTAAAATTAAAACTAAATATAAAAAATGTCTACATTTAGCATTGAATATTTTTTTTCAATTGATCTCGTAAGTTTGTGCAAAATACAGCAGAGTATATCTAAATACCTACACAACAAACACTTACATTAGTCTTATGTTTTCTAAGTTGGCTTAGTTTAACCTTTATGTATAAATATCTTCCTTTACTGTTTTCTGTTTGTTTTCATACTACTTGTTTTATTTCATTTGTTTCATATATTTCATTTCGTTGTTACATATAATGCAATCACTCTTTTCAAAACTTTGTCTTTTAAAACATTTGTTTAATAAAAGCTCTCATTAGCTTTTTTCCACCTTGTTTAGGCTATTCACACAGCAACGGACCCCTGAACTGCTCCCTGGGCACCGCAGCACGTGGCTGCCCACTGCTCCGGGTGTGTGGTCACGGTGTGTGTGTGTGTGGTGTGTTCACTACTGTGTGTGTGCACTTGGATGGGTTAAATGCAGAGCACAAATTCCGAGTATGGGACACCATACTTGTTCACACGTCACTTCACTCACTCACATGGCGGATGAATCTCGTGGTTGCACATGCCAATAACAGACTGACATCACTTTGATTAGTTCAGCAGGGATCAATACTGTAACTTGCCATTAGGAACATTGGCTTGTGACTGCTGGATGACAGACCAAAGGCCAGGGTTGGTTTTCTAGTTGGTCCTAGACTGGCCTGAGAGCTGCACTGGATGACCTCCATTATGTAAACTCTAAAATGGAAACCCATTCGCTCTTCTGCAGGCCCAGTGATCAAGGCTTCCAGAGTTATGGATAAGCTTTTAATGAGAGAGGCAGAAAATTACAGACAATGTCGCAAGCCTGTGGAGCTGTTGGTTTAGTGTTAGTTTCATGACTGCGTTTGATATCAGAGCACTGATGATGATGGATTTTTTTTCCATGCCGATGACACAGGCACAGGATAAATGACACAGGGGGAAAAAATGTCACAGAGAAAATAAGGAAAGACAGACTAACAGCCACACTTCTCATTAGATTATTCAGTGAGGTCTGTTGAGATAGTCTGGTGTTGAAGTGCTGTTGTCTTCCCTAAGAGCTCTTTAGGTCATATCCTGGAAGAGATATGACTGCTGGCTACATCATGGGACCTCAAAATCCTGCTTCATCTGTCCACACAATTGCTGTGCAATTATGTTATTATGGAGCTCCAGTGCTTGAGAGATGTTCGCTCTGGGATGTATGCATTAGTGCTGGTTTGGTTTAAAGGCACAGTATCTTAGGACTGTCTTTGAAGGCCTTCACTACGCTCTTTGCAATCGACTAGCATTAGAATGCTACTGTTCAAAAGTTTGGTGTTGTAATATTGTGAAATATTATTGCAATTTAAAATAGCTTTTCTATTTTAACATATTTTAAAATGTGCTTTATTTCTCTGATTGCAAAGCTGAATTTTCAGCAGCCATTACTCCAGTCTTCAGTGTCACACAATCTGTTGAATATACTTTGTGGAAACTTTGATACATTTTTTTAAAGATTCTGGATGCATGATTTGAATGGATTTGTAACAATTTATTTTATGATATAACACTGTATTTTCTGTCACTTTTGATCAATTTAATGCATACTTATTGATGTTTCAAATTTAAACACATTCAAATTATTTTAAAGGTCCCATATTGTACACCTTTCTGGAGTTTTATTTGAGGTTTTGATGTCCTTAAGAATATATATTTGCGGTATAATTACCAAAAACCATCTCAATATATTTTTTTACAGCTCCTCTCTCAGGAGCTCTCCTGAGAACAGGTCGATTTTGGTCTGTCTAATTAATATCCATGAGCCTCTCTTCTGATTGGCCTGATGTATTCTGAGTGACGCACGGCCAGGCCAAACACAGGTAACTAGGGTCAGCGACGTCACAGCGCTAGCTGGAGGCAGCAAAACAAAGAAGAAACTGGAGGCGGCCCATTCAAACCAGCGTGGATTCGGCTACATAAGGAGCTTAAAATATCATCTTGTTGTGATGTTGGGTGCCAAAATACGACGTAATACTCGCCTCAACTTAGAAATTTGATCGCAATCTGCTGCAACAGCTGTGGTTAAACGCGATAAAACGAGACTGGACAGAAACGATGTCAAAATGCTTCGCGTTTGCAAGCGCACACGTCTTTCAGAAACGGGTCAATAAAAGTATTGTCGGTTGTGGTATGGGCGGGTCTACAGATTTCTGGCCATATGTCATCTGTTTCTTGCATCTCACGACTATGTCGTGTATGAAATAATGTTGTGTGTTAAAAACAACAAATGACCAATTTATATATAATACATTTGGTAATTGTATAGACTTGGTGGATTAAATTGTGGATGGAACAATAATGAAAGCTATTAGAAAAAAGTTGCCTGCTGAATTGAAAAATATAAAATCTCATCATGACTAGATAGACACGGTGAGTTTGTCTTTACTATACACGTTAGATGTGATCCACCTCATAGTAACAATCCTGTCAGATCGTCCATCCTTTGAGTGAGAGTGTAACGTTACAGGTCGACCGATCTGGTTTCGTGGTTAAAGTTAAAATTTTGGACATGTTTCCGTGTTGTTGTTGCTCAGCAATAGCATGGACGTGATGTTGTCTGGGGGTTTGGCAAAAAGAGAGTGGAACTGTGGGCGGTGCTCGGGGTGGTGACTGAAGGCAGTGACTGTGTAGTTCTGACGTCAACTTTTTACGGAAGTCACAACGGTTCGTGAAAAATAGCTAGAACTTTAAACAGGCTGTGTGCATTTTACTGTGGACTGACTTTACTGTGGTTTTGAAACCTATATGGTAGTTAAATAGCCCCTAGACCTCAGTAATCGTGAAAAAGCCAGGAAATTTCAGTTTTGACAATATGGGACCTTTAAGACTACATATTCAAATATCTTGTTCCTATTATAACCGTTGCACCAGCAAAGAAAGAAAATGCAAATTACCCATGAGCAGTACATTTCCCATGACATCACTTAAGTTGTGTGCCTCTTTGAGAACCCTCTCTTTTACAAATCCAACCGCCCAAACTCTTTAGATGGTGCCTAAATGTGGTGAGACTGTTAATGAAAGCGATTACAACTCTTTAAAGCAACACAAAGCTGAAACGGCCTCACTTGTCTTTCCATGTACTGTATTTGATGAATGCACATATTTTAATAATCCTTAGAATGCTTTGCTTGCAAGCTATGCATGTAAGATTTGTTCATTCCATTGGCGATTGACCGATAAACAAATAGTGATTCGGTCTCTTCCACATTCAGCTGTTTGCAGTGAAAAGCAACAACAACCTAGACAGACATGCTGACGACAACTGAAGACAAAGCGCTCTGTGATCTGAAGTGGTGGAAGTGTTGATGACCACAGTTACCAATATTTGTGCGAAACTGGCAGAAATGTCCGTTGCTTCTTTTAGTTGATTTCTCTTACGATCTGTATGTAGATTGAGGATAATTAGTAATAATTTTTTTTACTGTACAATTAAAAGCAGCCTTGCTGAGAAGAGACTTCTTTTAAAACATTAGAAAATATTACAGATCCTAATTTGAACACTATGTGTGAATGTTATAATAAATGTATTAAAACAGTGCTGTTGTAATGATTATTATCATTATTATTGTCTTACTTTTTATTTTATTTTACAGAACAACAGTAAAATTACAATACTAACATTTATGAATGTTGATAAGAGTTCTTGCTTTTTATTTTGGTGGAAAAACTTTTATTTTTTTATTAAACTTTTATTTTAGTGGAAACGCGCAGGAAGACCTCAATGCTTATTTTTGTTGGCAACAGTTTTATAAATGAGTCTCATTACAAATACGTCGTACGTATCGCATTGTCACATGCCTTGTAAAAATTCATAAAATGTGACTGAGCAACTGACGACTGTATCAGCCCAGATTTTCCATGTCAGAATACATGCAATGCGCGCGTGTATTAGAAAACATAGTGTTCTGCAGTTTATTTACTAATTGTTTAAGGCCATTTTGCAATTTCATTATACAGTATACAGTAGCCAGCAACAATCACCCCTTCCTCTTCTCATTGAAGACATGCGATGCAGTCCTAAACAGTCTCTCGCTGTCGGTGCTTGTAATGATTTTTGCGTCTTTCTCCGACAGTTTAAATGCTTCCACACTGCTGACGTGTGTGCTGCATAATAAAGAGTGCGCGCCTCTCACTCTGCGCTGGTTACTATTTGATCGTGTCATATCATTGTTTGGTACAATTTATTCTGTCTTTTCGCTTATTCGGTTTTTAAATTCGGTTGCTGAACATTCGGTGCATCCCTAGTATATAAGCAGCATGCAGCTCTACAGATGCTCTCAACATGCCAAATTGCTAGTCAAAGAAAGATAAAATGTACAGTGGCCCCAAAAAAAGGTCACTTTTGAACACTGAAGTCACATTTAAAATGTCTGAATGTCACTGCATCAGATACCAAGTGGCATCTACAAACAAATGCTGCTAGAGTTTTCCAGAAGTAACCACTTTTCTGAGCCATTTTTTTGCAATAACTTTTAACCGAATGGTCTCAAGGTGATTATAGTGGATAGTGGATTCAAGTGTCTTGCTTGAAAAGTATACTATTTGTCTTTAAAACAAATGCTATGCAAAGACATTTACATATATTTTTAAGTGTGTCTTATTACATTTAGATATTTAAAGTGTGGCTGATGTGTTCAGATATTTTCCCCCCATTGTATCATGTTTGTATATAGCGTAACATTGTATCATGTTTGCTCTCAACTTTCATTCTTGAAACCATTCATTTGAAATATGCTGAAGTGTAAACATGCTTCATGATTTTGATGAATTCCCATAATGCACTGACTCATGATCCAGCATGAATGGGAATTGCTTCCCGGTGCAGGATCAACACAGCCATTCATAAAGATCGAACTTTGCTTACATAAAGAGGCCTGGCCACCAGGGTGGAGCACGGATATACGAGGGCTGGGCTCTCGTGGAGGTATTTTCATGCCAGTTGCTGCACGGACATGCACATTACTTGAGATTTACCTTCCTTCACATGTTCCCTCCCACTTTTCTTGAATGTGCTTGTTGCCAGTATTCACTTTTATACTCCCTATACGTTTTATAATATGCTGCGTGCATGCTTTTTGTAGCAAAATGTCGGTCTTGTCGTGGGTAGACCTTGATTTTAGTCTCCTGGGACTGACCTCTAATAGAGACGGTACAAGATTTGCAGAATTTGATACCATTCCCCTCCAACAATTTATCTGAATTGCTTTGGAAGAGGAGGCTGGGAGTATCTGGACAAGTGCTTAATGCTGCGAGTTAATGCTAAGCATTTTCAAGGACAGTGTTATTTGTATTCTGTTTTTGTATTTATTCATATTTTGATTTGGCTTTTATTTTAGTTTAAACTTCAGTAATTTGATATGCTTTTGTCGGCCTTTATTTTTATTTTAATTTTTTTTATATTATAGATTTGTTTATGTTCGTTAGTTGTCAAGGCAACATTTCTAAGTTTAAGTTTTTTCATCTTTATATTTTATTTCAGCTTTATTTCAATTAACGAAAATAATTTGTAATAGTTATAGTTTTAGGTAACAACTACAACACTTTCAGGGATGCATGTCAAATGAAATTGACTTGAACAAGGGCAGAGCTGTAGTGGCCTGAATTTGTTAAACATGCTTTTTTTTCAGTCGACAGACGTCCATTTAGAAAAGACAAGCTTATACATAAACAAACTGGATGTTTTATGTGTTTTACAAGCACAGCGAGACTCTTATTTTATTTGGGCTTTGGGAAAGATGTCATTTTTTATTAGGGATAAAATGTTATGCTCGGTTCATAGCACAGCACATGTTTGCTTTCATTTAGGCTAGCTGCTGATTCTATTACTATTTTAGTTATATAAATATTTTAGTCACCTGTCTCGGTACAGACTGTGGTGACCCATGAGCAAATGAGCTGAAAGATGAGGAGCCGACTGTCGTTTTTTTTATACGTTCACACGTTTGTTGGTTTTGTAATAATAACTTTCCTGCGCTAGTCTTTTTTTTTTTTTTTTTTTTAAAGATGTTTACATTTCAAGGGTTTCCCAGGATGTAAAGATTATTTGGCTCCCTGGCGATCCCAGTTCTTCGTTTGGACAAGATGTGGATTTGGATTACCAGTTTTTATTTTGACATTTGTCAGATAAGCTCTGCATTGTATGTGGTTTGAATAAAGGAACAGAATATTTGCTTAGCAGTGTTTGTGGGTCATAGTTTGGATCAGACCTTGGGAACAAGGACATCTAGCAGCGGCACGATTAAAATCTTCCACTTGTTAATGATTTACTGGCATACTGTGTGCTTGCATTATTCACTTGAAAATAAAAAATGATGTGAAATGTGATTTGGGCATGTTTTCGTGAGATTCACTAATCTGCTAAATGAATAAATGTTTCTGAGAACATCTTTGTTCTCAAAGCTTGTTGTCATGTACAAATTTGAAAAAAAGCAACTTAAAATACCACAAACCAAGACACAGTTCATGTAGTCTTTTGTTCAAGTTGATCTAATAATAGATATGGTATCCATTCTTATGGTGTGAAGTGTGTGGTCTTTGCCCACTGATCGTTGGACCAACTGGGCGGGCCGGAGCTATTTTCACACAAATAAATAAACCCAGTGGTGAGAAAATTCCCAGCCTTGCTCAGGAGAACAGCTGTGTCTAGTCTGCTGGGTTATCGCTGCTAAATAGTTACAGTGTGAGAATCGAGATTCTCTTCCACGTTGGGAAAAAAAAATCACACAAGGCCGTTTTAGTGTGAACATCCAGATTGTTGACATGGCCGAGTGAATCATTCGTTTCAGCGCTCCGAAAAAAAACACAGAAGAGTTTCCTCTGCAACTTTGCTTCCTCTTTGTCTTCCTTTCTTCCTTCCTTTTTTTCTCTTTCTCATCTGTGAGCCATAGTTTTACCTTTGAATCTTGTTTGAGCTGAATGAGTTAACTTTCTTTGAGAAAAGAGTTGAAGATTAGTTGCATTCATACTAATTGACCTACATTTTTCAGTAACATGACAGTCTCTCAGATGTTTTCTACTGTAGCTTTTCTGGCATCAAGCTGTTTTCTTCAATCAGACATGTTATAGCGTAACAAAATGCTAACAAAACTTTTTTTTTTTAAATGCATACTGTGCATGCATTCTTATAACCTAATAAGCTGAGGCAATAATCAAACACACTCACATAGAATATCCTTTCTTGATTTCAAAAGCATTGGAAGATTCATTTGATTTTTAGTAAATCATTCTGAAGATTCTGCAAAACTAATTCTTTTAAATTATCAAAGTGTTCACAGATGTTCTTGCATGACATTGCATTTGTATTGTAAATAATAAGGCACTTATGCACGTAAAAGCATACTCTATTTGTATAGGCTGCAGTGTTCAAAGCGTCAGACGTAAACTAGTGTTGATCAGTATCGGTGTTTATATAGGATGTGTTAAAATTGATGTTCTTGAGTCCAGACCTATGGGTCATTTTGTAGAGTTTGTGCCGATCATGCCCGACATTGACTAGTTATGACTCAGTCATTTCCTGCCTGAACTGCTCCAGTCCCGGCTTCTACCATGTAATGGTTGAGTCGTGTTGTATACAGAATTATCTTTCTAAACGAGATGAGAGCCTGCATAGCCGGGAGAAAGACCAAGAAGTTCTAGAGATGAGGTCCTGTAAAAGGTGGCGGCGATGGCAGAGGGACGCCACGGTGGATCGGGGCTCATACGCACACGCCGTGAGAAGTGTTTGTGTGTGGGTCATTAGCTCAAGAGGGGACAGATAACCATGCATCGTGGACGGCGAATAGCCCCCGCTGGTGCCAGTGCAGGGTCCGACTCAGTCCCACGCCGTGGAGGTAGCTGAGCGTTAAGGTGAGGCAGCCAGACAATCACCTCGGGCTCGGCGTACATACTACATGAGTGATCCCAGATACAAGCTAATCTTGAATCAGCCCATGTACAGCCTTTAACTCGGTGACAGCAATGTTCTTGCTAAGAGGGAAGACATGACACTGCGTGTCACAAGGCTTGTATGTTGGGTCCTGTGTCAGTAAGTTACAGAGATCAAGTGTTAGCCGCTGTTGACGTCGATACAGAACTGGGAGGGAGATGGATAAGTGTGGGCCAGAGGTCACTTTCTGTTATTAGCGGAATGGAATATGGCGATAGAGTAAGGGAAGGGAGCACGTAGCGCTTGTGTGTCTTTTGAGAGGTCTTTTGAGAGGTCAGTTTCATTGTGTGAGGTCTGAGGATAAAGACTACAGACAGGGTCTTTTGTTTTATGAAATCTGGGACAGACTTTGGGGGATGTAGATGAAACAAAGTGATGTTGTGGCTGAGTGAAATGTAGTCATTTGGCAGCCACTTTTATTATGAAGAGGCGCAAATTACAAGGACAGTCCCTTGGAGTAACCTGGGGTTTTTCATCCCCCCCAAAAATTAAAAATTAGTCAGCATTTGCTCACCATTTTGTTCCACATCCATTTAAAAGGAGCAATTTAAAAAAAAAAGTTCATTCAATTCAAAAAGGATATAAAAAGCGGTTCATGCACTATATTTCAAGTCGTATTATGCCATACGATACCCTTGTGTGAAGAACATACCATATGTCTTGATGTGCAGAAGCTCAAAATTTTTTTTTTCATTTCTGTTTTACAACTTCTTTCACAGTGGTTATAGCTCATGGATTGGCCTTTTTGGTGTTCAACCCAAAAACAACCTTTTGGTTCCCATTCTAGATCACATATTACACCACCACACCTTGGTTTTTGTAAAACAACTGGACTGTGGTGTTAAATAATTGAGAAAAGTGAAGGACTGTAAGAGAGAGAACAACAGGAATGTCGATCAAGGTCTCCTAGATGGGCGGATGATTAATCGCGTTTTCGGATGGCATTTTAAGCTTTTTGCTCTTAATCTTGTGAAGAGCACCTCTGATTTTCACCCACTGTTAAAATGAAATATTAGCATGCAGTTGCCTTTCACTGATAGCAAGATCCTCTAAATACATTGGGTGTTTCGTCTTAGTAAAAAGATACTTCAAGTAACACTTAAAAATAAAAGTCACCATATGTAAATAACGCAGGTCACACCCAAATAAAAACACTGGGTCGCACAAAATGATAAGAATAGAACCTGGTAATAATAGGTGTCCAAGGTGACAAAAAATAGTTGTGCAGGATATTACTTGTGACAAATTTGTCCAGCCCTTAGCTAAAGGAAGGGTTGTTAACGTGGCGCGCAAAATAATAGTTTTTCTTCGGTAGAAGTTGATCACATCTAAAAGCACCAATGTGTAAAATAGAAGCTCATTGTTTGATAGAACTGAGTTTTCAGTTCATAAGCTTGACATAGTGATCATGCTGCTGATTGATATTGCCTGGAGCCTATATGAGGCTTATGGAACGTGTTAATGGGTAATAAGGAGTCACTACAAGTGCTGGGCTTATGAGTCTTAATGGCACAACCATCAGGAAGTGGATGACTCCAAACCGATCTCATTTGTGAGAGTTTGGGCGTCGGTAAGCATTGTAACTGTTTTGGAATAACTTTCTTGCAAAGGTACTTTAAAGGACATGCCACTGATTTGAAAAAAATAAAGTAGTAAAAGGCAACTAATATTCTGAAATATTACTTACATCTTAAAATAACTGTTGTCTATAAAGTATTGTATCAGGAGGGGTCAGAAAATTGTTAGCACAGTAGTGCGATCCTCTTAAGGGTTCACATGATCCTTCAGCAAATGACATTGCTAATGTGCTCACGATTTGGGTGCTCTTAAGTAGTGCTTTAGATTACATTAGAGGGTAAAGAACAGGTTTTTAATTGAAATTTTATTTGTAGACGAGGTAGAAAGTTTTGTACTGTGGGGTGTTTGGAATATCAATGTAAATGTAGCAGCTGCGCGGGATAAAAACTATGTCATTCTTTAATAACATGAAGAAGTAACAAGCTGCAAGAGAAATGAAGAGAATTCTAGGATGATGGACTGTGCAAAAGTATAAGACCAAAGCCATGTGTGATTCGTTTCAAGCGAGATTTTAGGCACCATACAGATACTTTGATATTGCTACGGTCTCAGTGGGAGGTCCATGTACTGGTTTGTCAGGAGTATACGTATACATTGAATATTGATTAGTTTGAATACCTCACACATCTCATGTGACAGCCTGGGGCGGTATGATTTCAGTTATGTTGTTTTGCATGAGCTCTGTATCAGACTACTCAGCATTATAGTCAGGACCATATTTTCAGGGAATACGAAGATAGAGTATCCAAGCAAAGGCGGAAGGTAAGAGTTTTTAGGTGATGTAGCTTTGTCACCCTCACTCACTTTTACCCAGTGTTGAGGATTTTCTCTGGACCGAGGGGGTGCCAAGATTAGCCTAAAGTGAGACACCCTTTGACTGGCTGGGACTCTGGCCCAGATTCGGCGCCCACGTAAGGCGCCAGGCCCCCCGGCGCAGAGTAGAAGGGGAGGGCCCGGGGGGAGTTGCAGTGGTGACATTCCTCTGTTGCGTCTAAAAGGAAGAGCAGGGCGGACCATGACCGGAAGTCGTCATGCCTACCGGCCTCCAGGCACATGACAGCAACTGCACACTGCACCCATTGGGACAGGCCACCACTGCTATGCCCCCCACCGAGGGAATGGGATGCCAATGTTCACCTGTGAAATTGGTGGATGTGCTGTAAGCATGAGTACGCCTTGACCGTACTCTTTCTTTTGTTTATTTATTCCCTAAACTTCTTAACTGGATGGGACTGGATTGGTCGGTAGAGGGGCATGGGTAGTAGCACAGTAGAATATGGTAGATGGAGAGTAAGTAGATGGGTGATGGATAGAGGGTGAGTAGATGTTTAGATGGAGAGTTGGATGGATAAATGAATGGATAGATGTATGGTTAGGTAGATGCATGGATGGATGGATGGATGAATGTATGGATAGGTAGATGGTTAGATGGACGCATAGTTGAAAGGACGAATGGTAGGTGGATGGATGGATGGGTGGGTAGATTGATGGATAAGTATATGGATCAATGGATAGATGGGTAGGTAGATAAATGGGTGGATGGATGGATGGATTGTTGGATGGGTCGGTGGATGGATGGATGAATGAATATGTAGATAGATTGGTAGAGGAATAAATGGCTGAGTGCGCGGATGGGTGATTAAGTAGATATGTAGGTGGTGGAGGGTATACGGTGATGGAGCACTCATTGTAGTTTAACTTTATTTTAGAGCGCAATTGCCGCTTTTCTTTTGGTTTATGTATTTTATTCAACTTTCTATTGAAGCTTGATACTCTAGATCTTTGGACACAAGCCACTTTGAAAGTCAAATCTGGTCTTCGGTTTTGTCAAACATAATATTAGGGATAACTTAATAAAACCGAGAGGAACTTGTCTTTCATCCCATGACGGGTTTTCACCATTGCATTTTTTGCTAAGACAGAACATACACAGTTCATTAGCATGCAAGCCCACATGGCCAAAAATCACAAATGGAGCCTGTTAAGTGGGTTCATTCAGAATAATCCCATCGGAATAGTTAGAAAAATGCTTGTTCTTCAGTTGAGTACTGCTTTGCTCTACCATTCCTCCATTTGTGGAGTGAATCAGTGCTTGTCTTGGACTCCGTAATATAGGGAATCCAAGCATTCTCTGCTAATGGTCCAGTAAAGAGTGTTAGACAATGCATGTTCCCTCATTAGCTCTGCAGACTCCATTGAGTAAGAGAACGTCTGTATGTCTCATGCCCACCAGCGCGTGACCAGCAGGCATTTGGCACAGATGGGCTCATGGATGACTTGCATGCGCCAGACTCCGTCCCATACGCAGCCTGTCCCCTGCTGAGTCTTTGAGGATTCACAGTGAGCCACAACTGAGGCATCAATCAGTGTCATGTTGACTTGATTTAACAGGAAAATGCTTCTAGCAGGCTTTTGATTATGTGTCGATTTGAGGTGAGAAAGCAGTCCTCCTCATGAAGTTGAAAGATAGCTGATTCTATCTAAATGGCTTTTAGTGAGTGTGAGGGATGGCAGAACAAAATCTCAGGTTCAGGTTTTTCCTGCAGAGACATAACAGAACAGAACAGTCTGGACAAGATCAGATTTTGACCTGCCTGCTTCTGCAATAGATGTGGTGTCTGGATGTGATTTTGTCTCTCTGGAATCTCTGCTCAAATATACATGAGTACTTACGAGTTGGATTATACGATTTCCCTGTATTTCTCATTCTTTTTATCCTCATTATTTCCTTATGCAGCCTGTTAAAGTGGTCTCGGGACCTGCTCATTGTATGTGTCTCTCACATGATGTTAATTAACTTGTGCCTGAACATCTGGACTGAATATGACGAACTCAGGCCAGAACTGCATCATGGGAATGCACGGAGGTCACAGGAGTGTACAGGCATTTATTGATGGTTTACATGACTAAATCTTTTGTTTGCCATGAAGAAACAAGGACTCTCTATCTCACACAGAATTGTGGGAAATTAACCCCCGCTTGATGGTCAGTGATATCCAGAGGCTGATGTCAGAATTTAAGTCATGTTGGTTTTGTCAGGCCTTATTGCTGACTGGATAGGAAGCCTGTGTGTGTGTCACTGCCAAATCAAATATCATTTTGTTGTTTGTTTTGCATTCATTCATTCATTCATTCATTCATTCATTCATTCATTCATTCATTCATGCATCATCCATCCATCCATCCATTCATGCATGAGCATTTATTCATCATTATTCATTTCCACATTTTACAGTCCGTATTTATTTTTTGTCTAGTCGGGTCTTTACAAAAAATTTATTATTTATTTATTTTATGTATTTATTTAATACCTAATATTTTTTATTTGCATAAATATAATACATATTCAGTATTATATTATATTATATTATAGTAAATTAGAAATAAGCAACCTAAAGTGTAAATTTTAGGCATTAACGGTTATTAGAAGTGACAAAAAAAATGTTTTTAAAAGGTGAAAGTCCATTGTATTTGAAATGACAAAGTATACATTATTTTAAAACCTCTCATCTCTTTCTCCCACAGGATGAGCTGGATCTCACAGAAAAACATAGAGAGGCCATGTTTGCCCTTCCTGCCGAGAAGAAATGGCAAATCTACTGTAGCAAGAAAAAGGTAAGAAATTGGCACTGGAAGGTACTAGGCAGAGACTCCCGTCACAGATGCCTTTTGCATTTTCTGAAAGACCTGAACGTATAGCTTGGCATTGACCACACATAGCAGTTTCCTAAAACAACTCTGTTTCCTGCGGAGACATTTCATCTGGCTTGACTGTAGAGTATGAAACTGAACAGCTAAATGTATGAAGATATCTCAGTCGTACTGTACATCCTAAAAAGGACCTAATATAAACGCTGCTGCTCTAGCACAGGCTTGGCTTTGGGACTGAGAAGTGGTGTTGAGTGCAAGGGTTTATTTTCACAGTATGTGTGATATGGGTCTGAGGAGTGAGAGGTAACAGAACCCAGGCTGCCCTGACAGACTCTGTAAACCCTCATTTATAGGAGCCCTTTACACCAGTGGAACTAAAGAGCAAACCACACAGCAGTGGTTTGGGGTTTCTCTGCAGCTGCTGGAGTGCATGACCAGTTACCTGGTCACGACCCACCAGGGGAGCGCTCTTCAGCTGCTGACCTATTGTCCTGTAAAACACTTAAAAAATAATACTGTCAATCATTATGATGTTAGGAATGAAGTTTATTCTCATTCATATATTAAAGCAAACATTTATGTTGATGTTCTGTATGATGGATCAAGGCTTTGTAAGCTTATACACTGGTAGAGATGGAATTTCAGTTAAAATTTTTATATCTTATTTCTGGCTAAAGGAGGATAGTTCAGCTAAAAAAAATAACATACCCCCATGTCCCTCCAAACATGTATGACTTTGGTTCTTTCATGGAACACAAAAGAAGATATAAAAAAATACTATTATTTTAGAGCCCCGACCGAATATATGTATTTGCGAATATTTTCGGCCGATATGAGCCTGTCGCCGATATCTGATTAATATAGGACGATCATGGCAAGTGTTGTTTTTTTTACAAGACATATATGAGGAGTGAAGATAAAAATGCGTGAGAATGGTGGGGTAAATTTTTTTGTTACTTAGGTTGTCCAATGCAAAGCGCGATCCATTGTCTTGCTACGTGCGATGGTAGGAAACGCTTAAAGCTTAAGTCAGTGGGAAAACATGGAACTTTGTGAACGGCCATATATCCAGTAACGGGCGGCGATCGCACCAAATCGGGGATCTCTAGCTCAAGGAACCTCTCGAAACGCGCATCGAGAGTGTCGTTCTGGCACGTTGGTGGGAGATCCGCCGGCGCGTTCGCGAGATAGTGAAACCAGTCAACACTTTCACTTCAGTAAAGAAGGTCTCTTGTTCAGGCAGTAGCATTCAAGCATTGTCTTATTCGACAGTAAGTGCCCTGCGAATTGGACTTCACATGAAATTCCGCCATGATTACAGTTCCAAGGGAACGTACTGTTACATCAAAAGAGGCATTAAGGGAAGCGAAGACGTGCATTTATATGTATTTATTTACGAGGTAGGGGAGAGCTGGGCATACAAGTCAAACTTTATCAGTTTGTGAAAATCCACATGGGGATGCAGAATATATATTTTTTTTTTCCACAGTAATTTTACTCTTGTCTAGTACAAATATGTCGCTTTTTTTTCATAATTACAGTGTATACGTTTTTTTCTTTATTTACCCTCAAAAAATAGAAGTGAAATGTGACAACATGCCCGTAGGTGGAACACATGTCACATCTGAGGGGCAGCTTGTTCACTTGACAATATGACCCGCTTAACATCTTATCTGAAGACATTAAAACATAGATAAAAGCAAAATAAAATTATTGTAATAATCATATATTTACTTGTATATTTGATTTTTAATAAGTTTTTGTTCAAATAAAATAATGGCGTTTTTTAATAATTAAAAATAATCTGATTTTGGAGTCTGACAATGAACACATTGCAACCATGCTTGGGACGGCCCATATAAACGAGCAAAAATGCTTTACATGTTTTGAAATAATAATTTCTAAACAATAAACATTGACTGTCAGTCTTTATTCACTTGTTTCTCGTATGTTTCTCATTAAAATTAATTAAAGTAAATGTAAATTACATCGCTAATGTCATAGAAAAGCACATTGTAACGCAGTGTTACAACATAACCCATCTGCGCAACTGGAATTTAAAAATGGTTAGTGTCTTCTGATAGTAATCAAAGCATTAAAAAACTATCTGAACTAATAAATAACAGATTGGAGATTAAAATAATCGGCGACTTTTGTATCATTTTAAATTAATAATAAAAACTGAGATAAATTTACTTAAGCCAGAATTTTAATTTTACTTTGGTAAAATAAATATTCAAACCACGTGTGTTACAACACCCCGTTACTTTGTGCATCGCAGCTCATGGCAAGTTGGATTTGTTAAATTGTTAAATTCCAGTAATTGTCGGTCACCGCTTATAGAGTGTTGATCACCACTTGTGAGGGGATCATTGACAAAAAATGTGTTTATGTATATATTTCTGTTATATGTAAATACTGTCTTCTATATATACGACCAGTCAATGTTTGAACACAAGAAGGGAAAGTGTCCAACCTTTGGACTGTAGCTAGTCTATAATATACACAAACCGAACTATCGGATTATGACCCCCTTTATCGGTATGCGGCCTTTCTATTTAGCCCTAATATCGGTATCGGTTCGAACCCAACACCCCATATCGGTCGGGCTCTAGTAGTTTTATTCATACAGTGAAAATCAGTGGGTTTAGATTTCAAATGTGTTCTTTTGTGTTCCCAGAAAAAAATACTTTGAGTAGTGTGTCGTTTTGTCTCGTCTGTGGTATATATATATATAATCCTATATATATATTTAATTGCACACATAGAAAAAAACCAAAAACTGTTTTACTCCGTTTTATCTACGTCTATGGAGCTAGTTTCCAACACAGGATAAAATTTTTTTTAAAAGGTTTGTGACTTATTTCAGAATTCTGACTTTTTTCTCACAATTCAGACTTTTTTCTCTCAAAAAATAAGAATTTCTTCTCAGAATTGTGATTTTTATATCTCCCAATTGTGAGTTTATATCTTGCTGTTCTGAGAAAAAACATCAATTGCGAGATATAAACTCGCCATTCTGACTTTCTCACAATTTCACTTCTTTATCACAATTCCAAGTCGTTATCTCCATTTCAACTTATTTCTCAGAATTGTGAGTTATTCACGCATTTTGCGTTTACATCTCACAATTCTGACTTTATTTCTTTCAGTGGGAGTTAGAAATTGAAATTGTGAGATACAAGTTGCAATCTGAGGAAAAATTGTCACAATGAGAGATGTTAACACAATTGTATTGTCAATTCGAAAAAACAAAAAAGGCGGACTATCCGAACATTCAAATAAATAAATGTCAGAATTTCAAGATGTTAACTCAAGTTTATAACTTTAAGTTTATTACTTTACCTGGTGATATGGGGGGTAGTGAGTAATATGTTCAGGTGTTTTATTTTTTAGGGTAGTGAAGGTCGCACAATTTTATACAAGTAACCGCACAAAATGTTGCAGAAAGACAGGCTGATATTTGTGCACAGCGCCATACAGTTGAATTAACTTTTTATTTTTTCTTCCATGGTAGAAACAAGCTTCCATAACTTTCACTGTATTTTATTTTATTATTTTTATTTTATTTCATTTTACACCCAACCTATTTCAGAAAAATGAGTATGCTGCATTATCCCAGCTCAATAAAACACTGAATGCAGCATGTCAGCCAACTACACCTGCAAGGTCTGAATCAAATCTCGTTTTGGGGTCTGAGCAACATGTGGAACCAACACTGTGCAATATAATGAGTGCTAAAACTACTGTCAAGATGTTGAGGCCAAAGTACATGTGAATGTCTGGTATGAAGTATTTGTGTTCCTAATAAGTATAATGAGATCTTTCTCACTCTTCGTTTTGGTTTCAAACTATATTTTTATTCATCTCTAAACCCCTATGGTCCAAAATAGTTTAGTTAAATTGTATAATTGCAGAATGTGGTTAGAAAACAATGGGTGGACTTGTTAAATAAGATTCCTGGAAGCTTATCGGCTCATGTGGTGCGCGAAACCCCCCAAAACAACCCCAATTCCCAATTCCAAACTTACCCTGGCCAGCACAAGTCAATCTTAGCCTGAAAGAGCAAGCAGCTGCTATGTTATAGACACTTGAGCATAGCACAAAACACTGTGGTATTGTTTCCCAACTCCAGGCTTTGTATTAAAAGCTTTAAAGAAACAGTTACTCTGGGAAAAGGCATGTTTTGGACCGAATTGTAGCCTTTTAACCCTCTGCCAGAGCATTTTACTCAATATTAGGAGTGGAGTAGTGCTGGAGCTCAGTGTCTTGTGTCTGTTTTCAGGTAACAAGAAGCATTTTAAACAAGGTGTCAGCTGTGGACACTCGCACACATAAAATATATCCATTCACAAGCACTTTTGGATTGTTGGATGCGATTTTGTGCGAATCGCAATGGTTAGATAAGCTATGTTCTCACACATTGTGGCTGTGGAAGTGCTTGAGAACCTGGCAGTACAAAAAGATCTGTGTTGGTGTGGAGGACAGTACAGTGACGTTTGTGTGTCAGACGCTTCGGTTTCAAATCAGAATTCACCCTATTTACATTTGTGTTGTAAATAATTCATCAGCCTATGTTATTCTAATAAAAAAATATGTATCTTCATAATCTTTGGTTTACACCCACTTCCTAGTGATTTTGGACTTCCTGGTGGGGGGCCCACAGCACCCACTGACATCCCATCCATCGACATCTATCATCCATCTCTCCTTCTCTCCCTTCTCTCTACGAATGGAGGTATTTATGATTGCGACACGACTGCGTGAACTTGAGCACGCTTGGAGATGTTTTTCCAGAGACACTGACGTGTCTCACACAGCGCGCCTCGCCGCACTACCCGACCGCAACGACACATAGAGTCTCACATTTAAGGGGGGGCGGCCCCAGGGAGTTGGCCATGAAAATTCTACATCGAGGCAGCGTAAGGAAACAAGGTTCTTGGCAAGGCCAATAGTACGTCATTCCTAACCGAACTTAGACGCAGGGCGAACACTGAACACTTCCCTGACCACACTCATTTCCATCTTTGCCCTGAGGACAAAAAATTATCTTAGTCAAGCGAGAGTCATGGTAAACTAGGCATAATGTGTAAGCAGATGTGAGGGAAGTAGGAATGTGATTGGTCGGCTGGTAGGTGTTAGTGAGTGTTATAACAAACGGTAGAAAGAAACTAGGGAGTTCTCAGTAGGACAAGAGAGCACTGAGATGCTAGCAGAGAAGCTGTGGTGAAGCTATACTTCATTTCAACATGGTATACATATAGCACCTGAGGGTGTGTATTTGTATTTAGCACTTTTTGTATTAAAACTTTTTTTTTTCAGTTTAAATGCAGTTAATACTGAACCAACTCGGCAAATTGGCATAACTGTAGCAGGTCCATTATTATTACCTCTACGTTAAATATTACCTTCAGAGGAAGTCCTTGCTGACCCTGGAGAAGGAGGATGAGGAGGAGAGGAGTAAGACCATAGAGAGCTTGAAAACTGCTCTCCGTCCACAGCCCATGAGGTACTTTAACACACACACACACATCCCACACACACACACACACACACTAGGGGTCATTCCATGACAGTATAATTCTTTTTAATTACTCTAAGCACATTGCCTTACACATGGCTGTGTGCAAATGGAGCGTCTCTCTTTCACTAAGTGCTTCATTAAAATACAAGTGCATACAGTAATTTGTCTTTGCAGAGTGTTAGATCTACTGCTCAATTCCTGTTTTGAGTGATTCAGTTTTACTCTTTTTAGTGAAGTCTTCACTCATAATAATGAGTGCATCTCAAAATCAATAACAAAAAAATAGAAAAATATATTTTGCTTTAAGAAAAAAAACAATTTCAGGATTATTTAAAATTGTTTTCCTTGTGCCATTATTTTTCATCATAGTATATACAAATATGTACACAAATGTGAAATATTTGTCATCTTAATAGTAAAACAGAAATTTTACATTTAAATGCTTTAAATTATTGAAAATATTATGTACAAAGGATTATTTTGGGCTGCTTTTGTGCATATTTAATACAATTATTATTATTATTATTTTATTTATATTAGTTTATTATAAATTATTATGAATATATTAACTAACCCTAACCCTAACATATTTAATTAATTATTTGTAAAATATCACATGTGAATTTAAAGGCACTGTGACATCTGCAAAAATGATCACAAATTTGTATTGCTGTCTCCCAGGAACCATTTACCAGCGACTTAATTTTGCTTGGCTCTCCATCATGGTGGTAAAGGCCTGGGCAACTTTTCTCGTGCAACCGTTTTTGAGGCTACCACAGAAAATGCACTTAAAATTCAGGATATTAAGTTTACATTTTCCATGTGTCCTCCTACCCGAGTAGAAATGTCTTTTCATCTGCTTGGCCTGACCTCTCTGGTGCTCCTCAAGGTTTGTGACACGCTTCATAGACCTCGATGGACTGACGTGCATCTTGAACTTCCTGAAAACGATGGACTACGAGACCACCGAATCTCAGATCCACACCTCACTTATCGGCTGCATTAAAGCCCTGATGAACAACTCTCAGGGACGTGCCCATGTACTCGCTCATTCAGAAAGCATCAACATCATCGCTCAGAGCTTGGCCACCGAGAACATCAAGACCAAAGTGGCTGTTCTGGAGATCATGGGTGCTGTTTGCTTGGTGCCTGGAGGACACAAGAAAATCCTGGAAGCCATGTTGCACTATCAGAAGTTCGCCTGCGAACGTACGCGATTTCAGGTGGGTGGAAAATTCAAGACTTGATGGTTTCCCTCACTGAGCCACATTGGGTCTCATTCTTTAAACATAAATCATTCATAAAACCAGTTGTTCATAAATTGTTCCTTTGAATTGAATGCAACGATTTACACAGAAATTCGTTCTGCTTTTATTTCACAAATAAGGCCATTGAGACTTATGAATGAAATATTAAGAGGTCTTTCTCCTTTCTTGTTCTCATTCTTTCTCCCCATCTTCTCGGGTTTCACACAGACCCTTCTAAATGACTTGGACAAGAGTACGGGCCGCTACAGAGATGAGGTGAACCTCAAGACGGCAATCATGTCCTTCATCAACGCGGTCCTCAGTCAAGGAGCAGGGGAGGTAAGCTCTACTTTCTCTACATCTGCATCTCATTAGATTCAAATCATCCGAAAGAGTCTCTCCATGACTTCCAACGTTTCATTTACAGACCAGTTTGGAGTTCAGAATTCATTTGCGGTATGAATTTCTAATGCTGGGCATCCAACCAGTGATTGATAAATTACGGTCCCATGAAAACTCCACGTTAGATCGGTAAGTGCTGTATTTTGAGACGCATCATCCTCAAGTACTTGGCCGGGTTTTGTTGGGCTTAACATGCAGTCGTCTTTTATTACTCTTCAGGCATTTGGACTTCTTTGAGATGCTACGAAATGAAGATGAATTAGCCCTCGCTAAGCGGTTTGAAAATGTACACTTGCTGTCTTAATTTGCCTCTAAATACACAGGTGCTTTTTTCAATAGTAATTTCATTGTCTGTTTGCTTGGTTCAGGTTCATATAGACACTAAAAGTGCTACTCAGGTGTTTGATCTCATCCGGAAGAGGATAAACCACACAGACGCCTTCCCACACTTTATGTCCGTCTTACAGCACTGTCTTCATATGCCTTGTGAGTGATGACACTTCCCCTGACCCCTCCATAACTGTTTGAACAAACAGACATCATAATATTACCTCATCATACTGTAACTAGTGCCACTAAAGAATACAAAATAATACCATGGTATATAGTTTTGAACATGGCACTACAGTAATACCATGTGTTTTGGACATATACAAGTTTTTCTCCTGTTTTTTTTGTCCCATGTTAATAAACCATTTTTTTGTTTTTTTTTTTTTTTTTTTTTAACAAATACCATTTTAAGTGAAAAATCATTTTGAAAAGTGAATTTATCCGCATTAATTGTACTTTACCATTTAAAGTTTGTGGCTGTAAGTTTTATATCTTTTTATATAATTGTTTAATAAATAGTGTGATATATTAGTTCTGACAGAATCCTAAATTGATGAACAGTAAAGGACATTATACAAATATTTATATGTCAAATAAATGCATTTCTTTAAAGCTATTGTTATATCAGATGATCTGTGAAAAAAAATCTTCCACAATATTAAGCAGCAAAACTGGTTTTTCAACCTGTGATAGAAATAGAAAAATCAAGATTAAATGATTTTGTGAAATAAGGGGGACACGAAGAACTTGAGTGATAATGCTGAAAATTCAGGTTTACCGATCGGTATATTTTAAATACATTTAAATAGAAGACAGTTATAGTTATATAATATTTTATAATTGTAATAATATTTTACAAGAATTGCAATTTTACTGTATTTTTTTAATCAAAGAAATGCAAATTGTGGCATGAGAGATTGCTTTCAAAACAATAAAACAAATCTTACAAGACCCCAAACTTGAATGGTGCTCCTCTGTCTCTCTCGTGTGCTCTCCTCTCCTCTCTCTCTCTCTCCCTCTCTCTCTCTTCTCTCTCTCTCTCCCCTCTCTCTCTCCCTCTCCTCACTCTCCTCCCTCCTCTCTCCGCCACTCCTCTCACATCTCTCTCTCTCTCTCTCCCTCTCTATATATATATATATATATATATAATATAAATCATATATATATATATATACTGTATATTATATATATATATGAGCATTATATCAATCATTATAGTGAACGTTGTGTTGTTTGCTTGGAAGTGTTGACCATCATCTTTGCTCTTTGCTCAGACAAAAGAAATGGAAATACTGTGCAGTACTGGCTCCTCCTCGATCGAATTGTCCAGCAGATTGTCCTACAGAATGACAAGGGTCATGACCCCGATGTGGCTCCTCTTGAGAACTTCGACGTGAAGAACGTAGTGCGAATGTGAGTGAGAGATATGTCCAGGTTGTGTCGTAACATTTAACAAAAGTGTCCCCTGTTGTCCTAATTTCTTCTCAGTTATTAATATCCTGAGCTTTTAATACTCTCCAAAAACTGTCTGTCATATAATTTTTTGATTTAAGTAATTTAGCTCAGAAAAATATAATTCCAAATCCATAATCCAGATCCAAAATCACCGAGCAACCCATTCACCTGTGTCTAATCACATTTTAGGAAAGCGCCAGACCTTAGATTTTGTTGTTTTATGTTTATAAACCAAGACCCGTCCAGAATATGATTGAACATGAACTGGGTGTACAGACTGAAAAGTTGCTTCAATTTGGTGGTACAAGAGTTAAAATAAACACATCTTTGTGTCATTTTTCTGTATGGGATTAATTAGAACTGAGACACAACTTCACTCTAGTTCAAACAAGGCTGAGAGACGGTCTGGGACGGTTTCAGTCAAATAAAAACAAATATGCAGAATGCATATGGAAAACATTTGGTGGTTTGATCAAATGTTACAGAGCTGAATTTTGACTCTCATTTTAAGGCGACAGGGGCATCTCTGATCGCTTAACATTTTGCACCGAGGTTCCATGGTTTCCTGCTGGTCCTACCCGACTAATATGAAGTCATCTTTGTGCTTTCTTTTATGAATTATGAGTTTTGTGGTTTAGGGACACAGTAAATGATAGTTCACCCAAAAATGGAAATTGTGATCGTTTACTCTCTCCGATGTTCCAAAACTGTATGACTGTAGCTGTGTCTCATTTAGAAGGCTGCACCCTCCGGAGGTCGCATCCTCTGTAGGATGCATATACGAAGTGTCTTCAACCTAGAATTAAACGAGACGGCCTTCATTGGGACAGGCGGAAAAGGAAACGGGAATTATCACGTTGCTATGCCAACACATTTGCTCTCACACTACTTAAATGAAGGAATTTTTTTCTAAATTTGGAAAGTAATTTGAAAAAAAAAATGCTTTTACTTGTTTTATTTTGTTCAATGTTTGAGGAGCTGCAGCGTACCTACAGCAGGCATCTATTAGAGAAAAAAAGGAGGAGGATATTAAAAACAAAGTTTATCCGTTTTTACCGAGGCGAATTAAGGTAAGTTGTAAACACCACATCTGCACTTGTGTGAACATCTGCCGGTGCCGGCATTTTTCAAATTAACAAAAGGTTGTTTACGGCTACGCAAAGAATTGTGGGTTATCTGTAGCAGCGAAGGATATACCTCATGCATCCTCCGAATTCCCGTGAAAGAAGGTCGCATTCGAAGGTCACATTCGGAGTGTCCTACTTGCTTTTCTGAAATGAGACAGCCTCGATGATGTATGCAGCCTTCGAATGCGACCTCCGGAGGGTGCAGCCTTCTAAATGAGACACAGCTACAATCTCCTTTTTGTTTTCTGCTGAAAAAAGAAAATCATATGTGTTTGTAATGAAGTGCCCAATACTGTTCTCCTGTTCGATTTTACAGGTTGGTAAACGAGAACGAAGTGAAACAATGGAAAGAGCAAGCGGAAAAAATGAGAAAAGGTACATGACCCTATGAGCTGTATATTGATTTAAGTGACTGTTTACCCTCAGGAGACCTTGAATGTGTTTACATGTGCCTTCATCGGCATGGGAATCAGCGATGACATTGCTGCTGTTGTCAAATACTGAAGCGTTTGTGCATTTTGATTTCAACTTTTTTCTTTGTTTTCTCTGGCTTGAATCGTAGAACATAATGAACTTCAGCAGAAGCTGGAAAAGAAAGAAAGGGAGTGTGATGCAAAAGCCCAAGAGAAAGAAGAAATGATGCAAACTCTCAATAAGATGAAAGAGAAGCTGGAAAAGGAAAGCAGCGAACATAAACTTGTTAAGCAGCAAGTTGCTGACCTTTCTGCCCGGTTACATGAGATGAGTAATGTATGTTACATACGCACAATGTGCCTCTTTCAAAACCCAGTGAATTGTTTTCTCTCTACAGCAACCTAACTGAAATGGAAACTCATAAGGGATTGAACTGTAACGAGCACTCGTCTCCTTACCGGAAAAAAAAAAAAAAAAACTGCTTAATCCACCTTGATTTTTTTGAATTAGGTGTGAAATAATTGATTCTAATTAGTTTTATATCTATATATAGATATATATATTATATATATCTTATATATATAATACCTGTATTTTAGTTGTAATACTGGTATTGTATTATTACCATATTCATATACCATGGTGTTTTCAGAATGCTCTAATATTGTGAAAATATCACATCCAAAATAATAATAGTAGTTGCAGTAGTACTTGTTTGCATAACTGTGTTAGTCTGTGAACACATTGTCAACAGGGGTTTGGAACAGACCAAAATGTGGTTTTCATTGTTTTTGCTTCATATTCATAATAGATCCAAAGCCCTCAACACTTTTGCTTCACATCCTATTGGGTCTTGTTTTTTTTTTTTAGAGTAAAATGTCCCAGGAGGCCCTCCACTCGTCCCGTTGGCCCCTGGTAGCATCCCACCTCCACCACCAGGTCTGGCTGCATTCCTCCTCCGCCACCTTACAGGTGGACACCACCGCCACCGCCCCCGTCCACCTGGCGGACCACCCACCATCCTCCAGGCCTGCCCGGATTTGGTGGCTCCTCCACTTCCTGGAGGACTTCTGGGCTCCTGCTGAAGAAAAGAACATCCCTCAGCCGTCCAATCCGCTCAAGTCTTTCAAAACTGGACCAAACTCATGAGTTGATTTAGTAAAGTTTATTACTAATCCTATTTCACCATTTCAGACCATTGATCGAATTGATGTATTAAAAAATTATATTTTGATACCTCGACACTGCAATATCTATGAAATATCTTACATCAGTGATCCATCATGTTTTTTTTTTATAATTCAGAGATAATAATGGTCACGAGAGGCCATTATTTTTTTTACCATTTTTAGATATGAAGTAGAACAGTAAAATTATAGCGGCAACAATATTGTAATTGATATCAATGTTTATTTTTGATTAATATTATAACCAATAATTCCAATAATTAAATATATATATATATATATATATATATATATATATAATTTATTCATGTGATGCCCGATCCACCTTTTTTGCTCCGATAAAAAAAACATTCCGCTACTAGGGTTCGTATTTGGCCGATACCGATTCCGTCCTACCAGTGAAGTTTTTTTTCATTTAAATAAATTTAGAATTTATATATCTCTGTGTGTGGAAATGATAATCATTCTTTCACAATCTACTAAATACAGACTACTTCATTATAAAGAAAAATAAAATATACAAATATGAAAAAATATAGGCCTATTTATATTTATAATCTATGACAAAAATTTATAAACTAGGTTAGTGGATAATTCAGCTGCAAAAGTTATTCTAGAAAAATCAGTGTATAATAATTTTAGAAATCCAAACATTTATTGAAAAACAATATTTTGTGGGGAACAAATAAAGGTGTTGCACTAAATATGGTAAAATGTTAAACATTGCTATTTGTATTATTATCAAATCCATTCATTAAAAACCTTCATGAATGTATTTATATACAAGTATAAACTATAAAATTAAAATACATTTATTTGAAATGTATAGCATATTTTTAAATAAGGCAACAACATATGATAGATACGATAGGACAAAACAAATATAGTGCAGCACGAACTGTTTTTATAGTCAACCCTCAACGGACACCTTGGCAATTGAATCGCCATTTGGCTAGTACATTTTTTGTTTACCTCGCCAGAACTGAAATACTATATATATATATATATATATATAAAATATATATATATATAGATATAGATAGGTATATATATATATATATTAGGCGGCACGATAAATCGCATACGATATTTGACATGCATCTTGTCAGTAAAGCCGATTCTGTAATCAGCGGTAAATCTCCATCACCTGCGTGCTTTCACATTGAGCAGCATTAATTACACAGAGCCGTTGTTCACCGACAAGCTAAGCAAAACCACGTTCATATTTTGCGCAGCTCGTCAGTGAACAACGGCTCTGTGTAGTTAATTCTGCTCCATGTGAAAGCCCGCAGGTGATGGAGATTTACCGCTGATTACAGAACCTGCTTTACTGATAAGATGCGCGTTAAATATCTCATGCGATTTATCGTGCAGCCCTAATATTATATATAGAAGAGTTCAATGCAAAAGATCAAGATAAAAAGTGCAGATGTTCCAGTGCCATCCAACATTCTGCTAAATGTTATTTTCCCTCAGGCTCCTAGGTTTAGGTTCAGTAATTTTACTTTAATGGCAATGAATAGGTTCTTTTCATTGCCATTAATGTGAAATAACTGAACATAAATATAGGAGAGTGATTAAAAATGCTAATTTTATAAGAAAATTTCAAACGGCACTTAGAGCCTTTTGCATCGATACTGTATATAGATATAGATATATATATATATAATAATGTTTGTAAAAGGGTACAGCTTTTTAAATATCTGAAAGTACACTTAATATCAGTCAGTCAAGCATTATAATATGATCACCAAGTATTATTTAATGATAGAACTTTAGTAATTAGAATTAAAACTTCGTAACCATGAACTTAGGACTGTTGGCGGGTGCTTTTTTTTGTCATCAGTGTTCCTTGGTAAAAAAAAAAAACAATATACTGATGAGATATTAGGTGGATTAGTATTATTTTAATTATTATACAAATTCTACTAATAAGAACAATATAAAAACGCACTAAGGATTAATGAGCTACTGGATTCATGAATATTAATCAGGTTGTGTGCGTTTGCTTGAACTGATTCGCTGAAATCAAAACATGGACGATACTAGGTGAGCACCAGCCAATGAGATTGTCGTTTGCACATTAGTTCCGTCTACTACAGGAAAACCCGGCAGTTCTTAAAAGCTGAAGAATTCCAAAGGAACTCTGTTATTTTTACAGGAAAATACAACAAAGTATATCGTTTACATGTAGCGCATCAATTCTGCATGTTATGTAAGACTCTCCCTCGCTCCTTCTCGCTCTTTGCTCACAGTGAGAGAAAACGACGGCGAGTCGTGCGCCTTCACACTAGAAACACATTACGCCAAATACACAAACACAGGTGCGCTGCGCATCCATTCAAATTAACTGAAAAATATCACAGCTCGCTTGACGGAGAGTGAAACACTGATGCGCTCAGAGTGTGTTCTGTGAGTGAAAATATATCTGTGCTAATCATATACTCAGCATCCAACTCACACACTGGCGAGTAAAATCTGAGAATTGATTAGCCATCGGCTAATATTAGACATCATTTCGTCGCCCAGAGTGAAGATTTAGTCGCATATGCGAGTGATTTACTCGCAATGTAGAGGGTTGACAGTCGGCGCAAGCGAAGTAAGCACCTTTAAAGTGAAGAGAAATTGATGTGTAGTGTATTATATCTGTGCAACAGTTTGAAGTTTTTCTTTTAACAGTTTTAAATTTCAGTTACTGTGCACGTTAAAAACAATTTATAGTTTTTTTCTACGCCCGTGTTTTGTTCTCACAGACACCGGGTAGCAAGTAACATTAAACTCCGGCTAGAAGATAAAGTCCTTTTTGCAAAATAGACATGTATTTACAAATCAAGTATAATGGGAACACAGAATGATCTTGGAGAGAGCTTTACTGAGCTGACTGCTGAACGCGAGCAGGGTTTAAAGGCTGAACGAATGAGTGACAGCCACAGCGGAGAAAAGAGTTTGTGTGAACTTAATGTAAGGACTTAAATATTCATATGTTGCTCACATTAAGCTATCGTATGGCTTCAGAAGTAACACGAATAATTTAAAAAAAATAAAAAAAAAAAAATTATAAAAAAATAAAAAAATCTCGGATTTGGATCGGCTCTCTCTGACCGATACCCGATCCGAGAAAAATGCCACTATCGGAGCCGATACCCGATATGAATATCGGATCGGCGCATCCCTACTTTTTACTATATAAATGTTTTTAATGTTCCTCGTTTATTTGTTATATTTTTATAAATTGTAATTAACATTTAATGAATTAATTAAAAGTATTAATTTTTATTCTTTACACTTTATTAAAATAGTTTTATTTTTTTAACTGTAGTGTATTCATAGATTATTCACTATTCATCTCTGTATCGCAGAATAAACTGGAAGGTACCGTGTGGCTGGACCTGGACGACATCAGAGTTTTCAAACAATTGGACTTGGAGGATATTGAGAAAACATTCTCTGCTTACCAGAGACAGCAGGTAACTCATCAGTGACATAAAGGAATGATGAGAATCCTTACATGTCTGCTCCTTTATTATAAACGTCTCACACATTGTTCCAAATGCATTCTATGAGTAACTCAGTTTCATGCAGTTTCTGTCCCATCCCTTGCATTCTATCGCTGTTTTTATTTGCATGATGCTTACTCCTTCCCTTTTATATATTTCCTGATCTAACTAACTTTCCTGCTTCCCGCTTGCCATAAAGGAATTTCTGTTGAATAAGCTTAGACAGGTAAGAGGTCTTTGAACCTAACACTTTAGTTTGGTGATGATACCAAGGTACTGCCATGTTTTTTGGACATGTTGGTATTCTTTGAAGTTCATTGTTGAGTGCATATTAATGGTTATCTCACAAATAAATCTGGTCTCATATCACCCGAAATTATAATATATATATATATAAATATATAAATATATATATATATATACAGTGGTGTGAAAAGGTTTTTGCCCCTTCCTGTTTTTTTAATTTTTTGCATATTGGTCACACTTAAAATATTCAGATCATCAAACAAATTTAAATAATACACAAAGATAATGCAAGTAAATGCAAAATGCAGTTTTAAATGATGATTTATTTTATTAAGGGAAAAAAGCTGTCCAAACCTGCCTGGCCCTACGTGAAAAAGTAATTGCCCCCTAAATCTAATAACTGGTTGTGTCACACTTTGCAGAAACAACTGCAATCAAGTATTTGCGATAACTAGCAATGAGTCTTTCACATCACTGTGGATTCATTTTGGCCCACTCTTTTTTGCAGAATTGTTTTAATTCAGCCAAATTGGAGGGTTTTCGAGCATGAATGGACTGTTTTAAGCATCTCAATCGGATTTAAGTCTGGATTTTGACTTGGCCACTCCAAAACCTTCATTTGTTTTTTTCTTGGGCCATTCAGAGGTGGACTTGCTGGTGTGTTTGGGATCATTGTCCTGCTACATAACCCAAGTGCGCTTGAGCTTGAGGTCACAAACTGATGGCCGGACATTCTCCTTCAGGATTTTCTGATAGAGTGCAGAATTCATTTTTCCGTCAATTATGGCAAGTTGTCCAGTTCCTGAAGCTGCAAAACAGCCCCAGATATTCACACTACCACCACCATGTTTGACTTTTGGTATGATGTTCTTTTTATGAAATACTGTGTTGGTTTGTAACGGGACACACACCTTCCAAAAAGTTCAACTTTTGTCTCATCAGTCCACAGAATATTTGCCCAAAAGTCTTGGGGATAATCAAGATATTTTTTGGCAAATGAGAGACGAGCCTTTGTGTTCTTTTTGGTCAGCAGTGGCTTTTGCCTTGGTACTCTCCCATGGATGCCGTTTTTGCCTATTCTCTTTCTTATTGTTGAATCATGAACTCTGACCTTAATTGAGGCAAGTGAGGCAAGGATTTTTTTAGATGTTGTTCTGGGTTCTTTATGACCTCCTGGATGAGTCGTCGTTGTGCTCTTGGAGTAATTTTGGTTGGCCGGCAACTCCTGGGAAGGTTCACCATTGTTCCAAGTTTTCTCAATTTGTGGATAATGGCTCTGACCATGGTTCGCTGGAGTCCCAAAGCCTTAGAAATGGCTTTATAATCCTTTCCAGACTGATACATGTCAACTATTTTGATTCTCATCTGTTCTTGAATTTATTTAGATCGTGGCATGATGTGTTGCTATTTAAGCATTCTTCTCTTTGTCAGACAGGTTCTATTTATATGATTTCTTGATTCAACAGGTCTGGCAGTAATCATGCCTGGGTGTGGCTAGTGAAATTTAACTCAGTTTTCTAAAATAATGTGGTTAATTGCAGTTCTTTCATGATTTAACAGGAGGGGGCAATTCATTTTTCCCGTAGGGCCACGTAGGTTTGGACAGCTTTTTTTCCCTTAATAAATGAAATCATCATTTAAAAACTGCATTTTGTATTTACTTGCATTATCTTTTTGTAATATTAAAATTAGTTTGATGATTTGAATCTTTTAAGTGTGAAAAATATGCAAAAAAAAAAAAACAGGAAGGGGGCAAAAACCTTTTCACTGCACTGTATACTAACACACACTCATCTATATTTAAAAATATTCATATTTATGCATTTAGCAGACGCTTTCATCCAAAGCGACTTACAGTGCATTCAGGCTATACATTTTTTACCAGTATGTGTTCCCTGGGAATTGAACCAACAACCTTTTGCGCTGCTAACGCAATGCTCTACCACTGAAAAGTCCACAGGAATATACAATGGTATATACAGTATATACAGTGTGTACGGAAAGTATTCAGACCCCTTTAAATTTTTCACTTTTTGTTATATTGCAGCCTTTTGCTAAAATCATTTAAGTTAATTTTTTTCCTCATTAATGTCCACACACCACCCCATATTGACAGAAAAAAACAGAATAGTTGACATTTTTGCAGATTTATTAAAAAAAAAACTGAAATATCACATGGTCCTAATTATTCAGACCCTTTGCTCAGTATTTAGTAGAAGCACCTTTTTGATCTAATTCAGCCATGAGTCTTTTTGGGAAAGATACAAGTTTTTCACACCTGGATTTGGGATCCTCTGCCATTCCTCCTTGCAAATCCTCTCCAGTTCTGTCAGGTTGGATGGTAACGTTGGTGGACAGCCATTTTTAGGTCTCTCCATAGATGCTCAATTGGGTTTAAGTCAGGCCTCTGGCTGGGCCATTCAAGAACAGTAACAGAGTTGTTATGAAGCCACTCCTTCATTATTTTAGCTGTGTGCGTAGGGTCTTGTCTTGTTGGAAGGTTAACCTTCGGCCCAGTCTGAGGTCCTGTGCACTCTGGAGAAGGTTTTCGTCCAGATATCCCTGTACTTGGCCGCATTCATCTTTCCCTCGATTCGATTGCAACCAGTCGTCCTGTCCCTGCGCTGAAAAACACCCCCACAGCATGATGCTGCCACGACCATGCTTCACTGTTGGGACTTTTGTACAGGTGATGAGACAGTGTCCCCTGGTTTTCTCCCCACAGACCGCTTAGGAATTAGGCCAAAAGTTCTATCTTGGGTCTATCATACAGAGAACGTATTTCTCAGACCATCTGGAGTCCTTCAGGTGTTTTTTTACGCAAACTCCAGGCAGCTGTATGTGTCCTGTGGCACTGATAGGAGTCTTTTCCGTCGGGCCACTCTGCCATAAAGCCCCCGACTGGTGGAGGGCTGCAGTGATGGTTGACTTTCTACAGCTTTGTCCCATCTCCCGACTGCATCTCTGGAACTCAGCCACAGTGATCTTTGGGTTCTTCTGGGGTGCTTTACCTCTCTCACCAAGGCTCTTCTCCCCGATAGCTCAGTTTGGCTGGACGCCCAGCTCTAGGAAGGGTTCTGGTCGTCCCAAACGTCTTCCATTTAATGATTATGGAGGCCACTGTGCTCTTAGGAATCTTAAGTGCAGCAGAATTTTTTTTTTTTGTAACCTTGGCCAGCTCTGTGCCTTGCCACAATTCTGTCTCTTAGCTCTTCAGGCAGTTCCTTTGACCTCAGGATTCTCATTTGCTCTGACATGCACTTTGAGCTGTAAGGTCTTATATAGACAGATGTGTGTTTTTCCTAATCAAGTCCAATCAGTATAAATCAAACACAGCTGGACTCAAATGAAGGTGTAGAACCATCTCAAGGATATGGACAGCACCTGAGTTAAATATATAGTGTCACAGCAAAGGGTCTGAATACTTATGAACATGTATATTTCAGGTTTTTTTTTTAATAAATCTGCAAAAATGTCACAATTCTGTGTTTTTCTGTCAATATGGGGTGCTGTGTGTACATTAATGAGGAAAAAAATTTAAAAAACTTAAATGATTTTAGCAAATGGCTGCAATATAACAAAGAGTGACAAATTTAAGGGGGTCTGAATACTTTCCGTACCCACTGTATATTGCATAAAGAACTTGTTGTTGCATTGTGACATTATTTTCATGGAAATTAAGCACATTTCATGGTTTATCATTTCTATTATTTCAGTGATGTTTGTCATTACAGTTATACAGTGGTCTTTTAGTGGTGTTACATTAAAAAGCTATAATACAATGATTTTTAACATTAGAACAAGTGCAACACATAAAAACAGTACAACAAATACTACAATGATTTATAAATAAGTTCAAATTAAAACTATAGTTTAATTATTTGATATATTAAAACGAGAGTTGTTTTTTTGTCTTTTGCTTAATTGTCATTAAAAATAATAATTTGAATTGCCCTAAGATAGGTTTCATGTTTTATCCTTGCCAAATATAATTTCTTTGTTTTTGAAATTAAATAAGTCATTTTCTTGTGAGATTTCACCCAAATAAATAGTAAGTATCGTAATCAATAAGTACCTTGGTAGTATATATCAAAGAACCATCTGATACTATCATAGTACCATCGTACCAGCATTGTACTTTTTATGTAATGTTAAGCGCATTCTTTATGCAGATGATCACCAAATTGTTGCCTTTTGTAGCATAGCTGAAAACGCAATGAACCTAATGTCAGTTTATTAGCGTACATTTCAAGATGTGTCTGTTCGTAATTAGCCAAGTTGGTTACGAGGCATGCAGTTGGTTTTGCATGCATCTGGAGTTTATGCTAAGTTGAAGGAGACAGATTTCTACCAACTATAAAAAGAAATATCCCCCTGTTCTTGGACAGATTCCCTTCCACTCATTTCACCCTCTTCCTCCTCCAAATAAAACCCGGCGTGCCATCGTCTAAACACGCAATTTCTTGCTGTCTGCTTCCCAGCTGGCACTAAAGAGGAAGATTTTCAGCCTCTGTTGTGGATGTCTGGTTGTGTCATGAACATGTTGTCCTGTGTTTGAAAAATTACTGTTTGGATTTTACTTTTTAGACTGCAGGTTTCTTGTTGTTTTCACATTCTGTCCAAATCTGTATTTGATTGTTTCTCGTGACTGTGATTCTGCTTTTTAGACTGTTATGATGTTCTGCTATATTTGCAAAAGTTTTAGTCTCTAAGTATCAGACCTGACAATTACCCCAACTTTTTGGGCCATTTCGAACTAAAACCTCAAGTGTGAAATCGTCATTAGCTTACTCTCTCATAGTTTTTGCTCTTCTTTTCAATGTGATATTGACCTTCAATGCATTCCATTCTTAGCAGAAAGAATCAGAGGATGACACTGTCACTTCTAAAAAGGTCAAAGAATTGTCTGTCATCGATGGACGGCGTGCACAAAACTGCAACATACTTCTCTCCAAGTGAGTCTGTAGCTTAGGAACCCACAGCCACCATCTTTGACCATTTAAGATTCATTCACAGTAATAAACCTTCCTGCATGACTCAATATAGAACAATTCTTTGTTTACTTAAGCCATTTTGTTGACGGTTGACGATGTGTTTAAAATAGAATAGCAGCCAAGCGTTTTATTCATAAGATGATCCTAGCCAGGATTTTTTCCTTGTTGCATCACAGGTCGCCATAGCAGTGGCAATAAACAGATGTCTGTGATCTCTCCCATAAGCTCACTTTATGTGTTTGATTAAATTGTACAGCTGTTAATAAAGCCTGGATTTCAGCAATTTTAAACATTTACTGCACCAAGAAACATTAGTTCAGTTATTTCAAAACTTCATGTTTTTTGTGCATACTGTATGTATGTATGTATGTATGTATGTTTATTTAGGGTTACTTTATTTATTTATTATGGTTTTAATTATTTGGTTTATTATTATTATTTATTTGTTTTTATTTATTAAGTTTATTAATCAATTAAGTTATTACTTTAAATTCTTTTTTTTCATTATTTATTGTTTTATTTATTTGTTTGTTTTATCTTTGCTATTTATTTATATATTTATGTCATCACTTTTTGTGCTAAGTACAATCTTTTTGCGTGCACAGTTTTTTTTGGGGGGAGGGGGGGGGTCCAGTATCAGATATCAGATATGAGGAATGAGCCACATGCGCTGATTTGCTCAAATCTTCTTTTTGCAGATTAAAACTCTCCAACGAGGAGATCAAGAGAGCCATACTGACCATGGATGAGCAGGAAGACCTACCCAAGGATATGCTAGAACAGGTGAGATGCATCACCACATACTCCATCACTTAGCTCACACCTTAACCCATAACTCCGGGTGGCTTATGTCCAAAACAAACCTGTTTTACTGCAGTGGATTGACGTCAAACATTTCAGAACTGTGATTAGCTGATACAGCGTCTGCACAGGGCTCTGGTTTAATTACATATGCCTGACAGTCCAAGCCAGCATGCAACTACAGTTTTGCAGAAGCAATTTTGACAAGACACCTTGCACTTTTGTCATTCTGATTGATGGTGCTATTTGCTGTAGTTTGTAAAAAATAAAAAAACATACCAAAGCCTTTTGATATTGTACCAGCTTTTCACATGCCTGAATAAAGTCTGTTGTGTGTATCCTGTGAGTGAAGCACATTAATGTGGCTTTTTGTAGTTTAATTAAAACCTGATCTAGCCATGTAGCTATATTGGTAATAAAATGCAGCTTTGTATAGCTCACCCTGTTTAAAATTTAAAGCAAATCACCAAATAAGAGCAGCAAGTAAATGGTTGTAACATTTTCTAAATGGACTTGAAAAGCAATATAATGGCAATCAGGTTTTATAAGTCTTCTGATTGCTGTTGTTTTAATCTTAACAGCAATCAAACAGCTACTTTAGTGTGACGAGTATATGTGATCCCTTAATGTGTTTGATGGGGCCACATTGTCTTAGCATCGCCTAAAAGGATCAGAATATGCTCAATTGTATCTTTCTTTTTTTTCATAATTTATCTTTACAGTTTATTTTATGAATAAACAGGCTGTTTTGCTACTGTACCTTTTAAGACTTTTCTTTCAAAATGATTTCTGATTGGTAGGCCCAATTTAGTAATTAGTATGCTTGCTTTCTTCCTCTGCAGCTGTTAAAGTTCGTGCCAGAAAAAAGTGACGTGGACCTTCTGGAGGAACACAAACATGAGTTGGAGCGGATGGCAAAGGCAGATCGCTTCCTTTATGAGATGAGCAGGTAGAGATTAATTTAGGTCATGAAAATCCACTTAGTATTTGGACATCATAAATAGAGATAATGTTCATCAGACTGAACAGAGCCATCAAAACACACAATATCTTCTAAATGTTTCAGCTCAAGGTGGTGTAGAGGTCAGTATGTGGAAAAGAAACCGTTGAATAATGTTCTTATCTTGGTCTGGCTAGTCTCATGCTATAATCTTTGACTTCAATTACCAAATTTGGTTTTCCTCAGTTTGGCATAAAGCCTGAAATTGGCTGAAACAGGGCTGGAAACATGTCGTAATTATTTTTTTTTGACCTCTTCATTGTACATTGTCTTTAATCTCTGGAATGTCAGCCAACAAAGACAAATATTAAAGCCCTGAAGAATGGGCGGCTTCATGAATTAATAAAAAATAAACAAGTTGCAGGCGTTATTGGACTATTTTTTAAAATTATTTTAATATGGTTAACAGGACTCGTGTCTCATGAACAGGCATGCTTTAACGGAACAATGAAAAACCACAGAAAAATATTTGGCTGTTAATATTTCAGATGTTTTGTAGCAATGCATTATGGGTACAGCCCTTGTTAGTTTTCTTTCAAGATCTATTATATATTCTACTTTAGTATACATTAATTTTTATATGTAATATTATTTGATATAAATTACCAATCAGTCGCTTGGACACATTTATTCCTTATTTTGACTATTTTCCACAATTTATAATCAAATGTACTTCAAATACAAATGTAGACAATTTATAATTGTCATCAAAACTAATTTCAATTATTTAAACAGAACCCCATAAGTTTTAAGATCATGCAAAAGTTAAATTCAACAAAATGTGTCCAAATTTTTGTCTGGTAATGTAAATGAGATATTATCATATAATAAATGGTGTTTCATTTCAATTCTCCTTTTAAACCACAGAATCAACCACTACCAGCAAAAACTGCAGTCTCTTTACTTCAAAAAGAAGTTTGCAGAAAGAATAGCAGAAATCAAGCCCAAAGTAGAAGGTAAATCCTGATGCCTCTATATCAGTCATGCGTGATCTATAGTAATGTTCTGTATGTTCACACAGTTATGTGAAATAAATCATACAAACACCTTTTAGGTTATGCAAGGTGTAGGTGTAATATTAAAAATGCAATTTTTCTCTCTCAGCTCTCAGTAAAGCCTCTAAGGAGGTTCTTCAGAGCAAGAATCTTCGACAGCTTCTGGAGGTGGTGCTGGCCTTCGGCAACTACATGAACAAAGGCCAGAGGGGCAATGCCTTTGGCTTCAAAGTGTCCTCTCTCAACAAGATCGCTGACACCAAGTCCAGCATCGACAAGTAAAGACAGGGCTTTGGTTTGTGTGAGTACTGTATATTAAACTCCTACCAGCCATGCAGTTACACAAGCTGTGTGTTTCTCAATAGGAACGTCACTCTCCTGCACTACCTGATTACCATTCTTGAGCAGAAGTACCCTAAAGTCAGCCTGATTCATGAGGATCTGCACAACGTTCCAGAAGCAGCCAAAGTCAAGTAAGAACCTAAAACTATTGCACTCATTTAAGAGCTTCTGTGTCTCTGGAAACAGTGTATGTAATAAAAGCAAATATTGGTCTTGGAACAACACTTTTAAAGGAGTTTTCCAGGTTTAGTACAAGTTAAGCTTAATCGACGGCACTTTGTGGCATAATTTTGATTAGCACAAAATTAATTTACACTGGTCCCTCACTTTCTTGAAACAAAGCAAAATTGTGGCTTACAGTGAGATACTTAAAATGGAAGTGAAAGGGGCCAATCTGTAAACGTTGAAATACTCTCTCAATCGTACGTCAACAAGACAAACAATATGCATATTACCATGATTTTAATTTAAATTTTATATGTGAAGTTATATCAAAGCTTAAAGCTCAAATAATGCACAGGTTTTAACAGAAAAATTAATGAAAGTGCTTTTATAAAATCATAAGCATTACGTTTCTGCTTTTAAATCCTCTAAAAAGTATTTGCTGTAACCTCAATGGAATGAATGTTTTGCAATATTTTTTTCAAATTATCAATGTTTCGCCACAAATGCTTCAACTGTTTGGGGCCAGAAAGATATTTTCAATTCAGCAAGGACACATTAAATTGATCAAAAGACAATTTATGGGTAAGACATTTATTATGTTAGTGAATTCTGGGGAAAAAGAAAATTAAGTAGCACAACTGTTTTCAACGTTGATAATAATAAGAAATGTTTCTTGAGCAGCAAATCAGTATATTAGAAGGATTTCTGAAGGATTATGTGACACTGAAGACTGGAGTAACGATGCTGAAAATTCAGCTTTGCATCACAGGAATAAATACAAATTTTAAATATATTAAAATAACTTTTTTAATCCCGATATTAATATTCAATATTAATGTTTTTACTGTATTTTTGTTCAAATAAATGCAGCCTTGGTAAGCACTTCCACAAAGTTTTAAAAAAATCTTACCAACAGCAAATTTTTTAACAGGACCGCGTATTGAACCCGGAATATTCCTTAAACAGCCAATCAGATGTTAGGGGTAAGGTTAGTGCTGAGAGCTTGAACAGTTTAAGCCCATCGTTTCACTCTCATTTTGGGGGTAGTTTATAGTTCGGGATGGGGTTAGAACATGAACAAAATGTTAGACAGGAATGTTGTTCCAGCACCAACAAAAGTTGTTGATCCAGGAACAAGTCCTATTTGGCAAAACCATAGTCACTGTGTGAAGATACTGTTTGATGTGATTCATTCCTCAGCCATTCGAAATGAGATTAAAGAGTCTGCAAATTGTCCAGTGAAACATTATCTCTCATTATCTCTCTCTCCAACTTATTTTTCTTCCTTTTTTCCCAGCATGACTGAACTGGAGAAAGACATTAACAATCTGCGCACTGGCCTAAAAAGCGTGGAGACGGTAAGCGCCCTTCTCTCATTTTGTCTACAATTACAACAAGCTTTACAGCTTATGAGGTTATCCAGTGTAGCAAATGTATCTATTTATATAACAGCCATGCAACGTCATTGGCTAAAACATTATTTATGATTGCAGCACTTCAAAAGAGAAAATTACTGAGATTTGAAGTTTGAAGGCCTTGCTAGGTTACTAAGGTGTTTTCTTGGGAGATTTGGGATTAAGCTGAATTAAATGCACTCCTATTAAATATCTGTTATTTAAGTCCATGCATTACTTGTGTTTTGATAGCAGCCTGTCTTTCTCTCTCTCTCAACAGGAGCTGGAGTACCAGAAGAGTCAGCCTCAGACCTACGGCGATAAGTTTGTGTCTGTTGTGAGTCAGTTCATCACTGTGGCTGGTTTCAGTTTCTCTGAAGTGGAAGACTCTCTTCAGGATGCCAAGGATTTGGTAAGAACGAAAGCGCACCACAGTTCACTGAACCTGAGGAGCTAATAGATGTTAAAGGTTTATGAGAGGTTTGAGCATAGTGAGGCCTGTCACTCTATCTGGCTGCTTAAATATGAGAGCTCACATAAAGTTGCTCCACTGCAGCTTTGAAGTCACCGTTAAACATCTGAAATGCCAGATTTTTTCCCCGCTCCATGCTGGCAAACATAACTCGGCCTTGTAGAAGTTAAATCACTGCTTTCGCTGGAGTTTATTGGGCTTCTGTCCGTCTTTGTGGACATTGGAACTGCTGGAAACGTGGACCTTAATCTTTAACTGCAGTAGGCTGAAGATCAGTTTTAAAGGCAGGTTCTTACAGTCTGATCCTGCTCATGAAGCTGCACATGGGATGGATTTGATGCTACCGCAGTGGTTGAATTTTGTGTTGGGATCTAGCTGGTTTTCTAAAGGGTTGGCAAAGGTACAGATGAAGGTTTGATCTTAGTTAGAAATTGAGGACCTGTAGATGTCTCACATTTCAATACATTCATACACCTACTGTTCAAATTGTGGGGTCATGTGTTTATTTTTTTAAGGAAATTAATACTTTTATTCAAAAAGGATGCATTAAATTGAACAAAAGTGACGTTAAAGACATTTATAATGTTACAAATTATTTATATTTCAAATAAATTGTGACGCTGAAGACTGGAGTAATGATGCTGAAAAAAATCCAGCTTTGCATCACAGGAATAATTCTATTTTTAATAATTCAAATAGAAAACAGTTATTTAAAAATTGTATTGCTTTTACTTGTATTGTGATCAAATAAATGCAACATGAACAAACTTCGTTCAAAAACATGAAAAAAAAACCTTACTTGAAGTCTTTAAAGGGGTCATATGATGCGATTTAAATTTTTCCTTTCTCTTTGGAGTGTTACAAGCTCTTGGTGCATAAAGATGATCTGTAAAGTTGCAAAGACTAAAGTCTCAAATCCAAAGAGCTATTCTTTATAAAAGTTAAGAGTCACCACGCCTACCTAAAACGGCTCGTTCAAACACGCCTCCAGCACCCCCACATGTCTACGTCACTGTGTGGGGAAATTTGCATAACGCCGCCCAAATGTACACGTAAAGAAAGAAGGCGTAACTTTTATTCTCGCTTAGTATTGTTGCCGTCGCCGCCATGTCCTGAAGACGCTGTGTGCTTTCGTTGTGAAACTATCTTTGTTTCACTTCGTCATGCCTGGCGCTGATCCGTGCTGGTTGCTGAGGAAAAACAAACTTCGCACTGTCAATCGCCAGATCGGCTTTCACCGTGGACTAAGCGGAGTTCAGCCCGGGGTCGTCAAATGTGGTTGTTCAGCACACCCGCCCGCCGCCGTCACTCAGCCACTCCGCGCACTCTAGCCCGCCGTGTGTGACGCTGTTTTCACGCTGTGAAAGCGAAACACTTTGTTTGGCCTTCCAAAAGAGGACACAACTAGAAATCAGTGGTTTATTTACAACACTGTTCCAGAACAGTTCAACCCATATATTCAGATGTTTCCGCGCATTTTATGGAAGACTGTTTCCTGATCCTGGTAGAGTAACTACAATGCCGGCTGTTTTGACTCACAGACTGTAAGTAAGTTTTTTATATTTAAAGAATTTGCCACTGACGATTCAAACGCAAGTTTTGAGTAGCGCTTGTTGTTTGTCATTTCTCCGATCACAAATGCAGACATGGTTTTATATTTAAGCGCGTAAAAAGACAGTATAAGTCATTATAATACGTAATTATGTCCCCACTGGAGCACAAATTGACCTCGTTTATAATGGATTTTATTGGTTTTGTCTCGTCGCTCCGGCCGGACAGGGTATCACAATATGCTAAGGGCAGTAACATTTCCGTCTAATGCTTGAGGTATTCGGCCAATCACAACGCACTGGATAGCTGGCCAATCAGAGCACACCGTTCGCTTTTCAGACCGATGAGCTTTGTAAAAATCGACGCGTTTCAGAAAGTCGGGGCATAGAGGAGAAACAATAATGAAGATAATAAGGAAAATAATGTGTTTTTTAACCTTAAACCGCATAAACACGTCATTACACCAAATACACAAAATAATGTTATTTTTAGCAACATCATAGGATCCCTTTAAACGGTAGTGTATATGTATAGTGTATTTATTTTTTCTTCTTTTTTTATTACTCACCAAGTTCAAGTGAGTACCAAAGAAATCCCTCATAAAATAATGATTACATGACATAAAGAATTGCCCTCCTAAATGTCTTTGTCTTTCATTCGACACAGTTTGAGAAGGCCGTGAAGCACTTTGGTGAGGACGCCACACGCATGCAGCCCGAAGAGTTCTTCGGCATCTTTGATCAGTTCCTACAGGCATTCAGTGAAGCTAAACAGGACAATGAGAACATGCGACGACGCAAGGAGGAGGAAGAGCGCAGGGCGCGCTTGGAGGCGCAGGTAACGTATCAACAAGCATGCACTGTGTCCATCTCAAACACATGCACATGCAGCCGCTTAGCAAGATCCTCTATAAAGGTGTTGTACTAACACTCTAAGCAAAAATCAGTCAATGCTGTATGCTGCATTCTATATACTATAGTAAATTTGGGGTCAGTAAGATTTAAGTGTTTTTGTTTTGAAAGAAGTCTGTTATTCTCAACAAGGTTGCATATGTTGAACCAAATAATAAAAACCAAACTTGGTCTCTTATTTACAATTTACATATTTTGAATGATGTAAAATGTAATTTATTCCTGTAATACAAAGCTGAATTTTCAGCATCATTACTCCAGTCTTCAGCATCACACGATCCTTCAGAAATCATTCTAATATGCTGATTTGGTGCTTAAGAAACATTTCTTATTATTATCAATGTTGAAAGCAGTTGTGCTGCTTAATATTTTTGTGGAAACTGTGATCAGTTTTTTCATGATGCTTCGATGACTTAATTAAAAAAAAAACCTTACTGACCCCAAACTTTTAAATGGAAGTCTGTGTTTGTCAAAAAGCTTGATTTTTGGGGAAGTAATTGTGATTTCACTTGTTGTCACAGTCACTACTTGTGATTACTTGTTCATGTACACCAAGTCGGATGGTCATCTTTAGCTATTCTGTCAAGTCTGTTTTTTTTCGAACAATTTTTTAAAGTAAAAAAAAAAAAGAGTACATCTACAAAACAGACATTTTAATAATGTGGCGTATGTAAACGCATACACAAACACAAAATGCAGCTCCTGTAATTTAACAGTAAAAATCCTTGCCATTCAGCAAAGTGAGAATTCATCAAAATAAAGGCATGCAACAAATTGAGGAGAGAGAGGTTATAAAGAATGTCTTTCAAATACAAAAAAGTAATCTGCCTATAGTGTACACTGTGTAGTATGCAGTGCTTTACCATTCCATTGTACAAACGAAACACCTTCATGCAACACAATGACAGGAAAAATGTACATATAAAATATGTCTGTGAACAGCTCAAGGAACAACGTGAGAAGGAAAGAAAAGCCCGGAAAGCCAAAGAGAACTGCGAGGAGGATGGAGAATTCGACGACCTGGTGTCAGCACTCCGATCCGGGGAGGTGTTTGACAAAGACCTATCTAAGATGAAACACAACCGCAAGCGTCCCGTCAAACAGAGTGCAGAGAGCAGCAGAGAGAGGCCCATCACCAAACTCAACTTCTGAGGAAGCTGCTTGAGTGAGTGCTGCCTCCTGTTGGTAGAGCTGAGACGTTACACCTGCGTGCACAAGCTCTCTGTTTAGAGCTGGAGAGGATATCCAGGCCCTGCTTTGTGCTGACTGCCAAGATGCTTCTTAAAGATTTATAAAGTATTTTCTAAACATGTAAATCAGATGTTATAGTGTTTGTGTTGACGATGACAGGATTCACTATGGTGCTTGTGTTTGCACCATAGTTCACAGAAAGAATGAGCAGAAAGGGCTACAAACTGGTGCTGAAATTCAGAAACACCCTTTTTCACAGTTTTGCTTGCCTGACAACCATAAACCCCATTTATATCTGTCTGCTCAGTGCTCAGATACTGCATACATTTTTGTTGAGTTATTGTTGGTGTTCAACGTGCACTATCAAGAAACAGGCATGGTTTTGCAATATGTGGTGTGGTAAACACTAAATGTCAGTGTTTTGGAAGCAAAAGTGAGTTTTGTTCAATTGTGGGACACAAATAATAACCAGTGATACTTGTATATCATTGGATGTTGAGGTCTGATTGTAATGAGTATTTCCTTTTGTTACATTTGTAACGCAAGCACAAGCGATTGTTTGTTAATAAACTGTCCATTCCAGACCTGTTAAAGCACAACGAACAACTTAATATCCAGAAAACAACCTCTTGTATAAAATGTTAATGAAATGAAAGTGTTTATTATAAATCTACAGATGCCATGTATTAAATGTACTGACAGGAAGTTTAGTGGAAAAAATATGCTGGTCAAACTTTGATTGCAAATATATTTTAGAGGATGACAGAAGGACACAATTTCCTTTTTTTTCCCCGCAGTTACCAAAAAGAACATTCATTAAAAAGAGCTGTGGATGCAAAACCTGCCGTGCATGTATATTCTTGTAATTTCTTTTGTTTATGTTTAAGGTTGTATATATGTACATATACCCATTGTTTACTCTTTTGTCCAAGGCTTTTTCTTAGTCCTTGACACTATTATTCTGTGCTAATATTTTTTTTTTTCCTGTTGATCGGATGCCATTCAATCTTTTTCACTAATAGTTCTTTGTAATATTGTATTACTTTGCAAAAGTTTCCTCTATTGGCAGGATTTTTTTTTTTTTTCTTTATTTAAGAATTCATTTGGATGTGAGAAGTAATCAATAAATAAACCCTGAGGGTCATTGCATTGGTGTTTGACTGCTGACTTGTCTTCAGTTTCGCAACCTGAAATTTCTTGAATTCTTGAATTGCAAGAAGATTTAAGGTTAACAAAGTGCTTCACAGCCATAATTACACAACACTGAACTTAAAAAAAAAAAGAATTGTTAAAGAGTGATTTGTGAATAGTAATCAAACATAAAGCCAAAAATGGATAAAACATATTCAAACTTTTATTTCAGGCAAACCGCTTTCAAAGACAATGTATGGCAATGTTTATTTCATAATAGCTTGTCTGAAATCTTAAATGTCTTTGATATTTAAAAAAAATAGTAATTTTAGTATTTGAAAATGATAATGCATCTCTCTCCTATTACTGAAACCAACAAGGTTTTCAAAAAATTAATATGACTCTTATATGCCTGCTTATACTGTCTCTAAAATACATCTGTTTCAAGGAAGGTTTCACATATAAAAGACCCTGTGCTTTTGTTCGATTGGATTATCAACACAATATACCTCTCTAGGTCTCTAAGGCTGGTCTTACACTGATATAAATACTGATGAATATTTGCAGAAAAAGCCAATCCAAACTGATTTTTATAAAATATAAAAGACTAAAAAGCACTGATATCTAGAAACATGAATGGCGGTTTAACCCTTTACATCAAACTAATAAAGGGCAGTCTGATGCTACAGTCATATAAAGAATTTGATCAATTCATGCTCCAAAGTGGCAGCCTGAAATATTAAAAATTGATATAGAGATTGTTCCAGATATTTAAATACTGACATTAATTTATTTCTGTATTCTGTAAACCGTGCTACATCCAACAGGTAAGGCAGTCTGTTGGTTGTATTTGTTACATGTTTTATGTTGATCTTCCAAAATCTCAAAGAAAAGATCTGGTTTTCCCCTCAAAAATATGATCAATTATTTAACAGAAATGTATGCTGTTTACAGGTTACCCCATTCCTATTTTATTTGACGTTTTCTGTAAATGTAGTTTGATTTTGAGATCTTTTTATTACAGTATAGCGGGTATATTCTGGATGCCTATATTTTAAAAACTGAAGTGTGTAAACCTAAAAGCAAAGACAATCACAATGAAAAGAAAAAGTTATAGCCCTATTTCTTAAATGACCGTGTCATTATGATGGATTGTTCAATTAAAGAGTTATAAAATCCTCTCACCTCTTGTAAGTTTATATTCCAGGGCAGCGTTAACACCCCAGAGCAGATGATGAACAGCATGAATATGGCTTTGTGAGAGATTTCTGTAAACCCTTAGGTTCATTCACAGTGTTGTAAAGCATTTGCATTAGGCTCAAGAGTGACTTTCATCTTGGCACTTCACACACACAGACACACACTAGTCTACACACTTTATCTGCTGATTCATTACACTAATGAACTCATGCTTGGAGAGTTTGGTTTCAAATATAGGTTGATGGAATCAAAAGATTACATAAATCCTTAATAGGGAATATAATGCATCTTAAATTCATTTACATTCATACTTTGTTATTTTTACTTATATGCCTATTTAAAGCTGAAGAATGTAACGTTTTAACAGTGTCGCTATAAAAAGAGCGAGCCTAATCCTACACTGTAAAAAATAAGTGTAATTTTAACTGTAAAATTTTGTCAAAACGCTACACAAAAAAACTGTTAATAGGTTAACAGTAAGTTCCCGTACTATATACAGGGAAAAAAAATTAAAATATCTAACCAGACATTTCATGAAATTTTACAGTAAAATACTGTTAAATTTACAGTTTTTGAAAGTGAAAAATCACAGATCCATGTATAATTTACAGTCAAAAACTGTAAACTGATATTCCCAGAATTCCCTGCATGACACTCCACATTTGAAAGTATTTTGTTTAAATAATCATGTTTTTTTAATAGTTTTTGTTATTAGTTGAATGTATATTTGGGCTTTGTTACATCTTCTGTTGTTTAATGAAAGTTGAATGCATTATTTAAGCATCATGTGTGTTACCATGATGGAGTTTTGTGTTTGCATGAATGACTCTGTACACCTTCTATATATTAGTATATACTTCTGTCTCGCTTTGGCGAAGCTACTTGGTGGTGAGCTTTGATTCTTCAGTGCTTTCTCTTCTTACCACCTGCATTATTATGTGGTTGCATATGTTAAAGGTACAAAACAGCTTTCATAGCAGTGTACGTGTTGAATTGACTGGTTACATTCAAATTTTCTTGTTTGTTATAAATTCAGTTTTATCACTGTAAATTACGTTTTTTTTGGCCGTAAATGTGGTTTAACTGTTTTTTCTGTATTTTTTACAAAAATTATTCTGGCAACCACCAGCTGCCCAATTATTCTTGTAAAAACTACAGACGTTTTTTTACAAGCGTACACTACAAGTCTGACTCCTGACCATAGCGTGAGTTGTTGGCGAGTTCTCTGTTTCTTCGTCAAGCTCCTTTTACAGTTTGCTAGTGACGAAAAATTAGCTCTACATACTTCAGCTTTAAAACGGCACAATAATGCTTTTCTTTAACATTAAGGTACGTAAAATGCGGTTAGTTAATCGGTACAATCAAATATTGACTGACTGAAACTTTGATAAGTAGGCTATTTCCATTTATTTGAATAGCCCATGATTTACTGACATATCAAGGGAGGTACTCAGGTGGGATTTTTACACTTGCGCCAAATTAATCTACTGTAATAAAAAGCCCACATAGAACACCAGTTTTTGCAATTGTGACTTTAACCCCTAATTAACTAATGTTTTTAATAAAAAACTACAAGTAAAAAAAAAATGTAAACATAAAAATAAAAAATGAAAATAATCAAATCTGCAAAAATGTACATATTTGCTTATTAACTATAACAAAAGTGAGACCCTACTACAGAAAATATCACATTTTTGTTTAATGTGATCAACAACTTAAAGGTTGATTGTCAGCTCCTTTTGTCAAAAGCTTAATTATTTAACAGAATATTTACTAAAACCCTTTTCGTGTAAATAAACATGTTTATTAAAAAAAAACTAAACACCAACAACTACCAGCATAAATATCACTTAATAAGAAAATTCTATTTAGGGTCTCTAATAAAATCGGCTATATGTTTTGTATGAGCAAAATATCAGAACAGCCCTCTGATATATGCAAACAATGTGAATTTCATAAAACCACTATAGGCCTGTAATATATATTATATAGCCGTGTGGTGGTGTGTGTGTGTGTGTGTGTGTGTGTGTGTCAAAATGAGTTGCCATTGAGTTGGCATGACTTGACATTTTGTTATCCAATGCAATAAACTACATTTTTCACATTTTTAAGTGTGACCCAAGTAATTTTGGGTCCCACTGTACCCCTGTAGCACCTCCCGTTATCATCATAAAGTGTTGACCGCATTACAAACTGGTGTCAGCAGTCTCAACTTTGGGCACCGCCGGTTCAGCGATCGTATCCGGATGCGCATCTCTACAGAAGAACACCGCCGGGTTTTTACAGGCCCACATGGCCACATCTCCGCCGTTAGCCGGGCTAGAGGAAGACAGACGGCTGTTTGCGCCGTGTCGGCTCACGTACCGATCCCGAATCCGGTTCGCTCGGGTCCGGACCGCGTCCCTGCGCTGCGTCTGCGTGGATAGGTACGCGGCTATGTTTCTAGTCCTGTATCCCTCCTCTCTGCTCCGACCCAGCAGCATGGATATATTCGGGTTCCTTATGGCATAAATCAACGGGTTGATGGCACCGTTAGCCCACGCCATCCAGATGGCCACAGTATCCATAGCAGGATTGAATGAGTAGCTCCCGAGCGCGGTGATGATGCCCATCAGGCAGTAGGGACCCCCGCAGAAGATGCTGAACACGATCATGATGAGCACGGTGGTGGCGGTGCGCATCTCGCTGTAGAAGCGCAACAGGTGCGCGTAAGTGGTCACCGGCCGCACCCTGATCTCCGACAGCCGGACGGTTTTGCAGATGTTGTAGTGGCAGAAGCACATGAGGGCGAAGGGAAGCAGATAGCACACTACTATTAAAGCTACACTGTATGCAGTACCCATCCTGGAGGTGCCAGAGTGGAACACGTACATGCAATGGTAAAACCCCTGTTTGTGCACCACCAAGCGCCCGGAGGTCTCCCTAAGCAGGTACCAAGGAAACGAGAAGACCACCGCGCAGAACCAAACGGCCGCTAGGAGCTGGATAGCTCTCCTCCGGCCGACTTTGGCTTGCGGCTGCCTGACGATAGCATAATAGCGGTCGAATGAGATGAGCGTCATGGTCAATGTGGAGATGATGCCGAAGCAGGTGTTGAAGAAGCCGTTGGCGATACAGAAGGGCTCCCCGAACATCCACTTGCCATCCTTGCTGAAGAGCATCATGAAGGAGAAGGGTACACAAAGAACGGCCGTGAGGAGATCCGAGAGGGAGAGGGACATGATGAACGCGTTAGTGACGGTTCTCAGCTGCCTGTGTTTGATTATAACCACCACGACCGCTGAATTACCCAGACTGGACAGTAAGAAGATGGCCAGGAGCAGCAGCGCCTGCGCGGCCACCGCGATGCCCTGGAGAACCGAGTTCCCCTCCGAACTCCTCACCGGGGTGTTGCGGTGCATCTCGCCCGCGGCTGTATAGTTGCTGGCCTGAGTGCTCAGGCTGTTTACAACGGGTTTGATGGTCACAATCTCTAAAATGAAGCCCGAACCCGACATGTTGTCCACGGTCGTGTTGCTGATGCCGGGGAGATCCACTGGACACGGTTAGGACGCATCCACGGGGTGGAAGAGAATTCATCCCTGGTCAGTATCTCCCGTGCCCGTCTCACAGCAGAAATGAGCGCGCGCTACGATGCCACAGACGGCCTCTATGTAGTCCTTTGATGCCATACACTATGCTTGGAGTAAAGACTGGTCCCCGTGCCCTCCCTGTTACAGATGATTGAGCTGACAGTGCTGCTCGGTTACTCTTAATACGAGACGAAACCTGGTTATTCTTCTAGGGGGCGCTTGGAGGCCCAGAAAGCCAATTCACTATTGAGACGCGTTTAGATTTCAGGACGTTTTGTGACAATTTTGTGCTAACGTGTATAGACCTTTTACATCTGATACTTTCGTGAATTAATATTGACAATGCAAATGGGAATCGGCCATAGCTACGTACATCAAATTATTATTTAAAAAGACTAATCGAGTGCGCCCCAGCGACTGTGATTGGTCCATTCTGACAAAGCGCGGAGAAAAGTAACAGCTATAAAGCGCAAGCGTTTGCGCGCCACCTGAATGAATCAAATTCTCCGCTAACTCAAAATGTCGTTTTCAGATGAACTGGGAATAGCTTACTAGCAGGCTACTCTATGACTGCTGTTTCTGCCTTATAAACACATAAACGTTTGCTATTTCGAATTCAGTCTAAGTGAAGTCAAGTTAAGAGCTGATTGAGCCACCTAGTGCTGTAAAAAGTAGCAGGTATCACGTGACACAGCCGTCTTCTTCAGTAGCGACCTAGAACATCTGGTCACTTTTGTACAAACACAATTTTTCTCCTAGCAGGTGTTTTATATGGAACAATGGTAATATCACTCATAATAACCAGTCATTGTATATGGAGAACTGGGTTCGGCATAACATATTAATTGTAAACCAGCTTATTGACAAGAATGGGCAATTATACACTTGCTCTAATTTTATTACAAAAATATGACTTTTTTTGTAAACGAAAATGAATTTAACAAAGTAATCAAGGCTATTCTTAGTGGCATAATCATTTTAACCAAATTCTCTGATGTAAATAGGCTATTAAGAGCCATTGAATTAAAAAGGCGTTTAATTGTTTGTCAGCCCGTTGCATCTGACCAGCGCTCGCGCTGCTGAGGCCCGCCCATTTGAGACTATTTCCTTTCTAATCGCCGCTCTACATGCTTATTTTATTTCTGTGATACAGATGCTGCCCCTGCACCTCCCCGTGACGTTTGAAGCCGTTGCCATGACACCGGACCTGATTTTTTCCCCAGCTGAATTACGCACTTTCTTATGAAGATTGGTTTCATTTGTTGTCTGTTTTGCGCACGCATCCGCTGGCAGGGCGGGGTGGGGGGGGGGGGGGGGGGGTGTCTGTCTTCTGTCCGTCTGTCTGTCCAGTCTGTCTGGCCTCTCTGTCTGTCCGTCTGTCTGATCTGTCTGCTCTCTGTCTGTCCGTCTGCCGCTGGCTGTCTGTCCTGTCTCTCTGTCTGTTCCCTTCTGTCCTGTCTGTCTGTCTGTCCGGCTTTCTGTCTCCTGTCTGTCTGTGCGGTCTGTCTGTCGATGCTTGTCTGTCTGTCTGTCTTTCTGTCTGTCTGTCTGTCTGTCTTTCTTTCTGTCTGTCTGTCTGTCTCTTTGTCTATCTGTCCGTCTCTCTGTCTATCTGTCCGTCTATCTGTCCGTCCGTCTCTCCGTCCATCTGTCTGTCCGTCCATCTATCTGTCCATCATCTGTCCGTCTTTCGTTCCGTCCTGGCCGTCTACTCTGTCGCGTCTATTGTCCGTCCTTCCATCTATCTGTCTGTCTATCTATCTGTCTGTGTGTCTGTCTGTTGTTCTGTCCGTCTGTCCGTCTGTCTGTCCGTCCGTCTATCTGTCTGTCTGTCTGTCTTTCTGTTTGTCTGTCTGTCTGTCTATCTGTCCGTCTATCTGTCCGTCCGTCTCTCTGTCTATCTGTCCGTCTCTCTGTCTGTCCTTCTCTCTGTCTGTCTGTCTGTCCGTCCATCCATCCCCGCTATCTGTCCTTCGTCTGTCCGTCCGTCGATCTGTCCCGCCGTCGTCTGTCTGTCCATCGATCTGTCTGTCTGTCTGTGCCCCTCTATCTGTCCGTCCCTCCGTCCTCCTATCTATCTGTCTGTCTCTTCTGTCCGTCTGTCTGTCTGTCCGTCCGTCCTATCGTTCCGATCTGTCTGTCCTTGGATCTGCCGCTCTCTGTCATCTGTCCGTCTCCTGTCGTGTCTATCCTGTCTATATCAGTGACGACTTCACTCTATCTGTCATCCGTCCGCTCGTACTTGCCATGCTAGTGGGGGGCTGTCCCAAAGCTCTGTCTGTCTGTCTGTCCGTCCGTCTATCTGTCCGTCTGTCTGCCTGTCTCGTGGATCTATTCTTCTGTTGTCCATCTGTCTGTCTAGTCTGTCTGATCCCTCTCATCTAGTCGCGTAAAACCGTATGCCGTCCCGATACATCATGTCCATGCTGTCACTGGCCGCCTGGCCAGTCCGTCCGTCACTCATACATGTCCTCGTCGCTCTGTCTAGCTTCTCGTCTATCTGTCCGTCTCGCTCCGTCCATCTGTCGTCCGTCCATCTAGGCTGCGCCGTCCGTCCCCGTGCCATCTCGTACTGTCCGTACACATCTATCTGTCCGCTGTTCCGGTCCGTCCTCTATCTGTCCGTCGGTCTGTCGGATAACTAGGGCGTGTCCTGAGATCATTGTCCATCTTCCGGTCTGGTCGGCGTCCTCGACGTACGCGTCCGTCTGTCCGTCTATACTGTCTGTCCTGTCTGTCCGTCCGTCTGTCTGTCGTGTCTGTCCTCCGGCCATCGTCCTCTTCTAGTCTGTCCCGTCGCGTCATATCTGTCCGTCTGCAGTCGGTCTGCTGACTGTCTGTCTGACTGTCTGGCTGTCCTTCTGTCTGTCTTCTGTGCTGTCTGTCTGTCCGTCCGCTATCCTGTCCGTCCCGTCCTATCGGTCTGTCCGGCGGTCTGCCTGTCCGTCACGTCTATCGGGTCGGTCCGTCTCTCTGCGTCTAATCTGATTCCGAATCGTGTCGCGCCATAGACGTAATCGACTGTCCTGATCTCCGTCTGTCTGTCTGGCTGTCTGTCTGTCTGTCTGTCTGTCGTCGACGCAACCGTCCAGTCGTCTGTCTGTCTGTACCTGTCATGTCCGTGACCGTTATTCTGTACCCGCTTCTGTCCCCGTCTGTCTGTCCCTCTGTCTACTTAGTCCGTCTGCTGTCTGATCTATAGCTTGTCTGTGCACGTCCATCTGATCGAATGCTGTCCTAACAAAACGGTGCATTACTCGGCACCGACAGTCTAATGCGGTACTGTCGTTCAGTCTCTGCCGTGGGGCCGTAGGCATGATCCTTGCTGAAGCGTTCCAGCCGAATCTTGGGTCGCTGATCACGTAAAAGTCTCAGTCGTGTCTAGTGTCCAATGCCATCCGAAGTGCGTATATGTCTGTCTGCTGTCTGTCTGAAAAAATTGCCCTTGAAAATGGAGTGTGTTCATATGTAAGGACGCGGTGAAACTAAAGTTAATAGTGAAATACACACAAAATTAATATACCTGTAAAAAGAACGGACAGTCATGACCACCTACCCACACACCCACACGTCAAACCAACAAAAACACCGAACACACGCCACAACGACAAACAAGCGCACACATAGATAACCAATGTTCAGTGTGCCCTGAAACCGCGAAAAAGAAAGCTCTGACTTACAATTCTGGTGTGCATATAACCCTGACCCTTGAAACAGGATTATCTATTATAGTCGCCTGACTTCCGCTGAGAGTGTCGCGCATCTTGCCAGTGTAGATTGGCGCTGGTGATGTGAGTTCTCCTTGTACAACACGTCCCCAATCACAACAACAAAACGACGGAAGCGTGTTATTAGTCTTCCGGTTTCTGATTAACGTTTGTTATTTGGTGTTTTGCGTTAAACATCAACTAATCCAATAAACTGCGCGCGAAAATTGGGAGGAAACAGGTTATTAATATGCTACTATGACATGGTATTATAGTTCGAGGACGATGAAGATTAATGCAATCGACTAATGATATTCAGTTATAATGGTGTTTACTTGTGTGGTTGATAGAGTAGCATATTTACACTGGGGCACATTAATACGACGTCAATGTATTGTAATTATTATTAAAGGATGTTATTATTTTCTTGTTTTTCTGGCGTAATGACATGCTGTCAGCAATGATCTCCACCTGTCCTGGGCCTTACTGCGGGGACAGAAACCAGTAAATGACTCTGTTTGAAGGAGAATGTGGGTAAGTGCCTCATTTTACATGATCGGTCCAAATCAGCCCACAGATTGTTTAAGTGTATAACGCAAGAGTCATATGCATACAGCACGATTGCGTACATATCTCTGATGTGCATTTTACCTGATTTCAATGTGATTGTTTAATTCAGCTTTACTTTCGAGGTTTATTGTGTTTCTTCATTAGTTACCTAACTGTTGTATAGTTAAAACAACACTAGCAAAGAACAATAACGTTACCTCTACAGTATTTATCGTCTCTTTTTGTTTCACATTAATTTCAACATTTAATAATGTTTTTTTAAATCAATTGGTGACTCTTTTAACATAAGTTAATGCATTGCGATAATTCATCATTATAATTGGATTTCTTTCATATAAACGCAATATAGGAATAGATAAGAACGTTTTTAAAATATTATATGCTTATTGTTAGATAATGCATTCACTAACGTTAAACACTGAGGTTTATCTGTATTTCTACACATATGTACATCTAAGAGAACCACTGTCAATTACATCCTTTAAAGAAGGTTCTTTATTGTTGTGTGGTTCCATGAAGAACCTTTAACATCCATGGAAATTATCAGTTGCAGAAAAGGTACTTTATCTAGTGGAAAAGGTGTCTTCTTTCACTAGGAAAAATATGGTTCTTTAAAAACCGTTGACTGAAAGGTTCTTGAGTAGCATAGTTGCAAAAATGCCTTTTTTTGTAAATGTATATTTTTAAGTGTGTAGTGCAACAGTAATCGCCTAGTCATTCGAGAACAGTTCTGCTTGTGATCGCACAGTTCAGTGGTGTTTTGTGGATTGGATTTAATATGACTAAATATTTTGGCGTTATTTTGGGCTTTAATAACAGTTACCACTCTTTTTTTTATCAAGGTTTGTCCTCGTGGCCAGAGAACAAACTTTGAAAAGATATGTGAGGAATGCAGTGGATCTCCTGAGCTGTATGACTGGCTGTACCTGGGCTTCATGGCTAGCACCAAACCAGCAATCTGTCCTACCTGTTTCTAGGCTCATTGAGTAAAGAGGTATTCAGGGACGAAAGGTAGTCGGCAGTTATCTGTCTAACAATAGACGATACATGAGGGTGCACATATATTGTGCGGATCTGAATTAATTTTAAAAAACAATGATGAATATTAGATGGGTTTTCCAATACTATTTCTCAAATGATAGTTCACCCAAAAATTTTACTTTTTAAAACTTTGACTCGCCTTCAAGTCGTTCCATAACCTGTATACACAACTTAATTCACAGGGAAACAGTTGTTCAATACCCAAACGACAGATGTTCTTGTTTTTAATTTAATTTAATTTAATTTTTTATTTTTTTTGCAGCACATGCAACATTTATGCCATAGCTTTATGAATTTAAGAGTTTCTGTTGTGATTTAAGACCTTTTTAGGCCTTTATTTGTGGAATAATAGAAATCACGTTTCTACTGCGGTACATGAGAAGCATGGTATGAAGAATGTTTTCAATCAAACAGTTTTGATTCCTATTGACTTCCATTATATTTTTGATCCGTACAATTGAAGTCAATGGGAACCAAAACTGTTTGGTTACCAACATTCTTCATAATATCTTCTTTTATGTTCAACTGAAAAAAGACAGGCATACAGGTTTGGAATGACATGAGGATGAGTAAATGATGCCAGAATTTACATTTTTAGGTGGACCATCCCCTTAAACTTTAATAATGCATTTTTAAAGTGAGCTTCAAACTAACCTTTGCTCTCTTAATATCATTTCCAGTTCTAGTGCCCTTTTCCAGCATATTACCGCCCTGTTTGAGTGCACGGCTGCTGCCATAGTGACTCTGCTTCTCAACGATCCTGTCGGCTCTCTGTATATTCGTTCCTGCGAGGTTAAGATGCTTTCTGACTGGTACACCATGTTGTATAACCCCAGTCCCGACTACGTCACCACTCTGCACTGCACGCAGGAGGCTGTGTTCCCTCTGTGAGTGGCCTTTTTAAAATGACTTTTTATTTGATTTGAGACACCAGCTATTTCTATTGGTTTCTGATGACCTGTTCTTTTAGGTACACCATCGTGTTGATCTACTACGCCTTCTGTCTGGTTTTTATGATGCTTCTGCGGCCACTTCTGGTTAAAAAGATTGCGTGCGGTTTAGGCAAGACCGATCGTTTCAAGAGCATCTACGCAGCGCTGTACTTCTTCCCGATCCTCACTGTGCTGCAGGCAGTTGGAGGAGGACTTCTTTGTGAGTGTCGAACGCTTGAAAGTGTCCCCAAGAAAATATGACTATATTATTAATATTTTGAATTATTTTTTAGATTTTCTGTTTTAGTTGAAATTTGAGTAATTTAGTTTTTATCATTTTTATTATTATTTTTGACATGTATATGTAGTTTTATTACTTTGTATTTCCTCTTAGTTATTTTATGCATAAAATGAAAATGTGAATGTTGCATTGGCAACTAACTGAAATAAAATATTATTATTTTTTAATTAAATTAATTAGCAAACTAAATATGTAATTTTTTAATTTGTTTAAATTAAAAAAAAAAAAAAAAAATTAGTTACAGTTTTTGTACTTTTGTTGTTTTTACTATTTGTAATATTATTATTTAAACGTCTATATCGTTCTATTAATTTTTAAATTCGGTTTTAGTTATATTTCTACAAGTTAAACTAATGAGAAATGTTGCCTTGGCAACTAGCTAAAATGAAAGTTTTTTTTATGATATATCAGTTAACGTTTATTGTCTTTTAAGTAACAAAGTTTTTTTCTATGGTTTTTAATGGCTTTTGTGTTTTTATATTTCCCTTTCTTATTTCATCAGATTATGCATTTCCATATATTACTTTGGTCTTATCGTTGGTCACGTTGGCAGTTTACATGTCAGCTTCTGAGATACAGGTAAATACATTGTGTATTGTGTTTTTTTATGTCATAATGCCTTTTATTTCGTTTTCAAAGACATGTGTTAAAACTGTTTGTGACTTATCTCCCACAGTCTTTCAAAAACCTCGTAGCTAAGAAGAAACGCCTCGTGGTTCTCTTCAGCCATTGGCTCCTTCATGCATACGGTATCATTTCCATATCCCGACTGGATAAACTGGGGCAGGATTTGCCGTTGTTGGCTCTGGTGCCTGGACCCGCTCTCTTCTACCTGTTGACGGCCAGGTTCACAGAGCCAAACAGAATTCTGTCAGAGGGTGGAAATGGACACTGATGTCACTTCCTGTGTAGGAGAATCACCTCCCTCAAACTCACATGTTAAAGACTTTTAATGTAATGACACCTTTGGCATGGACACCAAAAAGCCATAAACAAAACATTTAGTCATTGCTCGTGATATAGTATGATGCCATAAAGTTTTCTTTTACGTCTATGAATATTATTATGTGTTTGCTTGTATTGAACAGAGATCAAATGACATACTTTGTAAAGAATGTTCTTTTCCTTACTGTTTTTCTTTAAATCCTGAAAGCGAAGTGGTAGTCAGTGCTTTTGTAAATTTATGGTAACTTAAGTATATATTATTAATTTAGGTTTTGATACTTTTTGTGATTTGTGTCTGTTGTCAAGAATAGATACAAATCAACAATCGGTTGTAATGCACAATGTATTTTTTGTGTGTTATATATGAAACAGCTGGTCTGTGAATTTCCTGAGAGCCCTGACGTAATGTTAACCATTTTCATATGACATAAACCTTCTTGTGCCAAATACAATTGTATGTATTTACGCTTTATTTTCATGCATGTTAAATGATAAAAGCTTAACACTAAAAAAAGGTATGTTGACAATGACAAATATGCATGTGTAATTATGATTGTTTTGCTGCTATGTAATTCTGCATACAACTTGACTAATGATTTATTTTAAGCATGTATATTTATTATTTATAAGCTGTTCAACAGTGATGTGTGGAATATAAACTGATTAGAGATATTAACCTTTTAGAGTTTTATTCAACGTGATGTTTTACATAGTGGTGCATTACATCCATGGCCATCAGATCTATGAAAATGAATGTTTGTCAACTGTGTTTGACTTGTTGAATAAATTATTGTGCTCATTATTCATGTTTCCTAATGCTAACAAATGAAACCTTATTACCATACTTTCTATAGTCATTATACATTTTAAATTTGATAAAATATTTAAAACCATCCAAAAGTTGCTCTTAACAATTGAAATCTGACTTTTTTTAATGTCAGAAGATATTGGAAATACTGTACCGTTCTATATTAATGTAAAGTGTTCGGCTTCTCTAACACAGAGCTCATGCCTACTAACTCTTTCTCCAGCCTGTCGCTGATGTGATGTTTTCTTCCTCGAATCCTCACTATGAGATTGAATATGTTCTCCACAATCTTTTGGTCTTGATTTGCAGATTCCTAATATAAAAAAGCCTCGATTAGTTCATTTATTATTAAGTAACATTTGATAAAGTCCTTAATCAAAACATCAAGTTCAGAAAAGAGTTTTTAATAGTCACTTCAGAGTTCATCAGTTTAAAGGAACATTCCAGTTTCATTGCATTAATCTTGATAAATAACATCTGTTGCCAATCACCACGGAAAATAATTCTGGCATCCCTCTGTTTACAGAAGAGTCTAAACGCAGGAACGTGAAGCTCTTCCAAAAGACTTCCATTTGTAAGTGCATTACTCTAATTTTGTATTTTTGTTAAAAACTGAGGAAAAGATTGAGTAATAATTGACAGCATGCAACAGGTGCTGTTGATTGAGATCATTTTAGTGCTGTCAAATGATTAATCGCATAAACATTTTTGTTTACATAATATATATGTGTGTGTACTGTGTATATTTATTATGTATATATAAATACACACACATGCATGAATACATTTTGAAAATATTTACATCAGAATCAGAATCAGAATCAGAATGAGCTTTATTGCCAGGTATGTTTACACATACAAGGAATTTGTTTTCGTGTCAGAAGCTTCCACAGTGTAACAGAATGACAGTGTCAGAACAAAAAACACAGATAATAAAAATAAAAATAGAACAAGTAGATAAGGAATAGAAACATATAATTGACAATTGTGTGTTCAGGTATATTACAAGGTATATATATATATATATATATTTTTTTTGTACAGGTACTGTATATTATGTGCAAATTTGAGGTGTAGACTGAGTGTGTGTGTTAGATAATAAGTGTATGAGTGAATAAATAGTATGTGTTCCACAGTTATTGTCAAGTGTACATGAGATGGATGGCCTGAGGGAAGAAAATGTTCCTGTGTCTGGCCATTCTGCTGCTCAGAGCTCTGTAGCGTCGACCAAATGGCAAGAGAGTTTGCAAGAGAGTGTGTGAGTGGTGCAAAAAATGTCAATGTGAAGGGGGTCCAGAGGTGATTCGATGCAAAGCCAACGTATAATTAGCCGGGGCCAATCTGAGGATTAGTACAGTTCTTGGAGAGTAGGGAGGGTTGTACCAGTGATTTGCTCAGCAGTCCGGACTGTCTGCTTTAGTCTTCTGAGGTCAGTTTTGGTAGATGAGCTGAACCAGACAGATATAGAAGTGCAGATGACAGTTTCAATGATGGCGGAGTAGAACTGTTTCGGCAGCTCTTGAGGCAGGTTGAACTTCCTCAGCTGGCGGAGGAAGTACAACCTTTGCTGGGCCTTTTTCACAATGGAGTCAATGTGATTATCCCACTTCAGGTCCTGAGAGATAGTAATGCCCAGGAACTTGAATGACCCCACTGTCGTTACAGTGCTGTCCATGACAGTGTGTGGGGGGAGTGCAGGGGGGTTCCTCCAGAAGTCCACTATCATCTCCACAGTTTTGAGCGTGTTGAGCGCCAGGTTGTTGAGACTGCACCAGACAGCCAGCTGCTTAACCTCTTGTCTGTAAGCAGACTTGTCTCCGTCCTTGATGAGACTGATGACTGTAGTGTCATCTGCATATATTTCAGGAGCTTGACAGAGGGGTCTTAGAGGTGCAGTCGTTGGTGTACAGAAAGAAGAGCAGTGGGGAGAGAACACAAACCTGAGAAAAAAAAACAAAACGCAGATTCGTGATCGTAACGCATTAGACTTCAAAAAGATAGTATATAGAAAAAAAAGTGTGCACCATCCTCACTCCAGCTGCTGCCCTGCTGTAAACCTGGAAGCTGTTGATCCACTGACAGAGGAGGTGGTCACGGAGAGTTAGTAGTTTTGGCAGGACGGAGGTTTAGGATGAGAGTGTTTAAGGCCGCGCTGAATCCGAACCGATCCTCACATAAAGTCCACTGGTCGTGGGATCGTAGCACACATTGGGGTGTCCAGAACATAATGACAAAGTCCGCATGGTTTACTGACAAAACGGGGTCCCACAAAAAGCCGAAATGTGGGTGCATCGTTTAAACAAAACTCCAAGACTGAAGAGATCCGCGTACAAGTATCCAGTGATGTCCTTCAGTTGGGCCAGCACCAGTTTTTCAAAAGAATTCATGACCACAGATGTTAGAGCCACAGGTCTGTAGTCAATAAGTCCAGTAATTTTGGGTTTCTTTAGGACGGGGATGATGGTGGAGCGTTTGAAGCATTAAGGGACTTCGCACAGCTCCAGTGATCTGTTTAAGATCTGTGTGAAGATGGGGGCCAGCTGGTTAGCACAGGATTTCAGACAGGCTGGTGTAACAATCTGGGCCTGGTGCTTTTTTCCTTTCTGCTTCCGGAAGACCTGGCGCAACTCTTCTACCCCCCGGCCCCCCTCGCGTGCTCTGAATTGGCAGAATGATAAAAAAAAAAGGGGAGAGGGGGTTGCTGAGAGGTAAAAAGTAATGGTTGTGTGGAGAGGTGTTCAGGGCGGGTGTGGGGTGTTTTTTTCAAACCTGCAATAAAACTAATTCAAATCGTTGGCCAGTTGTTGATTCAGTGCTGGGGGATGGTGTCTTGTATTTGGTGATTTCTTTTAGACTTTTCCATACTGATGCCGAGTCACTGGAAGAGAATATAAGCAATAAAAAAAGTGTTTTTTCTGAATAGATTCTCTTAAAAAATGCCACTCTGGAGGAAACAGTGCCCTTGTGCCGCGACCGTGGATATGGTTAGCCTGGGTTTATACAAGCATTATCGCGCCCATCCTGTATACATTTCTAAACACAAAACAACTGACGCTGGTAGCCTGTCTGAGATTTGCAGTGCACCATGAAAAGGTGTATGGTGGCGTTGTATGTGGAGAAATTAAAAGGGGGAATGAGTCCGGGTAGGAATGCACCTAATTCTTCACAGAACTGGCGAACGGATAAGATGTTACGTACGAGAGGAAAAGGTGAACATGAAGTGAAACTCGGTCCCAAAAAAAAAAAAAAAAGGATCGGTGGGGACAAATACGGCTTCAAAAACCCTCCAATCAGTGAGGTCAAAACAAGCTTGTAATTCCTGCTCTGCTTCATTAGTCCATCTTTTTTACAGTCCTTAATACTGGTTTAGCTGATTTCAGTTTCTGCCTGTTGGTCGGTATAAGATGAACTAAACAGTGATAAGAGACCCAAAGCTGCCCGTGGGACGGAATGATATGTGGGGGGGGGCATGATGCTTCATTTCGCATGAAAGGACCTATTAGCAAGAACAAGAGTGCGGTGTAAGGATAGGGGAAACTCGCGAACAGATATTTACTTCTCTGGTGGACCGGATACTCACAGCACTGTGCTGTCGTGTATTTGGCAGTTCACAGGTCAATAAAAAGCAGATTATGCATGCTTTGAGTATAATAGTCCCCGAGAAGATTATAGAAGTGAAGGGAAACATGGAGAGCTCAGCGGCAGGAGTGATGTTGTTTGTCTGTGTTCTGTGATCAAAGTATCAGTCGAGTTTCTGTACCAGGCGCTAGCTCACGTGCACGCATGGTGCTGGCGGAAGAAGAGGTAGAGAATTAGACCGACAGAGAGTGCAACTCCCGCGGCGAGTAGAATCTTCGAGTTGCAATCAATGAAGAGGCCACTTCTATATCTTTACACACTCTTCTTTAAACACAGTTCATCTTTAACCCCTCTCATTGATGTAAAAACACAACATGTGCGAGACCGGGCCACCGCGTGATTTCCCTGTTGATTTTGCGTCGCGATCTGCTCTGAACAGCTGAAAGCCCTGGAGACTCAACGCGCTGTCCGGGATGGCGTCTTTCAACCAGGTTTCCGTGAAACACAGAACAGCAGAGTTAGAAAAATCCTTATTTCTCCGGGAGAGCAGAAGGAGTTAGTCCGTATTGTTGGGTAGAGAGCGGAGGTTCGCAAGATGGATGCTAGGCAACGGCGTCCTGGGGGGAAAAAAAAAAAGAACTGCCCGCGCGCCTGATCTTCCGAGCGCCCGGCTCTCTTCCCGGCGTCTGCGGCTCCCTGAAGCGCTTGAGTCAGCGCAGTCCTGCTCCCCGTACAATGTCCACAAACTCAAATATTCGAAAACCGGTGAACTCAAGGTGTGGTGTGTACTGCTGAATGTTCAGCAATTCGTCCCTGGTGAAACTGATTGCAGGGATATACTAAAGACAGGACAAACTAACAAAAAAACAACTGCGGAGCACGCCACGGAAGCAGCCATCAGCGTCGGCGCCATCATGGGCGCCGTATATATAGAAACATTATATACTATCTTGTGGTAGCATTTATAATATATAGTATTCTATATATATATCAGAGTTATATATATAGTATAGACTATATATATCCACACAAACACCCAGTACACACACATATTATGTAATCAAACACTTTTATTTTGGATGCGATTGATCTCGATTAATCGTTTGACAGCACTAGATCATTTATATTGAAGCAGGAATGTATTGTGTTTTGACGTTTTCTTGTACCTCAGTAAGCAACATATCCGTATTCCAGGTGTCTGTTAGACTCTCTAGGAACGGAAAAGACATGATTTGTTCTGGATCATTATACTAAGGGCTGAATACTTAAAAATGTTAAAGTCATAGTCAAAAGACTCACTGCACTTCCTCTTTCATCCACTTGGCCTCTTGCATATACTTTTCCTTGTCTTTCTTTGCATCCAATATTTCCTCCTTCATTTGTTCAATGCACTGTAAAAAAAAAAGAAACTGTTGAAAATCATCTCAAGCGGCGTGCTAACACGGGTATGTGTCTGTGTGCTGATTAGCGTGGGTCTTCACCACATGTAGGCGACTGTTTTCCATCATAACTTGCTCCAGCATGACCCTGTTCTCACTGATGCTTTTTTCGACTGCACTGATCTCTGCAGTGTTAGCAGTTAACATCTCCATATGCTTGGCTCTCAAAATCATCAACTTTCTCTTCAGATCATCCTACAAACATACAAACGGACACTAAAGCCAGCAAGTAAACTAGCACACGATTGGAAAATGTGAAATACTGAGTAAATGTTAACCTTTGGTTGTAGGAGAGCAGCAGTCTGTTTTGTGACCTCCTCAAAGGAGAGCTCAAGATGTTTTAACACAAAAAAAAATGTGGGGGATTCACCACTCTGTAGGAGAAAACACCCAAATGTCCTAGCAAAAGTTTATTCATACCTCTAACCTGAACAAGGACAAGATAAACTTTTCAATTGTTCATCATGGATCAAGCAAAGATAAAGGAGTATCTAAAGAGATGAATGTCCCGTTTGGAATACTGTGTTGTTCAGCATCACTTCATCTTCCTGGAGGCTGAAGACTTCTGACAGTTTAGCGGGGGGCATCTGATAAAGAGCAATTTCACTTGTTCGTTCCTTTTATCTCTTTTCAATCTGATAAGAAATACCACTCCTTACATGTTTAGGGGGTAATTCTTAGACCCAGTATTAAAATTGCACCTGCGCTCTAAAGGGAAGGCAATTAAGAAGACAAATTTCAAGATCTGGTATCTTTAAGATACTGTTTATAAACCCTATTATATCAGATAGTAAAAAATCAATATATTAGCATGACAAGGTCTAAAATTAAAACCATTTTAATGATCGTATATAGAATTTCAGAATCCCGTATAAATGAAATTTCAAAATATTTCGAGTTTATATGTGGGCGATACAATCGATCACGGCCTCCACAAATTCCGTTCGTTCCGTGGGTAATATCTAGATAATAACTTATCAATAAAAAACAACAACAACTAAAAAGAAAGTAACAAAAAACCCTAGAAAAAAAGATATAATGCGGCTCCGCTTATTAATTATATGGTTATAGGAAATTATTTTGTAAAAGGGAATCAAGTGTCATTAAGTTCTGTAATAAAAATCGTGGCTTCGATAACCATGTGGACTAGATTGTGGCGACATTTAATTTTTTTTCCCCCAATGTGTATTAATACTTAGAGCACAACTAATTCAGATGATTTTGTTAATAACCCACTGTCTTTTTGTGATGGTGGCACCGCGAAAATTTGTACAGTAAGTTAAAACGGTCAACACATCGTTTCATTGTGCGACACAGGTGGGGGTGGGGGGGGGGTGGGTGGGGGTACTTTTGTTACGTTATGATGTAGGAACTGTTTTTTTTTAGGAAAATTACTTTCATTCATAATGTTTCTCTTTTACCCAATATGTATTTTGCACAGTTAAGTGTTCTTTATAGTATTGTTTTAATACTATTATAGTTATATTTTCATATAATATTTATGTTTCATTTTAAATAATGAAAAAACGATTTTTAACAGTTTTAGTTAACAATATTAGCACTCTGACAGGTAATCACCTCCTGTACCTTGCATAACGAGTATCAACTTATACCGTCGCTAACCTAGAGGGATATATAGATAGATATATGTTCATGTATCCAGACCTGGTGCACATCTATTGACTGCTTGAACTATCTAACATCTAAGGGCAGTCCAGCATGCAGCTGTATTAAAGGTCATCTATGCACATTGTGTCTTTGAAGGAAAGCATTTTAAAAGCTCAATGTGATGGCTGCTCAGCGGGACTGTCCAGAGGCAGGAAATCGATGCTTCGGATCCGACATCTAAAGACTTGAGGGTTTTGATCCCATCCGAAAAGAGTGTATTATGGAGCAGCCATTTGTTTAGTGTCAGGAGTTTCACAAAGATTTCTACCTCTTACCTCTACCATCTGCTCCTGAAGGACCTGAACTTTCTGCTCAAATGCTTCTGCCAATTCAAGAAGATCATGCTCATGAGACTCCCTATTGATTATGAATAACAAAAGCTGATTTCTGGTGATCAGAGGTGAAGGAATCAGAACTGCTTTATGTTAAAATCAGTCATGGGTTACTTTTGTCGATCAAGCTTCTTTTTCTGACTTTTCTCCTCATGAAGCCATTCTCTGCTCATCGTTTTGGATGCAGTCATTCTTGCAATGTTTTTCTCCAACTGGGAGATATGCTGAAACCAGATGAATGAATAAGCAAGCCATAATAAAATCGTCCCATACCAAAAGTATTGTAATATTGTTTTGACACTGTACAAAATGTGTCGATGCTTACTTTTTCAAAAACACTCGGTAGGTGAGTGTGGAGTGTGAAAATCAAAATAAAACCTCCTTGAAAAAAAAATCGACCTGAAAGAGTTCTAACTAATGGGTAAGAAAGATAGCCAAAAAAGGCTCGGGCAAAATATCGGCAGAAAGGGGAAAATATTAAAAAAAAAACTAATCAATTGAATGGGTGTGGGGGTGTCATAAATGATAAAAGGGGGGCGAATTTACTGAGAGGTGGAACAATTCCTCTATCAAAGAGGGATAAGGGGTGAGGTGGGGGAACTAAGATCACAGCTTTGTTTGTGGGTGAGTACACAAAAGTTATAATCCTTGGGGGGTGTTGGAAAAAAAGGGGGGGGGCGGGTCAGACAAAGGGAGGCCTCAATAATATACACCACAGCATGTGTTGCTGTGAAGCAGCCCAATGTTACTCCTATACAAAAAAGAATCCGGGGTTGTTCGTTTAAGGAGCACTGTGGGGGCTGTTTCCCCTGAGCCAAATTTGTCCTTCAATGACTGATCTCAAAAATACGATGTTTTTCTAAGTGGCCACATACTGTAACTAGCGTTGTTTGACACTGCTGATCTCTGGTCAACAACATCTTCAAGGTCCTTTATAAGTTCTCTTCCAACGGAAGTATCCTTACAAGGAAGAAATAATAACATGGAGTTGATCATATTTGCTAGTGTAATATTGCTGTGGTACCAAACAAAATAAATACGGGTTAAAAGTTCAAATGGGACACAAGAGTTGCTTAAAGCACTCCCTACGTCAACTTCCATTGTCGAAAAAAAATAGGGGGTCCTGCAACACGGTACAGTTCTGCAACACATAAAAAAAATAGAAGCGGACTGTACACAGTGGGAAATAGGTATGCGTTCGAAGCTTTCTATATTAATGAGTCATGATGGCACACCTGTATCAGTGTGAACTACATTATCGCCATGCCCCCGGCGAATCGGTCAACAGTATTTGCAAAATGACTCACTAGCATAACGCTTTATGCTATGTTCACGGAACACATGTTGGCGTGTAAGGAGAGGGAGGGGGTAAGGACAAGGTGCAGCTGTCAGAGAGTGAATATGTAAAAATGGATCAACTCCTTCGTGAACACGGTTTTCACCTCCGATGGGAAATCGTTAAACATCGTGCGCATATGTCTTGGCTGCTAGCTTGACATGACGCTCAAGCGTAAGTGTGCAAAAACAACAACAACAACAACTTTAGGAAGTTACCTGAGCAGTTTCCCACTAGGGGGGGCAACCCATTATCTGCAGGTGAAAAAGAAAAAAAATTTGTATCCAGAGAGGGTTGACCAATGATAGACTTTTACTGTTTCACACACAAAAAAATGCGCTGCTCGCGTGTTTCCAACGTGAGTGCGTAGGTAAAATGGGAGAAACCGCACCTGAATCTTTCACTCCTGATGTCATTCTCTAGTTATGGTTCGAGGCCGAAGCTTGCTGTGGCTAAATGTGTTCAAGCTCAAGGTGTCGCACTGGCTGGGTGGCAAGATAATGCCTAAATAGGCTTGCCACATGAATGAACACATACATGAGTCCTTCCTTCACAGTGCAGTAGCATTGAATTCTGTAGGTTACCTTTGGGAATAGAAAAGGGGTGGATAGTTGATAGTTGAAAATATGAGTGTATTGGGCTTGAAATCTAGAAACAAAATATGGCAGTAGGGGAGGACAAATAAACAATGGATGTGGGGATACTATGGGGGCACAAGTGCCCTCAAGTTGATATGAGATGCTATACTTGTATTAGCAGCCTGAAAGACAGAGATGCTTTGATGGCTCACAGAACAGGCCGCGCGAGTGATTCTTTTAGGGCGCTATTTGAACCCGAAACCCTTCAGACGACAGTTAAACGAGAGGAGGTAGTTTTGATGGTGGTTGCGGTCGGCGGCGCGTAGCGCGGTCTCTGCGTGGTGACCAAAAATTGGGTTTAAATGTCATAAGAGAGCAAGGCTGGTTGGTAAAAGGAACCTTGTCAAACTCTCTAGACAGTAGCCCTCACATGAACAGCCCTGACATGAAATGCAATTAAAATGGGGTGGAACTGCAGTTTTGCTATTGATTTCCTTACCACAGCATCTAGAAAATATTGTGTGTTTTTTTTCTTTCTTTCACAATATATGGAGTTTCTGTGTATGGCTGTGGATACTGCATTTTGAGTCTATGTGTTCATACGGTTAGGCCAGAATGCTATCAGCAAAAATCTATTAATCATGCACCTGGCATTATAATGTATTTTTTTTTTTTACCAGATAATGTTTGTATTAGTGCTGTTATACCAATCCACAAGCTGCTACCATCGTCTCTATAGCGAGAAAGATGATATTTCTCCTCTGAGTCGTGCAAAACGCTTGAAATCATTTGTTTCTAATAAGATGAGTGATTTGTAATGATCTTCACCTTTCAAACCTAAAAAAAGAAGAAATATCTATAATGCTAGTCTGGCTGAATGAGATTGCTCTCATTTTCATCTTTCCCAGCCTGAACGTTAGAGCTCCCTGCCAATCTAGTTGAACTGGGAAGTGGTCCAAGCAGAGTGATTTTAATTGGACCTCGGTTCAGTAGCCGACATACTAGCTGATGCAGGCAGCAGAGTGAAAGAAAAGGGCCGAGGCTCATAGTTTAGGTTGTGATGGAAGCTGATAACTGTCTGCTGCCTCTTTGCAGCTAGTAGCCTCTTAGGAGAACTTTAACAGGGATCACTGAGGTCTTGAGTAAAGCTCTTTAAAACACAGACTCATAATAAAGCCTATCTGGTGGAACACATCAACTCTTCCTTTTTGATTCTGACCTCAGGGGCCACGAAAAAGCCTCTAAAAGGGCCCCAGCCTATAATTTCTGACAGCTGCAACAGTGACAAAATGGACCATGCCTGCTTCCATCTTGCTTTTTTCTTGATTCAAGCACATCAACATTTCTCTCAATTTGCAGTCATCCCTCCACATGCTTGTTCAGTTGTATGTCCTCTGTCCTTGTAAACATCACTGAGGTGCCACATCCAGGCCAAAAGTGTTCGGTGTCACACATGGCTGTCTCCTGTGTTGTTTGCAGGCAGGCCCATTATGGGGCTTGATTGTGCATAATGGAACAGGTAGCTGTTATGCTGTTAAAGTACTTGGCTTTGTTGCGGTTCATTGCGATGCATTATCTTTTAGTATCTTTGATGTCCAAGGTACAAAAGTTCTACTTTGCAGCCATCGGGAATGACATCTAACAGCCCAATTACGGAAGGTGGGTTTAAGTTTCCTCATCTGTCTCCTCGACTGTTCTGAGCCGCAGTCGTAGGATCGTCTTTTCGTTTTTCCCAAAATTTGCTGCTCTTAATATTATTTTTGTGTAAAAACACCTCACATTTTCCTGTTGGAAGAGGAAATGGGAAGATAGATTACTGTCGTAAAAGTTTTACATTTTAAAATAGCTGTTTTCTATTTGATATATTTGCAATGGCTTTATTCCTGTTTGTGCAATCGAAGTTCAGTCAGCGATTACTCTGTCTAAGTTAATCGATTCCTTCATAAATCGTTTTCTAATTATGCTTGAATAACTTTTCTTTTCACAACAATCAATGCTGAATACTTGATGCTTTAATATTGTGTGGGAAACACAAATGGCAGTGATGCATTTTTTTCCCCCATATTCTTTGCATAGTAAAGCTAAAAGAAACAGTCAGTTATTTTAAAAAATAAACTCTGGCATTATTAGCGCTTACTGGATTGATTTAATGGTGCCCAAATTATGGGGACATGGAGGACTAATCTACTGCGTCATCGGTGGCTCTGATGTCGGGAGAAAATTAAAACTCTTATGTTCACTTTTACATTCCACTACAAAACACCTGCATTGCTTACGGGACATTGTTGTATGCTGCTCGAGCGCGAAGAAAATGGCGGACAGCGTACAACTGGCTGAGTACAGAAATGTGCTAATATTCATAAATAAAGAAATAACTGAAATGGAACACCCAAGATCGTTATGTCTATGAGTTGCAATTCCCTCCTCTTTGTGTCATTCCAATATTCCAAATCCAACATCCAGTGGGGCGTTCAATTCACATTCATACTCATGAATTGGAACAAATCCAATTCTTAAATTCCGAATCTTGCCCAGTCCTATTATGCCCAGTGTGCATTGGATTGTAGCTGACACTCTCTTATTTGTGACTAATGTGAATAAAAGATTACTACACGACCACGTCTCTGGCGCAGACAGTACAGAGAGCACAGACTCTGCAGGGATCTTGAGTCATGCTTTCCCGTCTGCTGTGCCAGGGCGCTGCAAGCAAATTAGAAAACCCTTACCTCTCTGTATAGACTTTCTATACAGCTATCCAAATGAGATTCTTAATGAGATTGTAGGTAAGGGTTGGTTGTTGAAATCAGACTCTGGGTGAAAGGATGTGTGGAGAGGTTATGTATACTAATTGCGAAATCATTACGAAAGGAATAATTACACACGGCTATAGGATGTTTAACCTACATGGCTTGCAAAGATGTGTTGGGAACACAGAATTGTTTGCCAGTAAACTGTTTGCTTCAGCAATTTCTATTGCTTCACAGATGGGATCAAACAATTAGCATAAATGTCAGTGCAGCAGGTGAGCAGGTGTTTTCGTCACTGTGCTGTGTTTGAGACCTCCTATGGTTCTGCACAGCTCTCAGATGGCAGATTATTCTTAAGTGTTTTAAAAGCTGCTGTATGTTGTTGTTGTTGTTTTTAAACCATTTGCTTTATTTGAAATGCTTCTTTTTTTATCTAGAACCCTTATTTATGCAGCACGAGTACCTGCCATATGTTTGCATGTTGATGTTTTAATAGTGTCTGCCTGACACTTCAAGTTCCTTAATTATTTGTGCACCTGTATCCATCAGCATTTTTCATCAACAAAGCTAAAAAGGTTTGATAATATTGTTATATTTTTACATTTTATACAACGATGTGACAATGCTTTGCATCAGGGTGTAGCTGGTTGCTAGCATGTTTCTTGCTACAGATTTGCTAAGAGACTATTAGACTGATTTGGATGATGATAGTTGCTAACTAGTCTAGTCTTAAGTCAATTTTGTATCGATATTCTGTTCTCTAGATATGGCTGTAGTCTGCCAGATGAAAGTCTTATCACTTTTAAAAGTAATAGTGCAGCACTCTACTACAAAGCTGCAGGTATTATTTATATCTTTAGCACAAACAGTGTGAAACCACAATAAAGCGACAAGCAATAAATGCTCTTCCATGTTAATCTGAGTTTTTGTCCAAACATCCTGAGTGCACAAGCAATGGGTTTCGTTTCTGTAAAATCCCATTGGGCCACATTTTGTTTTCATATTGTACTTAATACTTCTGATTGACTAATGATTGTGTATTTTTAGCAGCAGGTTGGCATTCAGTGTGTAATGAGCGCTGTTGCTGAACAGGCCTGGGGTGCATTTCCCCAAAATCATCTAGCTATTATGGTTTCAATTGAACCTATGGTAAATAACTTGTGACCATAAATCACCCCATAGGCTTTGTTCAAATTCCTTAAAATAAGTCAGCATGAAAAGAAAATTCACCCTATCTATGAATGATTCATACATGATGCATTTCATTTTTTTTTTTTGACCTTGTAATCCTTAATCAAAATTATATTAACACGATCTTCCAATGAAACTGCAGACTTCTGCCTGGTGACATGCAGGATTTCTCCAGTCATCTACCTTCATCCAATCAACACCCTACACTTCTTATTTTTCAGTAATGCATTTCACTCAGATGTACGTCACGATATGGAAGAAAGGATCTATAGCTACTTCCATTTCATTGCAACTGAGTATGAGCAATTATAATAAGTGTCACTTGCAGCCGTAGTAAAGAAAAAGGAGAGTTTTATGTATCTCAGACAGTGTGTGGCATGCATCAGTTAACATGTCAAATTGCTAATTTGTTTTTCATGATTGAACTACTTCATGTGAAACCATTGCACAGTTTGCTTGAGGCTTGATCTTGATTAGCATTTTTCTATCAGGAGAGAGAAGTAACCCTTTTAGACTTATTTATCTGCCTCTGTTTCAGATGCATGCCATGTGCAAATGTGATTCTGGGAAAGTTATACATACACAAGGACGTCTTTATGACATCAGACACTACAATACTCACAAGTTCCGCTTTCCAATCCGCATTCACCGGGAACGGCTATGCAGGCTGTGCTGTATGCTACCAGATATGCTGTTCACTTGATACATTATTGAGCCTCTTTCTAGAAATGGGGCCTGCATAATGTATGATGTAGTATAAAATACAGTTTCCTTGCTGAAGAGACACTTTAGACTGTGGGGAACGGAGAGTCATTTTGTCTGTTTGGAGAAAGGGAACAGGAGGCGACGATTGGGGAAAGAGGGATTGCAAAAGGTGGAGTGAGACGGCACCTGAATGAGTGGACAGATTGGGGAGTGAGGGATTGACACAAAGCTTTGTGTGCATTTCACAATGGCAGAACGCTCCTAAATTGTAATTGGTGCTGGAGGGTGGTGTTGGAAGTCTCTGTGAGCTGCTGCCAGTGGAACCCAAGCACCAGAGGTAATACATCATCATGTCTCTCGCTTGAGTAGCAGAGCTTATGCCTGTAAGAGCATTTCGTCCGACGTCCCTTTTGACCAGAGCTAGATCCGTCCCTTCGGCCAAACCTGCACTCAAGTCCGGCTTCACCCTCCTGGACACGATTGCAGAAATTTGACAAATACCACAAAATCACAACTCTATTTCACTCTTAACAAGTTTGTGGCGATATTCGTCACGGTGCATGGTTGAGATTTATGAAACGGCTTGTGTAAGTATGGAAGTTGCTGACACTGAGGTTTTGTCTGTTAGTGTTAGTACAGTAGCTAAATCAGACATGTTTTAGGACTTTTTCTGTCAGAACACCCTGTCACCCGGAGGCACAATAAATGACTGGGAAGGAAGTAACAATGTTGTCTTCCTGTTTAAGCACCCTTTATGTGCTCACCTTACCTTGACCACATACTGCGCTGGTCTGATTTGCTGATGTTGGACTCTTCGGTGGCCCCAGATGCACATTCATCACTTTGCAGATGTTCTCCTTTGCCAGTGCGCAAACTGACTGTTCTGTTGTCCTTATACTTCCCGTGCAGGAGAACTCTACAAATCAAGGGAGTCTTTACCCCTGACTTGTGTTCATCTGCTTAGGTTTTTCTCCAGCCTTGTGATTGACAGCAAAGTACACCAAACTCCAAGTGGCATTTTAATGTTGGCTTGCAGGTAACGCAAAATCAGCCCCAATTGATTTTCTTTCCTTCTGATAGCAGACCTTGAATACACCTGGTTGTCAGAGCTCAACTAACAATGGTCGAATGACTGGAGAGACAGCGCATGGGCCATAATCAATGTCTTACATTTCTGTGTCTGCACAACTGAAAGCCTGTTACAAGCAAACAATGGCGCTCTGAGGGAAACGCTCGGGCTGTCAAAAGTGAACTGTCAAGCTAGTTGTCCTCAGGAGCGTAGCCATAACAGTTCTGCCAAGTCTAATCCTGTTTGTGTTTACCTGTTATACAGCCAAGTGTGCAGCTGCTGTCTGATTGCGCTAATAGCCTCACGGAATGACTGCGTAGCCTGAGAGACCGAAGGAGAATGAGAGACTGATTGTGTTCGAGGGAGAGGGTTTAGAGGGAGGAAGAGAAAGCAGATCAGATCCTGTTCGTTTAAAGCCTCCGCACACGTTCTTACTGTGCTGTTAAAAATCGATCGTCTACCTGATTGCAGCCCTACAAATCCGCCTAAAATGAATTCCTTTTGTCATTCTCAGAGTTGCCATTTTGTGTTGACAAGAGATTAAGAAAATAATTGTTCATATACAGGAGTTTTCTGTGGGAGTTTCAACCGTGATGCGCTTGAAAATAAAGGTTTAACAGAAACTAATGGCCTTGATATGCCTCCCCATCATTTTATTACATTTGTCGCTATGCTATGTGAAAAGTAACTGTAAGGGCCCATTTTCAAAGGAACAAGCACATTATTCTCCCCATGGTGGCTGGGTTGGTTAGGTGAATTGATCAAAAGTGGCAAAAAAAATAAAAATAAAAATATATAATCTGCCACTTTTGATCAATTTTACCCTTTGACGTGTATGATCACACCGGTGTGATTAGAACGCTCAGTGCACCATGTGATCAACTACTAACAGTGCGTTCCAAATGGAATATATCACCCTCTGAAGGGCACTTCGGAGTGAAAACAATCATGGCCGCCATATTGAAGGGTCGTTCCAAACCAAAGTGCTCAAAACTGGTCACTTCAAAAGGCCCTTCGGAATGAAGGATTTCAAAGGGTACAACTGATGGACACTTCGGGCACCCATGATCCTTTGCACAGGGAAATTGTTTGCCATCATAGAGTTCGACTTCACCTATCAATCTATGTATAGTATTTTTCTATACTATTGTAATATTTATACGATTTAGATTTGGTACATTATTATGGTCAAAACGACATTGTACTTCAACAAAAATACTCTACAGCTACCTTTATCAGTCTATTCAAATATTTCAAATTCATAGACACAATATACATTACAAATACATATCACATTACATATACAAATATACATTGTATTTAACGTAAAAGACATTTGGGGGGCAATCAGCATACAAAATGTGCGACGAAGGCGACTCCTTGATCGTCTCGTTAAGATGACGCAGAAGTGCATTCCAAAAAAATAGTTATTTTTGACCCCTACACCCTTCATCCCTTCGAAGCTCTCACACCAGTGCAAACCCTTTGAAGTGATTAGGGCATAGGGATGAGCCCTTCCAAATGGAATGAGGGGGAAATTCAAATCTGCTTTCACGCTAGTGATGGGAAGTCTGGTTCTTTTCTGCGAACCGGTTAAAAAAAAAAAAATGAACGGTTTTATTTTAGCCCTACCTAAGAACGTTAATTCTATCATCCCGGAGGATGAAAAAACCGTTTTCCATAATCATAAAATTTAAATCGTTTTATAAGTCTCACATCTCATCTTGCTCATTTCTTGATTTAAGTATTTTCCGTACAAAGCACCTAATAGAGGAAGATGTGCAACGTCTTTTACATAATCTAGAGATAATAATTTTACTGAACCAATCCCCTTACTAGCTACTCCATATTATTTATTGTATTAAATTTATGTTTTGCCAAATTGCCCCATCATTCATGTCCTTGAATCCAGTTTTTTTTTATGCATGTGTTTTTCCTTTTGGAGCATCAGTGAGCGTTTGAACTTTTCATAATAGTTGCATATAAGCCCCTCAGTTGTCCTCAGTGTGAAAAGATGGATCTCAAAACCATTCAGTCATTGTATATGACTATAATTTTATTGTGCATCATAATTTGAATTCTCACATGGTCTCTTTAAGTGGGTGATTCTTGGCCAGAAGTAGTACAATTTGTACTAGACATTATGCTGCAAGTCAAAAGTCTAACACACGTATACATCTTTTTTTTTTTTTTGCCATCTGGTAGTTTATCTAACATTCTTGCAATTACACAATCCAGATGTTTAATCAGATGGTTACTTGTAAGATCTCTACAGTTGCCCACTAGCTAAAATTGGCTGAGTAATTGGAGATGAGTTTCCCTCTTCTAAGATGAATTAACTATCTTTCTTTATCACAGCTGATCCGATGTGAAAAATGAAATTAGAATTTCAGGTGTGCATGGATACATACACGGAGCATCAGCAGTTTTTGAAGACCTCTGCTTTGTTCTTAGCAATTGGATTTCATTGCTATTTGCATGATGATCATCTGGTGTGTCTGAAGTCGACAGATCTCGCATAGAGTAATGTTTGTTGTGATTGGGCCTATACATTTTCAGATAGCTCTTCCTGAAACATTTCTCAAACCTGCTTAACTGAGTTTGTGTTGGCTGCTGTTTCCTCTCTTGGTTATGGAGCAGTGTTTTATTAGATTTTCCCCTCATAAGGTCCTCACCAGTGCAGCGTTAGATTTAAAACCTTTCTCTGCATTTCACAAAAGACCTAACCAAAGGAGAAGGATTCGGTGGAAATGCTCAGTGCTGCAGCTGCTCACAAAATAAAGGATGTACTCTTAAAGTCTTTTTGGCAGTGTATTCAAAGTCCCTCTGGCAGGTCAGTTCACACTGTGCCTAGATTGGTATAAGACCTCCGGGCAAATGTTTTCTGTGTAAGTTTGGTCTTACAAGTACAACTCCCATAAACTTGTATGGAGAAAGACTGAAATCTATAAAACAGTTTGTCATGATAATGTTTCAGTAACATTCTGAATCTGTATTACACTTTATACTGTATTACAAGTTTAGCTTTTTGAGCTAAAATGATGTCACAAAACAGTTTTACACGCAGTAACAATTTCACTATTGTTTTGCCACACAGATCTTACATTTGTTCTCAGTCTCATTAAAATAGTTCTTATTCACTGATATTTTCTTCATAAGCAAATTGATGCATTAAAAATGCAGAACTCTGTAGACTATTGAATCTGAGGTGGGTTTTATATCCCATAAGAAAAAATAAATGATCAGAAACTTCAATCTGGGTAGACCCCCTTTTTTTTGGCTTTTGTTCAACCTTGCTGGGTTAAATCCTTCTCCCAGCAAGAACAGAGTCATGCACTCCATGGAGACCTGGTTAACCTGGAGAAACACTGGCCTCTCGGTTTACCCAACGATAACAATTCTATTTACAAAGGTGCCCAGGGTAATAGTGAGCCAGTACACAGGTTCTCTATTGGATTTAAAACATCTCTGCTGTTTGAGCCAGACTGAAGCTAGACTTTGTGTTCTCAAAAATAGATCTGAATATGGTAATGCTATGGACATTTGGTGCTTGGTAGTTCCATGGTAGTCTTTTGATGTATCATTTAATAATGTGGTAATTATTCAGTACCATGCATATTTCACCATACCTTTGTGTCATCTTCTGAGATGCCACCATTTGTTTGTTTTTTTATTGGTAAGGGCCACTTGCACAGACTCTGACAGAAAAAATTAGCTATTACTCAAGTTAAATATTTATTGATGGTTACATATGAAAGCATATTCATCACTGCCAGTGCAGTCTGTAACGACCCTCATCCATTAAGTTCTTCAGGGTGTAGTTTCCTACATTGATTTAGAATACTGTTATTCATATGTAATGTGAGCTGACTCCGTTTAGAGGTAATTCCACCACATGGGGGCAGAAGAACATTAATTCATAGTTTGTGTATGTGTGTGATGATGGTAGAAAGCTTTAGAGATTACTTTTTTCTTTCTTTCTTTTTGGAGTAGTTTTCTAAAGAAGGGAACCCTCCATGTTTATCTGCAGCACAGCGTTATGGGATGTCGTACAATGACCATCATTAATTCCAAGCAAATATAAGCAATTTTGCATATTTAACTTAGCAGGAATGAGTTTTTGGAATATACTGGCCCTAAAATATGTTGCAATTTATTAAGTTACATTGCCACTCTGTTTATTTGTGTGTATGAATCTGGACATCTAGACTATGCAAATATTATTTAATCAGGGATGTGCCAAATGTATGTATTCAAAAGTGAAGGAAAAAAAGCATTTTGTATATTTCCTTGAATCAGTTAATTTACCATATTATTCTTTTGCATAATAAACAGTTAATGTATGCCTAAGAACAAATAACAATGTGTGCAAAATTAATCTGGCAGTATATGCTGTGGTGCTTCATTAGGTACGATATAACAGTTTTAAAACAGTCTTGTGATTTTTGTTGGTGGCGTTTTGTACATACGAACAAACGGTGTTAGCATCTGCTAAGAAGATGTTTGTCTATGTGTGAAGTTGACAGCAGCTACAATTTCTGCTCATGTCCTGTTGTCACACACGATATGTGTTTTACATGTATGTAAAGTGGCGTGGTACCATTTATAAGAATTGCTGACAGGGAGATCCATCAGGCCGCATGACATGATGGAAGCAGAAAGGTGTCACGGTCCATTTACAGAGTGAGAGTCAGGGATGTCAGGGATGTAAAGGTTGTCAGTGTTCTTGAACGAGAATCCGGCAACCAGTACAAGTCAATCATATAGGCTGCCACTGATTTTGATAGCAGGGTTATTAAAGTTCCTGCTTAATGCTGTGTGTCATCAACTGAAACTGTACAACACTGTTCAAAAGTTTGGGGTCGATAAGAAAATGTTTTTAAAAGAAGTCTGTTTTGCTCACCAAGGCTGTATTTATTCAATCAAAAATACAGTCATATTGTGAATTATTATTATTACATCCTTAAATTAAGTGAAAATTGTAAAACTGATAACTTAAAGTAATGGCTCACCTCTTCTCAACCAGCGGCACAATTCGATATCGTTCATCCTTGAAGTATCATTGTCATGCACAAACAATACTATAGTTCAGATCTTAGTGTCTTGTCTTCATGAAAGTTTTGTGTTTCACTTTGGGTTAAATGGATTTGATGCTGCTGTGACGTTCTTGCTGTACTGTTGTTGAGGTGACTCCAGTAGCTTACTTTTTATGTCATCTGAGTCCCTGAGCTTCATCTTGGCCTCCAGTTGTGCTGACGGGGGGCCTGTGGTTAAAAGCCTGGCCTGCCAGCGCTGAATAATGAATAGGTAATACAGCGAGTTTCCTGTCAGCGAACACCTGTGTTGAGGCTGGGTGATGCCACCCTGTCACTCTGAGGAAGATGTCTGCTGGCAAGTACGATTTACTCTTACCATGGCTGTAGGATAGAAGCGACTGTGTGTATTTGTGTGTAAGGAGGAAACAAACTTTTGACCATAACTGCCAACCTCCTGCTGGCTGAACATGTGGCTTATGGTTCACCATCTCATCATGTCTATTTAGTAGGTTAAGTTTATTAAGACACTTTCATTTTACTTCCCCTCCAGTGTTGTTTTTGACTTCATTCTTAATTTGCATTGCTTGTTATCATCCACTATTATAGCACAACGTATACACTGGGGTCCAAAAGTCTCAGTCCACATTGAAAACCCCATTTAAACCTGGAAATAAACTAGGTTTTGGGGGTCTAAACAAATTAAAACCATTAAATTACCAATGTAAAATAATATATACAATTTTTAATTATTTGATTTATGATTTAATCATTTGTTTATTTATTTGTTTGTTTATTCATTCATTCATTATTTATTTATTTAATTTTTTTTATATATAAATTTTATATTAGCATTTTAATAAATAAAATTTGTATTACAATTAGTGGTCTCAGACATTTGGACCCCACTGTAGACTTTTTAACACTTATTTTTTTGCCTATGATTTTATATTCCTTTTAATATTTGGGCATTTTTGTTCTCTGTTTTGATCAGTAAATCCTGTGTTGATGACTACAGTGGTTCACGTCCTCCCTCTTGCATGTGGATTCCCGTTGATGTTGTTTGTTTGCGCGCGGTTCAGCTTGTGTAAGAGCATAATGGTGTCGAGAAGCTATTTAGCCACAAATGAGGGTAAATGCACAACCAATAGTGGAAATATTTGCCAAATGAAGCCACTGCTCTCGTGTGAGAGGACATGTATGTCTCTCAGGATTTAAATTGTTTATACGAAACCTGTTGCAGCCTTTCAATCATACCACATGCAGAAGAGTATCACTTTGAAATTCTCAAGGTTCAGGGACAGTAAAATCAAAATCCACAGGCAGTACAACGCATTACAGGAAAAGACGTAAAGCCTGGCAGATCCAAAGCAAAAGTTTGTGACTTCCATTTGATTTGTCAAGCCTCCCGTGAGGAAAAACGGCCTACATGATCTGTAGTCATCTATTTATCCGTATGTGGGAAGTGAGAGGTAGACTCATTAAATCCCACACTGCAGGATGTTCTAATTCCGTTCTCTCATTTATGTCGATGACTCAAATTTTGGACGGTCTTCAAAAAAGTCTATCTGTAAATGTGGCAGTTAGTACAGCAGTACCAATCCCTTGCAAACAATATCCCTCAATTATTCTTGTTTTAAAGAAGCACACACATTAAAGCTCAATACTCATTTTAATGCAGGTTCACAATATCCATTAATATAAAAAACTGCTGTACACAAATGACTCATCTTGGATTGTGTTAAATGTATCTCAGGTGCAGTATGTTATGCTGCTCGCTTGTGCAATTATTTTAGTCTTCGTTCAGGTTGGATTGGCGTATCTGTGGGTGCATGTTGCAAATTGTTCTATTCCTAATCAGAAATTTTTCATGAAAAACTAGATGAAGATATGAAGCCTCCATAAAAACAAGATAAATCTACCAAAAAGGTATTAAAAATTGTTTTCAGAAAACTTATTTAATACTCTTTTGGTATGTTTTTTAAAAGAAATTAACATTTTTATTCAGTAAGCATGCAATGAATTGATCTAAAGTGACAGTAAAGACCAAAACAAGATTTCTGTTTCAGATGCGGTTCTTTTGACATTTCTGTTGAACAAAGAATCCCAAAATATTAAGCAGCACAACTATTGTCAACATTGATAATATTAAGAAATGTTTCTTAAGCAGCAAATCAGCATATTAGAATGATTTCTGAAGGATCATGTGACGCTGAAGACTTGAGTATAATGATGCTGAAAATTCAGCTTTGTCATCACAAGAATAAATTCAACGGTAATAACAGAAGTGGGGAAAAAAAGTATTTAGTCAGCCACAAATTGTACAAGTTCTCCCACTTAAAAATATGAGAGAGGCCTTTAATTTTCATCATAAGTATACCTCAACTATGAGAGAAAAAATAAGAAAAAAAAATCCAGAAAATCACATTTGTAGGATTTTTAAAGAATTTATTTGCAAAATATGGTGGAAAATAAGTATTGGTCAATAACAAAATTTCATCTCAAAACTTTGTTATATACCCTTTTGTTGGCAATGACAGAGGTCAAAGTTTTCTGTAAGTCTTCACAAGGTTTTCACACACTGTGCTGGTATTTTGGCCCATTCCTCCATGAAGATCTCCTCTAGAGCAGTAATGTTTTGGGGCTGTCGCTGGGCAAACACGGATTTTCAACTCCCTCCAAAGATTTTCTATGGGGTGAGATCTGGAGACTGGCTAGGCCCCTCCAGGACCTTGAAATACTTTTTATGAAGCCACTCCTTCGTTGCCCGGGATCATGTTTGGGATCATTGTCATGCTGAAAAACCCAGCAACGTTTCATCTTCAATGCCCTTGCTGAAGGAAGGAGGTTTTCACTCAAAATCTCACGATACATGGCCCCCATTCATTCTTTCGTTTACACGGAACAGTCGTCCTGGTCCCTTTGCAGAAAAAACAGCCCCAAAGCATGATGTTTCCCCCCCATGCTTCACAGTAGGTATGGTGTTCTTTGGATGGAACTCAGCATTATTTCTCCTCCAAACACGACAAAGTTGAGTTTTTACCAAAAAGTTCTATTTTGGTTTCATCTGACCATATGACATTCTCCCAATCCTCTTCTGGATCATCCAAATGCTCTCTAGCAAACTTCAGACGGGCCTGGACATGTACTGGCTTAAGCAGGGGGACACGTCTGGCACTGCATGATTTGAGTCCCTGGCAGCGCAGTGTGTTACTGATGATAGCCTTGTTACTTTGGTCCCAGCTCTCTGCAGGTCATTCACGAGGTCCCCCCGTGTGGTTCTGGGATTTTTGCTCACAGTTTTGTGATCATTTTGACCCCACGGGGTGAGATCTTGCGTGGAGGCCCAGATCGAGGAGATTATCAGTGGTCTTGTATGTTTCCATTTTCTAATAATTGCTCCCACAGTTGATTTCTTCACACCAAGCTGCTTACCTATTGCAGATTCAGTCTTCCCAGCCTGGTGCAGGTCTACAATTTTGTTTCTGGTGTCCTTTGACAGCTCTTGGTCTTGGCCATGGTGGAGTTTGGTGAGGTTGTGGACAGGTGTCTTTTATACTGATAAGGAGTTCAAACAGATGCCATTAATAAGGTAACGAGGTGGATGACAGAGGAGCTATTAAAGAAGAAAGTACAGGATCGTGAGAGCCAGAAATTGCTTGTTTGTAGGTGGACCAAATACTTATTTTTAAGAGGCAATTTACCAATAAATCTTTAAAAATCCTACAAGTGATTTCTGGAGTTTTTTTTCTCATTTGGCCCTTCTCCCAATAAGGGTTTTTGGGGGGGGGAGGTATACCTTTGTTGAAAATTACAGGCCTCTCTCATTTTTTTTAGTGGGAGAACTTGCACAATTGGTGGACTAAATACTTTTTTGCCCCACTGTATCTTCAAATAAATAGACTGTTATTTAATAATATTTCACAATATTATAGTTTTTATAGGGGGGGGAATCACAGAGGCCCACGATACGATAGTTCACAATACCTTGGGCTGTGTTTACTTTGAATATTTTACTTTCACTTATTTCCATGGTCTGCTGGAATTCTGATCTGATGGCTGGCAGATATGCATAAAACATTTAAGACAGGTAGTTCCAGTCAGTTTAATGACCATTCATACGAAAGGCCGGTCATAGGATGCGGATTTCAATTTTCCTTTCTCTTGGAGTGTGACAAGCCACAACACCTAAAAGAATAATCTCTCGCCGCCTCCGTTCTAAAACACGCCCCACACATTACATACCTCACTATGTGGAAATGTTTGCATAATGCAGCCCAAATGTTCACGCAAATAAAGAAGAAGGCTTAACTTTTATTCATGCTGTAGTATTGTTGTTGCCGCTGCCGCCATGTCGTGATGGCACTGTGTGATTTGTTGTGAAAGCGAAACTACTTTTTTGGCCTTTCAAAAGAGGACGATATTCGCTTCGTCCTGCCTAGAGCTGATCCGTGCTGGTCGATGAGGAAAAACATCAACTTCGTGCTGTGGATCGCCAGATCGGCTTTCACTGTGGACGAAGCAGAGTCCAGCCCGGGGTCTCACATGGGGTTGCCGCAGGCATCACAATATGGTAAGGGACGTAACATTTCCGTCACACACTTGAGGTATTCAGCCAATCACAACGCACTGGATAGCTGGGCAATCAGAGCACACCTCGCTTTTTCAGACGGATGAGCTTTGTAAAAATCGACACATTCAGAAAGGCGGGGCATAGAGGAGAAACAGATAATGTACAGTATGTGGAAATAATGTGTTTTTTTAAACTTAAACAGCATAAACACATTTCATTACACCAAATACCAAAAATAATGTTCTTTTTAGCAGCATCAAATGACCCCTTTAATGCCATGACTGCTTTAAGTGACACAACAAACGCACAACACACACACAATCGCACAGAGGAGAGAGAGAGGAGAGAGATGGACGAGAGAGAGAGAGAGATCCACTGCACACAAGAAACATCAGGAGTAGGCCAACATAAACTTGTCAACGCTGCCCCGCGACTTTTATTAATAAAACCACTTAGATACTGGATCACTGCATTATATTCCTCAGCAACGAGGAGGTAAAAACTCTGTTTAAGTAACTAAAATCAAAATTTAAATGTTTGTAGAGAGAGAGAGACGCACAGGCAGTGGTGTATAAAGTACCTGAAAGCCATAATCAAGTAAAAGTACAGATATCTTACCAGAAAAATGACTTTGGTAGAAGTTGAAGTAAACGTTTAGAATATTACTTGAGTAAAAAGTCTTAAAGTATGTGATATTTACTTTACTTAAGTATGAAAAGTATTTTTCATATTAAACTTACTTAAGTATTGAAAGTAAAAGAACAAGTAAATGCAAAATGGAAAAGAAGCAAATAAATGGGTGTATATACAGTGGATTATATATATCTGTATATTAATATATATATGTAGGATGTTCATGCACAGCTTGAGTAGCAAGATTGTGTTCAGTTTGAAGTCTTTCTTCCGTTTTGTATTTTTGGGTAAGAATAAGAAGAGCTTCATCTGGTAGGCTACTTAGTGTCTTTCATTCCAACATAAGAAATCATTTTTGGAATCTGCATCTGAAATAGGATTTAGATGTTTTTACTCAGTTTATGTATCTCAGAGGGGACATGGATGCATTTAAACTGCAGTTACAGATGCATAAATAATGTTTTGTTTTTAACAAAACTTTGAATACTGATATTTGAAATTATTTAAAACATGAAAAAATAGTAGAAATGTGAAATTAAAACCGCCAGTAAGTGACAGCAAGTGACTGTTAATGAGTGAGTCATTGAGATTCAACTGATTCATTCAGAAACAAAGCATTTGACTGTGTTAATGAGTGATTCACTGAATCATTTATTCAACAGATTCGTTTAAAAAGCTGATTCATTCAATAAGTAAAAACATCCATTGCTCAGAGACGCAAAACAGTGCTGGGATCTTTGTTTGGAACTATATTCGTTAGCAAAATTGAGCAAAAACAAGCAATATTATGTCTAAAATGTAAGTCACTTATTGCTTTACTGAACTTGTATAAAATGATTATTAAATGTGTTATCATGCTGATATCTGCAGAAAAACTGTACTCGTGTGATATATTGTTTACTATATTAAATTATATAAATATAAAAAGAATACAGAAACATTTTTGCCGTCCATAATTTAGAATGCCTGGAAATTTGAGTTTTAATAGACTAATAAATCAATGCACTCTGTGTGTGATTTGGTGATATATAGGCTACTCGATAATGTCAGATCGCACATCGTTAAAACAGCACTTACCATATTATTGCAGACGATGCTGTATATATCGCACACCCCAGACTCGACTTGAGTGGAAAATGAATCATCCGCGGTGGTGGGAGCCACGTGTTTGAACACGGGGGGAGCAAGGTGTTGTTTTTAGGATTCTAATGCAACGCGCCCGACCACGATCGTCAAACCGGCTTTCCTGCAGTCAGTGTTTCTGACTATTTGCTAGTAAGTAAAGGAATAGCATTCGGGGAAAGTTATCGGAGTAAGTTATACATTTAATGGAAATGTTAGTGGAGTAAAAGTAAAAGTTGTCGGAAATAGTAAAAACTCAAGTATAAGTAAAGATACTCCCACAAATTTTCTTAAGTACTGGAAAGAGTATTATTACGTTGTTGCATTATAGCACTGCGCACAGGTAATTCACACAACACTTTACCATTCAGTCATCCTTCCTCTCCGATCAAACGAGCGATAAATTAATTCAATAAATGTTATAATTCTGTAATCTATAATTTCCGTAAAACTGACGAAAATAACTGTCATTTTTACCCATTCAGTCAAAGATTGCGCTGCAAAGAGCAATACTATTTTTAACTTGACTATAACTTGGCATATGACCATGGAATAATAAGCGGGATAATAAACGGCTTGCCGTGTATTAAAGGATTTTAGAAAAAAAAAACTCATCACCACCATCTAGTGGACTGTAAAGAAACAGATTTTTGTTACTACCAAATAGTATAATAAAAGATCGATACTTGGCGCCCGTGTATCGATAGAGTATTGCAGCGAAGAAAATATCACGATACTATGCTGTACGATTCCCAGCAACCGCCCCCCCCCACCAACCCTAGTGTTAATGTATTTTTGATCAAATAAATAATAGACTTCTTTCAAAAACAAACTTTTTTTCTGTGCACAATGTGGATATATAACATGCTTCGAAATAAGGCCAACCACAAAGAGACACATTAAGGACTCATGGCTATACAACCTGTACCATGCGCATGAGAAATGACCATTCCCAAATATGACATGAAACCCATGTGCATTTATTCTGACATATTGATTGCTGAAGTGTCCAGTGCTTAAACCGCTCATAATAGTCTCCGAAGCATAACCAACTCCAAACATTTCCCTTTGAATTTGCAACTCTATTAATGAAAAATATCCCCAGTAGTGTTGAATGATAAGAACTGGGTCGTCTTCTTACTGGGTGTCTGAGGAACAATGCAGAGCAGTTCTTGGCCATACAGTCATTGAGACCCCTGTCTGATCACCTCTTGATGGATGACTTCCTCTAGCAAAATCCTCAGGGGAGTTGAGAACATAATGTTGGACCTGGATAGCCAATGTATCATATTGTAGCTCATTGCTGCTGGACTGTGGATAGCCAGTCACTGACCAGAGAGAAAATGTAATTCTGAGAAATGCAAATGCGTAAAAAAGATTAACCCTCATGTTGTGTTATGTTCATTTTGACCCGGAGAGGATCCCCCACCCCCGCCTTGTTACACTTGTGGTGTTCCCGGTCGAAAATGACTGGCCTACAAAAAAATGCTTATTCATTTCTTGTTATGGTATATTATTACTAAGTATTGGATTCAATCTTTTTGTCAGCTTGATTTCTTTCAGGTTTTGGATTTATTTTTGGAACTGCTTGATCGTAGGCCTCGTTGATCTGAGCTTATACACCTCAGTTTATACATCTCATGAGGCTTTTGATCAATCAGTTCCAAAACGAACTACAAAACCTGTGCTAATTGAAAGAAAACAAGTTGACAAAAAGACTGAATCCAAGATGTGGTGATAATATAGCATAGTGAGAGATTTGAAAGCAATTTTTAAAAGGCTGGTTATTTTTGACCAGGAACACCAAACTAAATAAAGGATTTTCAGCACAGCACAAAGGTTAAAAGGGATGATAACCTAAAAATGTAAATTCTTTTATCATTTATTCACCTTCACGTTCTTGCAAACCTTTTAGACCTTGTTTCCTCTGTGGAATGCAAAAGGAGAAATATTGAATATTTCTCAGTTGTTTCATCCAGTTACAGTTAATAGAGATATTTGTATTAGTGAGTAGAATTTGAGAATCAGATCAGTCTGAATGATTCATTCATAAATAATCAATTGAACCAAATTATCAGTTAATTTAGAAGATCTGACTTAATGCACTTATGATGCTTTTATGGTGTTTTTTCACATGCCTGGCTTGACATGCCTTGTTCTCTTTCGCTTCCATTATATAAAACAATTTCAACTTTTACGTTCCACAGAAGAAGTTAAGTCACTTTTTTGGTCTTAAGTTCCTTTGTTTTATCTTAAAAATGTTAATTGGGTAATTATGGAAGGCACCAGGGTTAATGAATAAAGTGAATCACAAATTCTGTGTAATTAAGGTTAAATGTATCTTTTTCTGTTTAAAATGAATGACTAACATTGTATGGGCCAGGCACAGATGTGTGCTCGTTAAAAATAGAATTCTTTGAGTGATTCATTTTATGATTCACACTGTTTTAATGCCAGTTATGATCTGCCCACACATTGCGTTGCAGGTTTAGATCCTCACAACTAAAGCTTGCAAAGATGCACATACACCCATCATCACAGGGAAATTACAAATCAGAGGCTGTTTTCTTACTTTAGTTTGAATTTAAAAAAAAAATCTCTATGCAAAGTGTGGGCGTACTGGTCAAAATATTATGTCAAAGTATGAGTAATTTTATATCATGGTAAATATCAGACTATAGTTATTTTTGCTTTTGGGAATTCAACTTTTTATGCATTACATATTTATAGTAATAAAGCCTATTTCTGGACAGTCCAGTGAATACAGTTTGATTGATTATTATTGCTCAGTGGTGTACCACAATTCTTGGGAGCTCCGCCCACAAGTGGTGATGTCATGCAGAAGTGTTCAATAAACTTCCTTGGTTCTTATTGTTGGCATTTTGCATTTATGCATTTGGCAGACACTGTTATCCATAGTGACTTACACTGCATTTATATTTGCAAATATATTTTGATTTCCTTTGTAATCGAACACATGGCATTGGTTTTGCTAGCGCTTTTGTGCATTTAAAAAATTTAGAAGGCATTGATTAGGCAAGATTAACCACAATATCATTGTATTGTATTCTTGCTGTAGATCCTCTGATAACTGAAAGTTAATCTGGCAACATGGATTTTATTTTGTAGTCGATTGTTATCATTTTAATAATAATAATAATAGCATCACAGCCCTGGGCTGAAAGGAAATTGTCATTGCAGTTCAGTGCATAAACTGGACAGCACTGCTAATTATGGCCTTACATTTTCTGCGTTATAGGTCTCATGACTGTGTCTGCATTGATTTGATCATTTTCCTCTGCCGCAGTCCCCACAACGTGTACTTTATGAATGTGATTACATGATACTGTTACTGTAATATTACAAACAGTCAGTGCACTAGTTGGCAAAAGCAGCTTTACACCTCAATGAATTTTCCCATGAGCCTCCAAACAATAAAGGATGAGTAGGAGGGACAAACCTTATAATGACAATGGTGTTAATCTAATTGTGCTAGCTGGCAGGAATTGCTGCTGGAGACACTATAAGAAACTGGCTCCTTTTTCACAGTGTTTGCCCAGACAATGTCTGGGGTTGGCTGTAGTAAACAAATCTACGACTATGACACATTTAGAGATGAGAACAGAAGCTACAATCTTCCCTTTCAGGGTATTGCCAAAAGTCTTAGTTTATAGGCCTATAAGAGAGCTGGGAGAATCAAGGAGGTCTGGAATAACTCCTTGGTTTAATAAATCCAGCATAAGTACGATTGTGATCTTTGCTCTAGACCTAATTTGATCCAATCAGCCAAGCCATAAATGTCATTTGAGTACTTTGACTATCATGAGACCCATTTTTGTGGAGGTGTGTAAAATGCAATGTAATAAAATGCAACTAATCACACACACACACACACACACACACACAAAATTGCATAGGATTTACTCTGAAACACTTTTTACAAACAATTACAAAGAAATGGTAAATAATGCATGGAATTAAATGTAAATGATGTTGAAATGAATTTTGATGTTGAAAAACTGAAATGGTGGTTTCTTGTAAAACATACTTCAATAATCTATGTTTTTTATTCAAAAAAATGTTTTTTTTTTACAGTGCATGTTAACCAATTCAAATCATGATCCATTTGGTAGAACATGGTTTCTCACCTGTTGAGACCCATTTTTGGGTTGCAGGTGTGAAAAATGCAATTATGCATCATGGGCGACAAAAGGTGATTACTGGAAAACAGTTTTCACTAGAAACGGTAAAGTAAATTTCTTATCTAATTGGAAAGAAACTAAAACAAATTTAATTAAACATTAATTTTTAAGGAGAAAGACTGAAATAATATTTTCTTGTAAAACATGCTGTTTTAAGCAAAACCATTTGAGAACCACTCTGGTGGAACTTTAATTAAAAGTAGACTTTTCCTCTCTCTCTCTCAAAAGGCTTTTCTTTCCATTGAGCAGGCTTCCTTTCTTTGAAAATGTAGATGAGAGTCACCAGTCTTTTGGAACCACAGTCAAGGCCACTCATTTGTTTGTGTGCCAGAGGAGAGAAAGGCATAATTTTCGCACGGGATTAGTATTACCTGGTGACCTCCCAGTCATTTGTAATAATTGCGGAGGTTGTCTGTGATCTTAATCCCGTGCGAATCGGCCATGTTTGTAATTTGTAAAGTAAAAATTCCCCTGCAAATGACCTACCATATTTCGCCGAACACCGAGGTCCTGTGATAATATTAGTCCCGTGCGAATCGGCATCGCTGTAATTCGGCCTGCACAGGAAACAAAAACCTGGAAAAATTATGTACGACCCGTACATAATTTTTCGAGGTTTTTGTTTCCTGTGCACATATTTATCCATCTTTCGCGAAGAATGGAGCTACGTTGGAGTGTTTGATAGTATTTTGGGTGCTGTCATCATATCGCTACACCATACAATTTGCAGAAAGAGAAAGCTGAAAAGGTTTTGAGGTTAATGTGTTACAAATAAATCAAGCACAAAGCTTGAGATATTATTTTAACTTGGTGAAATGTAAATGACACAGCGCACGAAACTATATTAGTTTCTTTTTTTAAATCCATCTGGACCATAGAACGGGACTCTCAAAGCCTTGACATCCGGGTATCCGGGAGATAAGTCAGTAAATTCGAGTAAAATCACAGGCTTCGCTTATCCCGTGCGAATGCACCACACGAAATTCAGATGTGGGGGGGTAATTTCAAAATCACACAAGGTCCCCAGATAATACTAATCCCGTGCGAATAGGGTTTATGAGAAGAGGTTGCTTTTAATGATGTGACGTGTGTGCGTGTGTGTGTGTGGCAGCGAGAAACAGAGGGATGGTCGCATAATCTCGAAGATGAATAAGCAAATGTGTAAATCGATGAACTCGGGACCCGGTTCTCTTTATGAAGCTAGTCGTAAAGCCATCATTTAGGATTTGTGTCTGCATAAACAACCTGTCTTGGATTTTTATGGGAGGTATGGAGGAATGGAAAGTGCCTATATTGCCGAGACAATTTTGTGGATGACCTTTAGTTTAGTGGCTGTCAATTTATCCTGCTGAGTGAAAAAATATGTAAGAGCAAATGTACACCGACAAGGCCGGTTTTCAGAGCAATCCAGACCGTGTTTAGAGATATCGGCCAGTTAGCCGAAGTAGCTGTTTCAGGTTGTTTCTGATGACCTCTCTCGACTTTGCCTTTCAAGACTATTCTCAAGAGGGATCAGCTACATTATTACTACATATTTATGCAGCCTAGATAAAACACCAAGTGCGGTTGGCAGGAGTGGGGGGAAAATGTCAGAGTTGCATCTATATTTGTTATTTTTGCTCCCCATCAGGTTTCTTTTCAGTTTTGCCATGGCGAAATAGGCTCATTGAGAGGGTGTGCACTTGTCCCGTAGCATAGCTGATGGAGAGCCAGACATTTATGGACCCCCAGGCCACTGTTAGGACTGGAAATTATGAAACTCATAAAACCAGCTCGACTCCAGCAGCTAGGCAGACATAATGAAAGGAGGACCTTGAGACAGAGAAATCACCAGTCTGAGTTTGGAAATGTCACCCAGACTTATGATATGATAGAGATGACTGTCTCTAGTGGCCAAGGTGTCCTCTAAATTGAGCGCTCTGCATATAGAACACCATGATAAGACAATGACCGATAGAAGCATGTTAAGTCATCAGAATAATTCACCTATACATTCTCTTATCATTTATTCACCTTCATGTTGTTTTGTATGACATTTGTCCATGGATCATATAGAAAGACATTTGGAGACTGAATAAATGCATTGCAATTATATTTATTTTAATCATATTTTGGAGCTTCAAAAAAGATGCTATATATAAAATGAGTCGGTCATATGATAGCTTTGTGTGATGAACATCAAAATACAAGATGTTATTTCCTCAAAATTCTGAGATCTACCTCAGCTCTCCTTGGTTGCAATGAATGTTTTGTTCTTTTGAGTCAGATCTTTTAACCAATTAATCAGTTAACAAGATCTGTTTCAGTGATTTATTCGCAATTCAAACCGATCTGGTTCTCAAGTTCAATTCACTGACTTACAGTGACTCTGTCCTAGCAGTTGAAGCTCACTAGAGGGGAAGATTATCAGTGATTTTCAGTCTGTTCCTCACAAAACACTATTTTAAGACTTCAGAAGACTTTGAATACAGCACACAGACTTTTTTATGGTATTTTGGGTCCATTATGAAGCTTGAAAGCTCTGGCTCTTATTCAATGTAATTGCTTTGATGAAAAAATGACCAGCACATCCTCAGTACCTTGAAAGTAAGGAAATCCTACTGGTTTGAAATGACATGATGGTGAGCAAATGATCACAGACAATGTAATTCTTCTGTAGCTGGACAGAAGAATTACATTGTCCTAAATATGACATACAGCAATAGACATATAATTAGATTAGCACCCTTATTTTTAATAGAGGACACTAAAGAGTGATATAAAATAAACACATTTATTATTATCATTTTGACATCTGTTATTGGAGGACTGCTATAACTGCTGGGCAGGATGGTTAGATGCAGTTGCCTGACAAAATGTACATACCGTTTGGGAAATGTACAAAAATATTGGAAAACAAAGACACTTTAAAAAATTAAGATGTTTTTTGTTATAATACCTTCTCATATACCAACTTAATACACGCAAGTGGTACTGTCAAAACATTGTTCTGTTTATTTGAGCATCCAGACTTGACAGAAATATTGACTGAGTTTGGAGAAATTTTTTAAATTCTGTTAGGTAATGCTGCACTTTATTTTTTATTTAATTTTTTTTATTGTCTACACTTGATATAGTTAGTGAAATATATATATTTTTATATTTAACATATTAAAATATAATTTTGTTAACTCAGGGTCTCCTTGCTAAATGAAACTTATGCCACTAGATCACTCATCTTACATTTCTTACCCTGGGGTGCCAAATGAGTGATTATTTTATGAAGACAAAATTGTGCTACGAGTATTACATTTAACAATTACAAGGAACACCGAGGTAGAAAATCTAGTACCTTTGGTACTGGGCAGAAGTTGGCAGAAAATGAGGTTTACATTTAGAAATGTCCAATTAAAAGATAAAAGGGTTTGTGGATTTGATCGGCAAATAGAAAATACATTTTATGCTTTTCATGTTGTAAGCGGAAATTGGCAATAGACAGATGGGCATTCCCATTGAAGTTGGGAAAGCGCACGGTTTTAGTGTAATTGAAGTTTTAATGACAGGTCCACGATCTTTGATCTGGAAGCCAGACCCTTGGAATAGCGGGCCGAGGAGATCAAGGTAAAGTCAGTGGAGGGAGAGGATGCTCTGAGATCACCAATAGCAAGCGAGAAAAGAAAGAATCATTAAATCACCCAGCTGTTAACAGGATGGAACCGAAACGCCAACTCCAATAAAAGTCTGCCTTCTGACGCTTAACACCCACGTTTACACCCGGCCCAGCAGCAGGATGTAATGAAAGCTAAGTGTTGCGGTATATGTGTCAAACTCTGTTGTTTCCCCCGGCGTATTGTTGGAGAATAGGTTTTTAAAAAATCCTCCTTTTAAGAGGATAAGAAAGCAAGCAGATAGGTGGTGGCTTCCAACAGAAGATAATTTTTTTAACTGATGCACTAGTTCATCTTTAGCTTGCCATGAGGAACTGCCTAAGCATGAAGTGGGTATTGGTGAAATCTTTATGAGCATATCAGTCATTTGTGATTCGATAATTAGGGCCCAAGCACCCAGAGTTTTCTTCTTATTTCCTGCCTATTCCAACTAGCAGCCCCTAGAACCATATGGCAATCTAATTTGATCTCTAATGTTTGTTAACGTGTATCATAACTAATCACAAATTTATTCTTGAGGCAGTGCTGCATAATAGTTATTAAATATTTTTGATAAATATCATACAATTTGTATGTAGCATCAATGACTAAACCTTGTCATGACATGAGTTCATATCTTTGCAATGCTTTATTGTATGCGTAATGGGTTACGGTCATTATGGTAAATTATACAGTAAATTATACTGTAAATAAGGTCTAGATTCATGTTTTGCTTGATGTGTGTTTGGAAACATGTAGAATACTATAATTAACTTTTAGTTCATTTTTATTACACACACACACACACACACACACACACACACACACCACACACCCCACAACACACACACACACACACCAACACCCACAGTTTTCCAGCCTTTGAATCCAATGCACATTAGGGGTAAATAGTTTAACACAATATATTAAAGATGTATTTTCATTACTTGAAAATAAATTATGAAAACTGAACTTGAGTGATTAGTTGCCAATAAAATAAAGTAAATAATAACATGTAAAATTACTTGATATGCTACGAGTTGCCAACCGACATATCCTTATTTTTTTATTTGAGTTTAACTTGCTGTACTAAACTAACTAAAACTGAATTAAAATTTAATGATAAATATATGCAAATATAAAAAAACTTATAAAAATGCAAAAACACCAAATGACGAAACTAACTGAAAATGAAGGAAAAACGTTATATTCAAAATAAAAAAACTAACATATCAGTTTTTATTATAATAATAAATAGTAACTCTAATAATAATAAAATGACACTGATGCACATTCCATTTTTCCCAACTACCTTAAAAAAAACTTACAGTCTTTGTTTAGTTTTCACAACAATTCCACAATTCCTTTAGCATCATCATTGCTACTTGCAGCAATATTTATTTATTTACAAGAGATTGTTGTGCTTGTGCATTTAAGATTAGGAAATTCTCCAGAAAGTACAATCAAGCATTTATTAGTGATCAAAGCAGACAATGTTACTAGACACCAGTGCTTCAATTGTAATTTATGAGGTCCTGGAACAAGAGCACCCATTCGACAGTGCAAGTATGCAGTGTGACGGGATGCAACAAAACTAAATTGCTCCCATTAAAGTCAATAAAGCTGTCTACATCTTGAGCTTTGGGCTCTTATGGTGCAGACAGCTTTTTTGATTATGGGAGCATGCCGATGCATCACTTGTAATGTAGATAATAGCATATAACAGGTGCACTTTCCAATCATTAATATTGCATTACAGTAAATGAATGTGAAAATAGATAACGTTGATAGCAAAGATTCCTTTCTAAGGCATATAAGGTAGGGGATTCATTTAAATAGGTGCCCGATTCAGCTTGTTGACTGCTAGACATCAGATAAACATCACTTCATTGCTGAAAGTCAAGATAATGTGGTCAATACTACAGCAGGCAAACACAAAGATGCACTTGGCATTTAAGCTGTAGTAGTAGGTTTAATAGCTTCTCTAAAGTGTGATAGGTGAGTTTGTTGTCCAGACTGCCATGTTTGAGGAACTTGAATGCTAAAGGCCATGTCTCTGAAGTGCTCTGCGCTGTATGGTAAAAATCTCTTATTTAGACTCGATTCATAGAAGAGTCATTCATGGATGAATCATATGGCACAAAGAAACCAAGCTAGTTGTTTTTTTCGTGTCAAGCTTCAAAAGTGTTATTGTACAGCCAAAGCCTATTCTGTAATTCCAGTCTTATTTTTGTTGTGCGGAACATTTCCACAGTTTTAGCTCAAGACAAAAAAGTAATTTAACTCATGTTGACCTTTTCTGCCCTGCTGTCTGGGTCTTTTGTCACAGCGGGAGCCATATGCTGCTACATGAGATTGAATGGCTTTTTCAGCAAAGTAAGGCAGTAAATTACTTATTATTATTAGTATTATTAATAATAATATAGTTTACTATGGCTGTAAATTTGTTCCCATGTGGTTTTTGTGTTTGAGTTCCACAGGTATTACAAAATGTGGTACACGTAAGTGCTTATATATACTGTATATATAGATAAATAATGTTACGGAGAGAACACGAGGAACGGGCGGATCCCAATGCCCGAGCTTTATTTCACATACCTGGTCAAAACATGCAAGGTCCCAACACCACGAATATAGCACAGCAAGACAGAGCGTAATCCGAGACAGGTGGGGTCAAACGACGCGGACGTCAAGTCATGGGCTTAGGCAAACACGGGTAATCCACAAACAGCAATAGTCCCCAGCAAGGTGCAAACATTGACCGAAACGGCAGACAAAGGGAAAAATCCAACCAGACAAAATATCAGGTAACAGTCGATCACGATATACAATACTAACTGAGACTACTGGAACTGGCTCTTGAGGTTACGATCGCTACCAGGGATTCGCTAAAACATACTCGGCCTTAAACATTGGTTAGGGCCTCGTATTTCAAGTGTGTGTGATGTATATAATACCGGGAGGACCCTCTGGTGGCCGTGAACTGAGTCATGAACCGGATTCGTGACAATGAATAAAATATATAATATATAGATATATATAGACATTACCATACAATATTCCTATAAACGTTTTGTGATTGTTATTTATAATACCAGTTTTGGTTTATTTTCATTTTAGTTTAGGTTGTTAAATTAAATTTAAACCTTAAATTCGTTTAATTCCATTAAGGTCATGTTATTTCAGTGTTACATTTTAGTCTTCAACTCAACTTTATTTATTTTTAGTTAGTTGCCAAGACAACATTTCTAGTTTTTAAGTTTTCATTTAATATTTTATTAAAATGACCAAAAACGATTTTTGCTAGCAGTAACAGCACTGGTTTGTATGGAAGCCCATTTCTGCACCGAATAAAAAGTAAAAAAGGCAATTGCGACTTTTTCTCTCACAATCGTGACTTTTTTCTCCTCAGAATTGCGAGTTTCTATCTCACAATTCTTATTTTATTTCTCACAATTGCGAGTTTATATCCTGCAATTCTGAGAGAAAAAAAAAGCCAATTTTGAGATGTAAACTTGCAATTGCAAGACAAAAGTCAGAATGGAGATAAAAGTCACAATTACCTTTTTTTTTTTTTTTCAGGGGAAATGGGCTTCCATAGGTTTGAAGGACAAAATCTATTACAAATATTCAAATGAAATTTAAGTTTTGAACTAGGTATTTGAAACCAGTATTTAAAATTACTGCTAGAGAAAACACAATTTTGTAACTGGACTGTTGACTCAAAACAGTATAGTTACTGATGCACAGCCCTTGTGACAACTTCCTGTGTGACAACTAGCCCCAGTCCCCCATAGAATAGGCCTCAGCAAAAGATTTAACTCTAGTGCATTTTGAAACCACCATTAACAGGCAGAATTTTTTATCATATTCTTGTTTGTTCAGGTCCTCCCCTGTAGCGTGTGGGAATGTAGATACTGGTCACGCTGACAGATGAGTTGTGTTTTCCTCGCAGACTGGCTGTGAATTCAAATACTACTGAAATTCTTACGGTATAGACAGACAAAGTGCCCTTTGATATAGGCTAGCCACTCACTCACCTCTCATTACAAGCACTCTCGAAAGCTTATTAATTCAATACGCGGACCCTTAACAGGGGAAAAGGGAACTGTGATGCTTTGAGAACCAACTCCATTACTGCATTCAGCCCATTTTTCTTCATGAAAGCGGTTTACAGGTTTGAAAAATGCATGTTTTTATTGCTGCAGAAGAGTGCATCTTTCTGTTAAAGAAAAAAAAGCAACAAAACAAAAGCTGAGTCTGAAAGAATGGCTTTTGTGTTTCTATAAAAATACATAAGGGCGGAAAGGCTGATGACCCATTTTAGCAAGGGTTGGATGTTGTATGTTGGATATGAGGGTTCCAAAGGCCCCCTGAGATAGAGAGGGGGCACTAAGATGAATTGCTGTGATAAAACCGTCTCTCTTCTTAAGGAAACCGAACGGAGGAGGAGCTTTTAAAGCCTCTGATGATGAGGATTTTCCTCACACTAAAGAGACTGATCGCTCTGGAATGAATGGTGTTGGGAAGAGATAAGCCAACCAGGCTTTTGATGGATATCTTTTGGCATGAAAAGGTGGAGAGGAGCAAGTTTACAAAACCGATGTCAGTGACATTTGAAGGTTAGGCCCAGAGTGAAATGCGGCCGACTCGGATTCATCAGTGTGTTATGCGAGACATCATTTCATTGCTGTAAGTCAATATAATTGTGGTCAGTACTACATCAGGCAACACAAAGGCATACTTGACATTTAAACTCTAGTAGTAGGTTTAATAGCTTCTCTAAAGTGTGATAGGTGAGTTTGATGTCCAGACAACCGTATTTGGGGACATGTGAGTGCTAAAAGCCATGGCATTAAGGTGTTTTTTGAGGCATGTCTTTCTGAAGTCCTCTGTCCTGTGTGGTGAAAATCTCTTATTTAGAGTCAATTCAGAAAACAGGATGTCATATTACTAAATTCTAATTAGTCTCTTATATTATCTTATCTTTTTTTTAGTTGTTTAATCAATTTTAAACTGTTATTTTACAAGTGCTTCATATCTGTTTGTAGTAAAAAAAAAAAAAAAGGTGTTAATAAAAATTATTTAAAATTAAAAAAAAGAAATAAATACAAAAGCATTTGATGGCTAAATTTTTGGCTATACTGTGTACTCTGTACTTATATATTGACGGTGATATTGTATTGTCATTTAAATTATTTAACATTACAACAGTAGTTATGCTCATTGCTGTTCTATGAAATATTGCATTGCATATTTATTTAGCAAGTAATTGTAGATTTTTTTTTACATCCATAGATAAATTTTGTTCACTTTGACAGTCGTCAGATTGAAACTAAATATAGTGTAACATGTCCTCTTCCACGTTTAGCGCCTTTTTTCAGAAGTGTTTTTTCCATTCATTTTTCCCTATATGGATGGAAAATGGTCACCGATACGGAGCTGTGCACCAAACCCACAACTATGAAAATCACCAACATTAAAACTTTATTTGACTGAAAAAATATCTCGGTAACCCTGACTGTGTACATTAAATATTGAAGTACTAGAAGATATTTAGTTACATAATATAATATTGCTTTAATTATTTGTGATACAAGGGGGGTAAAGCTCGCTTGAGCTTTACCCTCCATTGTATAGACAAATTCCACTATTGCTTGTGGGAGTAGTAATCAGTTTAGTGTGCTGTTGCACACTGAAGTATACCACACTGTTGTATAGCTATAATAGTTTGCTGTTCTGAACATAGCTGTGAAGCGAAGCACATGAAATGCACGGAATAAGTGACGGAGTCATTACTGTTTTGGCTTCATTGTGTATGACATTAAATGGTGCCCTGAACATTTTTGCATTTCCAGAAGTCAGATTTCCTGTAAAAATTGGTTTTCATGCTTTATTTGCTGCTGAGACTACAAAGCAACTAAACAAATCTGAAAAACTGATTTGCCAAATGCCATAAAATGAAATTTGGCTGTCTGTCTGAATTATAGCCATCATGAGGTTATAATGCCACAGAAACAAAATGCATTTAATTAGTAAAAAGTTGCTGATGTGATTATGTCCTCAGATGAGCAATGTAAGTGCCCTTAACTAGCCTGGCTCTATTTTAAGTCTAGTTCTTCCAAATGAGTAATGATGCTTTTGCTGCAACTGGACATTGTGCTGCATTGTATGAGCTTCCCGTGTTCCTTTGGGGCCTTTGTGTTGTAATGGAAAGTTACTCAGCCAGCACAAACCCAAGCCCTATTGCCTCACCTCTATGGCCAGATGCCACTGCACCCTGGAGGAACCACGCTCAGCATCTTGGACAGCGCATCTTCATTCTCGTGTACTTATGATTACACTGCTAAAAATCAAGGTTGGCGATCGAAGAAGCAGAAAGGCCTGCAGAATATGGACATGGCAGGAACACATCGCAGTATGGTGTTGTTTAAAATTGATCTAGCGTTTAGTGCATTGCTCAGGTCTGTCGGTACCAACAAACTACGTCCTTCATCTACTTTGATTGCTTTACAGCTTAATTGGCCGAGATAGGTTCTGATGGCTTTTTAAATGAATTGCAAAATATCTCCATCCTCGTTACCCCTTGAGGCTGAACATGACGAATGACAGACTTCTTGAAGTGGAAGAAAGCACCCCCCAAACTGTGGCTTCATCCATCAGAACCGGCCCTACTGGATTCTCTTCAAAAAACGGACAGCCGCAGTTGCTGCATTGATCTGTCTGTGTCTCCACTCAACACTTGTGTATTGATTGCGAGCAGAACAGCTGAGATATGAGTTTTCTTTGTACCGCTGCAATACAAGAGCTGCTCAGCAGCGTAAGCATGACATCAAAGACTGGGTTATTATATTTATCTGCATGGGGAGTATTGAGCCATTAAAATACTGAAGACTTATGTGGACTATGATCTAAGTCAGGAGTTTTTAAACTTTTTCCAAGGACCCCCAATTATTATGATCCCTTTTTGATGGACCCGATATAAAATGTTTATACTATAAGTTTGTACATTGTTCTGCTCCATAAGACCCATGTTATATGATATGTTGTAAAAGAAAAAAAATATCTACGTTTATTTTATTATTAATGATTAATCAATTATACATAACTACCAAATCTACAGTTTTTTCCCATGTGATGTACTGTATTGTGTATATATATCTATATATATAGATATATATATCTATATATATATATAGTGGTAACGGGCTGCCAGACGTGAGACTGTGGATCCATTTGCAAACTTTATTTCAAAGGCGTGGTCAGAAACAGGAATGGGTCAGATAATGGCAAACTGGTATATGGCGGGCAAAACACAAGAAGAGTCCCAGGGCTAGCGTAGGTCACCGAACGGCAGACAGAATCACAGGGGCAAGACAAGAGGGAAAAAAACAGGAAAACAGGCAAAGATCAAAAACCACAAAAACAGGCAAGGCAAGGCAAAACAAGGAAACACGGAGACTCGGAAAGGGGTACGGGCTAAACAATACTCAGCTGAGAATGGCAGTTTGAGTGGGTGTTATATAGTTAGTGAGGTGATTAGAAACAGCTGTGTGCATTCAGTGCAGTGTGCAAATCGTGCAAAGAATGATGGGATATGTATTCCGGGGTGATATGCAACAGTGTGTAATGCAAGAGTCAATGAAATGGGAAGGGTGACCTCCTGGTGGGTGAATACACGGAGTCCATGGCACTGACTTCGATGACATATAATTATATATATATATATATGCTTAATATATAGATATAATATATATTTTATTTCTTACTCAAATATATTTATGGAACTAAATGTCTTATAAGTAATATAGAAATAATATATACATAATAGATAATATTTGCTACCCATTAGTAAAGGTAATACAGGTGTGTTATATAATGAAAGGAGTGAAGTTCTTAAAATGCTTACTAGACCACCAACTGTGTGTGTGTGTGGGTCTCTCTCTCTCTCCTCCTTCTCGCTCTCTCCCTCCTCTCCAATATATATAGATATGATATATAGTATATATATATATATTCTGTTTATGTACAGTGGGGCAAAAAGTATTTAGTCAGCCACCATTGTGCAAGTTCTCCACTTAAAAAGATGAGAGAGGCCTCTAATTTTCATCATAGGTATACCTCAACTATGATAGACAAAATGAGAAAAGAAAATCCAGAAAATCAAATTTTAGGATTTTTAAAGAATTAATTGGTAAGTTCCTCTGTAAAATAAGTATTTGGTCATCTACAAACAAGCAATATTTCTGGCTCTCACAGACCTGTAACTTCTTCTTTAAGAGGCTCCTCTTTCCTCCACTGGTTACCTGTATTAATGCATCTGTTTGAACTCGTTATCAGTTTCAGTCGTACCCCCTTTTCCACAACATCAAACAGTCACACTCCAAACTCCACAATGGCCAAGACCAAAGAGCTGTCAAATGACACCAGAAACAAAAGTGTAGACCTGCACCAGGCTGGGAAGACTGAATCTTCAATAGGTAAGCAGCTTGGTGTGAAGCAATCAACTGTGGGAGCAATTATTAGAAAAATGGAAGACATACAAGACCACTGAAAATCTCCCTCGATCTGGGGCTCCACGAAAGATCTCACCCCGTGGGGTCAAAATAATCACAAGAACTGTGAGCAAAAATCCATCCCAGAACCACACGGGGGGACCTAATGAATGACCTGCAGAGAGCTGGGACCAAAAAGTAACAAAGGCTACCATCAGTAAAACACTGCGCCGCCAGGTACTCAAATCCTGCAGTGACAGACGTGTCCCCCTGCTTAAGCCAGCACATGTCCAGGCCCGTCTGAAGTTGGCTAGAGAGCATTTGGATGATCCAGAAAAAGATTGGGAGAATGTCATATGGTCAGAAGAAACCAAAATATAACTTTTTGGTAAAACCTCAACTTGTCGTGTTTGGAGGAGAAAGAATGCTGAGTTGCATCCATAGAACACCATACCTACTGTGAAGCATTGGGGGTGGAAACATCATGCTTTGGGCTGTTTTTCTGCAAAGGGACCAGACGACTGATCCGTGTAAACGAAAGAAAGAATGGAGCCATGTATCGTGAGATTTTGAATGAAAACCTCCTTCCATCAGCAAGCGCATTGAAGATGAAACGTGGCTGGGTCTGCCGCAACATGACAATGATCCCAATCACACCGCCCGGGCAACGAAGGAGTGTTTTCGTAAGAAGCATTTCAAGGTCCTGTTGTGGCCTAGCCAGTCTCCAGATCTCACCCCATAGAAAATCTTTGGAGGGAGTTGAAAATCCTTGTTGCCCAGCGACAGCCCCAAAACAGTACTGCTCTAGAGGAGATCTGCATGGAGGAATGGCCAAAATACCAGCAACAGTGTGTGAAAACCTTGTGAAGACGTACAGAAAACGTTTGACCTCTGTCATTGCCAACAAAGTGTATATAACAAAGTATTGAGATTAAATTTTTTTATTGACCAATACTTATTTTCCCCCATAATTTGCAAATAAATTCTTTAAAATCCACATGTGATTTTCTGGATTTTTTTTTCTCAGTTTGTCTCTCATAGTTGAGGTATACCTATGTTGAAAATTACAGGCCTCTCTCATCTTTTTATGTGGGACAACTTGCACAATTGATGGCTGACTAAATACTTTTTTTCCCCACTGTATATATATATATATATAGTTAGATTTTTTAGTTAGTTTGGTCAGGTTTAGTTTGTGGTCAGGTTTTTTTTTTCTTTTATTCACCAAAAAAACAAACAAAAAAAAACTTTTCTCAGACCCAGCTTGAAAACTTCTGATCAATGTGACCGGAGAGAATGTGGAGGAAGTTTAAAGTTTAGAGGCCAGCACTTTCAGTTAGACTCTGAGTACTAAAATGCCACCCTTTTCTGTAGCCTAATATGAGAAAAGTGCACTGTGGACACAATTTATAGCGGCGTACTATGCACTTACTCAGGCAAGGATGTTCTCTAATTAACTATCCAGTTATGTAGTGGACGAACAGACAATTTTTTATGTGGTGTCTGTATACTTTATGACGACACCTCATGCTGTGCTTTTCACAAGGATGATATTTCTTATAAATTAAGGTCATTCTTCTGCTGCTTCTCACTGCAGGTCTGGGCTAATGTGCTAAGAAAAGGCAAAAGGTTATTCATGAATCAGATATAGATCACTTCAAGTCTAATTAAGATTAAAGAACGCTATCGCTTCCGACTGCAATGAAACTATATTTACACTGCATCTAGTTCCTTTGCATTATACATGAGTATTATGGAAACATAAATTGATGCAATGAAAAAGTAATGACACGGCAAGAGTATAGTGTTTTCTAACTGTTTTTATGTATTTTTGCAATTTAAAAGAGTTAAAAACTACATAGATTTCTGTAATCTGGTTTTCTGTTTGTTTTCTAATGGCACAATGCTCAAAATAATCCAGATGGCTGAAAGTGATGTGTAATTTTTCTGTTTGAAGTTAAAATACTTTCTCTTTTTCCAATCTAAAGATGCATTTTTGTGTAATCAAATTTGATGCCATTTAAATTGCATTATTTATACATTGGCATTAAATCAGACATATGCTATAGAATAGGGCTGCACGATAAATCGAAATGGAATCGAGATAGCGATTAGGCAGAAGCTGCTATTGTCATGCGTATCTTTCAGTGAAGCAAGGTTCTGTGATCAGCAGTAAATCTCCATCCAAAGGCCAGAGGGCGCTCTCGCGCTGAAACTCCAAATACTCCTCGCAGAAGAAACCCAGAAAATGCCAATAGCTGCAACTGAATAAACAGAAGATTCAACTGCTTTCATTGATTCAACGTGACTAATAAACACACGACTACGGCAATATACGGTTTATCTGAGTTCTTATTATTATCATTTTCATTAAAATAAAGTATATTTATAATGCAATGCCTTTATCACTGCTTAGAATACTATGAAATATGTTGCGTGCCTAATTCTGTGTAAGAAGCCACATCATCTAACAGAAGGATTTATTTCAAACACTCGAATGACGTTATGATTGTTTTGGCGGAACTTGTCATAACTAACGCTAGTGTAGTACTCTGCTCCATCTGAAAGCACTTATGACATTTCCGTGCTGATTACAAACCGCTGTTAAACAAATGTGCAAGGACAATCAGATTCGATTAACCTGCAGTCCCTACTCTAGAAACACCATTTTCACAGAAAAAATAATAAAAGTAATTGTGAAGGGTAATTCTCACACACTTTCGATTTTTTTTTTTCCTTGTAATTATGAAACTTCTGAATTTGTGAGGGGGAGATACCGCATATTGCAAAATATCACTGGCATTCGGAAAAAAAAAAGAATTCGACTTTCTCCAAATTCCCAGTTTATCTTGCAATCTGAGGGATATCTATCTACTATTATCGGTCTGTCTGTCTGTCTGAGTTTTTTTATATCTCACAGTTCTGACTTTTGTTCTCGTAATTGCAATTTTATATCTCAACCCTTCTCAAAAATGTACGGTTAGAGCTGAATTGCCTATTTAACATCTCTCAATTCTCACATTCTGAGTTTATATCGGCACTGTTGAGTGATATCTTATTATGCAATTTTCTAAAAACTTTGTTCTAAGCTTCCGTAAATATGTACCTCTATCTAAATACTGTTAGAATGGTCAATGTGTTTGATTACTGTTTGTTTGGCTCTATAAGAGAATTATATATAGCTAGAGAGATACATTAGTAATATATATCTATATATGTACTACTATTTGAAAATCTTCGGAATCTGAGGGTGCAAAAATCTTAAATCATTAGAAATCACCTTTTAAGTTGTCCCAAGGAGTTCTTAGCAATGCATTTTTTTACAGTAGGCATTTACAAAATTCTTAATGGCACATTATCTTTACTTATGTTCTCATGATTTTGGGCATAAAATAAAATCAATCATTTTTGACCCATACAATGTATTTTTGGCTATTGCTACATATACCCCAGCGACTTAAGACTGGTTTTGTGGCAGGTCACACACACACCCACACACCCACACACCAACACACACACACACACCCCACACACACTCACACACACACACATCATCATAGTATAGACTATATATATATCTATATAATAATATATAATTGAATTCAAACCGTACTAAAATATACAACATATTGCTCTGATTAGTTTTGCTCTTTAGAAAACCCCCCTGGACTTTAGTAAAATTATGAACAGCCAACGGTCTCTGGATGCGGTTAATGTGTATTTGTGATCTAGAAAGATTTGCTCTCCGGCGCGAGGCTTCTGTCCACAGTATTACATGCCAGTTTTTGATGTCAAAGCTCTGATGTACTTGGCCCTAATTTGAAGCCTTTGGTTTGAAATATTAATTTTATACAGAGATACTGGCTCTTTTAATGATGTTTGTCTCTCGGTTGGTCACACTTGCTAGTGACATTGAAGACACAGAGAGTAGAGAACAGAAAAACTAGGAAGAATAATGGACTTTAAATGAGTCCACTGCGAATAAACAAAGGCAAATTTCAAAAGGTCTCATTGTGCTTTTTCCAGTAATGCCTTTGAAGAAATTACACACAGCAATGGAGAGCCAGTAATTGGCAGCGAGGATACAGAAGAAAACATTTGAATTACCTCAAAATACTTTGAACTCTCTTTGGTTCCCTTGAGGGTTTCCTTTGTATGTCTTCTCATCAGTAGCATTGGATCTTTTGGGCTTGTGGACTGCAAATCAGACTAGTGTAAATATTACTGTTCTGGATGGCATTAATGAGTTATTCAAGAAAAGGATTTTCAAACAGGGGTCCATGGATCCTTAGGAGGCTAAAAGTGCAGTGGGTCTTCAAAAAGAAAGAAAAAGCAGAATGTGGTTGAACAGTTTTAATATATGAATAAACTATTATAATATTTAATATTTTAATAAACTGTTAATATATTAGTATTCTAATATTGGGTATTTAATGTATTTAATAGGGGAAAAATCTGTTAACTTGAAACAAAGTATTTTGCAGATCATATTTAAATTTGTTTTGGCTTTTGTACTATACAATGACAAACAGAAACCAATTATTTCATTTTGGAAAAAGCATGTTTTCTTTTATAATATCACACTTCATTTTTCACACACAGTGCAAATTGGTCTTTAAGCATGAAAATGCATAGCTTAGGAAAGGGTCCTTCACATAATTTGCCCTTGGCATTACAAAGCATTTGAAAACACCTGATCTATAAGATGAAGGTTTAAAGGAAAATGTACTCACTCTCATGCTAACCAAGATGTAGATTTGAGTTTGTTTCTTGATCAGATCAGATTTGGAGAAGTTTAGCAATTACATACCCATTACTCCCGCAAATAAATCCTCTGCAGTGAATGGGTGCCGTCAGAATGAGAGTCCAAACAGCTGATTAAAACATCACAATAATCCACAAGACTTTGGTTGATCAGTTAATGTCTTGTGAAATGAAAAGCATTGTAAGAAACAAATCCATCAAGGCATTTTAACTTTAAACCGTCGCTTCAAGCCAAAATACAAGTCCATAATCTTTAATAATGCTTCCTCCAGTGAAAAAGTTCATCCTCTGTTGTCTCTCACATCAAAATCCATCAACATGTTTGTTTAGAATTGTTTTGGACTGTTTTCACTTCTAAACTTTGTTTGATCTGTGCATATTTCTCTCCTGACTGAGACGAGTTGACTTTTACTGGAGAAATTATGGATAGAGGACTTGTATTTTTGCCGGAAGCAACAGTCATCATTAATGATGAATTAGTTTTTTACAAACACACAGCTTTCGTCTTCACAAGACATTAACTGATGGACTGGAGAAGTGTGGATTACTTGTGGATTATTATGTTTTTATCAGCTTTTTGGACTCTCATTCTAACGGCACCCTTCACTGCAGAGGATCCATTAATAGCAAGTGATGCAATTCTAAATTTCTCCAAATCTTTCTGATGAAGAAACAAATTCATCTACATTTTGGATGGCCTGAGTGTGAGTAAATTTTCAGCAAATTTTTATTTTTATGTGAACTATTCCTTTAATGGTTTCTGGTCTCTTGTAAGGATTCTGAAAGATATAAAGGTTACCCCCCCCCCCCCCCCTTTAGATGAACCGTAATAAAAAATCTAAGAATTGCTTTTTTTTGCACATTTTATTGATGGTTCACATAGTAGATTTATTCTCTTATTACAGAGCACCCCTAACGTTTTTTTTTGTAGGAGTGGCTTGGTTAGTAAAAACTGTCAGATCGCAAATCTTGCATGCTGGCGCCCAGTGATGAAATTAAGCTCTGAATGGAAAATGCTGCAGTATTCAATGAGTTTTTATAGGGAGCCTGCTACCAGAGCCGTACTGCCAACCAGTAACCTCGAAATAATGCCCTATAATTTTTTCACTACAACCACAATGCTGAAAACAAGCATGCTTTATGGACATAGCGGCTTGGGCAATAGAAAGCCTTTTTCGTTTGTTTTTTACTTGTCCCACCTTTGAGACGGTATGCTGTTCCAAACCTTTTAAACGATTTGTAAACATCATTTTACTCTAAAAGGATATCTATGGCCTTGATGTGGATTAATCAAATGGAATGAACTGTGTGTGTTGTTTTTTGTAATAGTACTATGAGTCCCTCTTCAGACCTGACTTAATGGAAATTGTTACATTTATGCTCTTTATAGGTTACAACACTAGACTTTTATTAAAAGGAAAAATTGCATAAAGTGCTTTGGATCGGGCTAGGGGAGGCCAAGGTTAGATGGTGCATGGTTTTAATTAGGGGAAAAAAATAAAACAAAATATAAAATAATAATTGTTTTTTAGTGTATGTGGATGGATAGACAGACGACAGACTAAATCATTTTCGTTTTTTTTCATTTATTTATTTAACAGGAAGATACTCCCTGAGATTAAATCTCTTTTTCCCAGGAAGTGTCCTGGCCAAGATAGCGCAGCACCGTTTTGCATATACAATAAACAACCGTACAACATACCTTAGCAAAAAAACCAACACATAACCAGTTAAAAACAATTACACACCATTAAGTTGCTCTCAAGATTACATAATAAAGACTTAAAATAATTATAAGACACCAAGTTTTGTAACTTCATCTCCTTTTGAAGAAGATTCCAATCTGAGGTTGCAGCATATTTAAAAGAGGTTTTACCAAGCTCAGTTCTAACAAAAGGTATACAGAGATTGTAAGTTGACTGAGAACGCAATGAATGATTTCAATTAAAGTCCTTTGTATAAAACAACAGAGATAATTTGGCAAATAACCCAAAATTGCCTTATAAATGCCAGTGCATTTTTCTTCGTATTCGCAAGGAAGGCCATGCAACTTTCATATAAATCACAATGATGAGTTGAAAATTTACAATCAGTTATAAATCTCAGAGCACCATGTTACAAAGCATCCAAGGAAGAAAGAAGATAAGAAGGGGCATGCTGGTAAACCACATCTCCATATTCAAGAATTGGTAAAAATGCAGCGGACACTAGTTTTTTTCCTCACCTTAAATGGGAAACATTACTTATTTCTAAAGTAAAACCCTAACTTCTTCTTTAATTTTTTTACTCAGATACTTAATATGTGGTTCAAAACGTAATTTGTTGTCAATAATAATACCCAGGTATTTGTACTCTGACACTGAGGTAATTTGGCGAAGAATGTTGAAGTTTGAAGGACAACAGAGTTCTCTAAAGAAGTTCTTGAATTTGAAAATAGCATACATTTAGTTTTTTCAACATTCAAAACCAACTTCAAAGCATGAAACCTGTTTTGGATAATATCGAAAACAGACTGTAATGCAGCCACAGATTGTTGTTTAGAGGGAGCTGAACAGTATACAATAGTATCATCTGCATAAAAATGGAACCGTGCTTTTATCAATATTAAAATCAAGGCAATTTATATATATATACAGTATACTGAATAATAATGGTCCCAACACAGATCCTTGCTGAACTCCCTTGACAACCTCTAAAAGGTCTGGCTGAACACCTTCCACCTGGACACATTGTGTTCTACCCTTTAAATAAGCAGTGAACTATAAAATAAAATTTTCTGATAGTCCTACCCATCTAAGCCTATCTAATAATATGTTGTGATCCACAGTATCGAAGGCCTTTGATAAGTCAATAAAAAGACATGCACAATGTTGTTTATTATCTAACGACTCCACAATATCATTTAAAACTTTTAAGGTGGCTGTAGTAGTACTATGTCCTTTACGGAAACCAGACTGATTATTAGACAGGATGTTATGACCATTTAAATACTGTGTCAACTGTTTACTTACTAGATTTTCCAAAAGTTTTGAAAGAATACAGAGCTTAGATATAGGTCTATAATTATCCATTAAGGAAAGATCACCCCCTTTTGACAGAGGAACAACAAATGCTGATTTCCAGATCTTAGGAATTGTATTAGTTATTAATGAAAGATTAAAAAGATATGTCAATGAAGGAGAAATAAAATCAGCTGCTAGTTTTAAAAACAGCGGAGCAATATGATCAGGACCTGACGATTTATTCACATTTAATTCTTTTAAAGCAGAACAAACATCAGAGAGATACATTTGTTGGAAAACAAACTCTCTTGTCCATATATTGTGTTCAGCTTCAAGGAATTCTAAATCAGAAATCATATCATTACTAATTGGAAATCAAGACCCTGATACAATAAAGTTACTGTTAAAACTATTAAGCATTTGCTTTTTATCTGTAATTTTAGTAGAGTCTGTCAATATACAAGGGGGAAGCTCTGTAAATGTTTTGTTACCGGTTAGGACTTTAATGTTCTTCCACAGCTTCATAGGATTTGTCAGATTTTCTGTAGTTTTGTCAAGAAAGTAATCAGATTTAGACTTTCTAATCGCTACTGTACACTTATTACGAAGCTGCTTAAAATGTAGCCAGTCAGAATTTAAATGTGTTTGTCTGGCCTTAGACCATGCTGCATCACGCTCTTGGATAAGATCATGTAGGGCAGTTGAAAACCAAGGATTGTCCCGGTGTTTAACTCTATGTTTTCTCAAAGGTGCGTGCTTATTAATAATTGGCATAAAACTATTATAAAAATAGTCCCAAGCACAATCCACATCTGGAATTAAAGTAATTTTATCCCAATCAATTTGAGCAAGATCATATAAAAAAGATTGCTCATTAAAATATTTCATAAAACGCCTAGTTATAATTCTCGGATTCTGCTTTGTTAGCTTTGTATCTCTGGCTACTGCCACAACACAGTGATCACTGATATTGTTTGTGAATACAGAAGCTGAAGAATATTTATGCGGAGCATTTGTAAAAATAAGATCTATTAATGTAGATTTTTCTGGGAATTTCAAATTAGGCCTAGTTGGGTGTATTTACCAATTGAAAAAGATTATAACTATCACAAAACAATTTAAAATCATCAGATATTGAGTGCGTCCAATTAAGATTAAAATCACCCATTAAGATCAGTTCTTTGCAATTCAAAGAGGCCAATGAATGCATCATAGAATGTAAAACACAGCTAGAAGCTGAAGGAGGTCTGTAACAACCAGCTAAAGTGAGCTGAAGAGTCTTAGACACAGAAAGATTTAAAGCTAATAGTTCATACTGTTTAGCTATTGACACTGAAAGTATTAATGATGCCTCAAGATGTTCTTTGACATAAATTGCTACCCCCCCCCACCCCTTTTTAACCTATCTGCTCTAAAAACCTTATAACCAGTAATACTAATGTCGTTATCTGTGATAGATTTATTGAGCCAAGATTCAGATATGACTATAACATCCGCATTTGTATTTTCAGCCCAAATATACACCATATCCAACTTAGGCAACAAACTACGGACATTTAGATGTATAAAACCCAATCCAGACCTTGATCTCAACTCGACTGGTGTAGTAAAATTTGAAGCAGCATGAGGACCCTGGGTTTGGAGATACATTCCCAGACATCAATAACATTATTACTATTAAACTCCTTCGTTTAACGGAGTTACTGACTCTAATTCTAGTCATCGGCCCCAAACAAAAAAATATATTAAGCGTACAATAATTTACCTCCCTAGATAAAGCACATCTCAAAAAACCAAAATACATACAATTCATGGGGTACAACATCCCATTATATTGTTCAAAAAATTTATGAATAAATAAGTTTATCATCAGTAAGGGCCTGATATTTGTTGTATCCTATTGTATTTTATGCAAAATTCTAAACACTTGGATTAAGATGTAAACTATAAAGCTGAAATTTGTTCTCCATATTTATTTTCACTTCTTCTTGAGTAAAAAGTGTGACAACTAGCCCCAGTCACAGTGTATTAATAACACATATAGAATATGCCACCAAGCTTCCCACTGCAAGGAACGTTTCTAGTGTTGCAATTTTCAAAACCAATCACTTAAAAGCAGCTGACATCTTGATGCTCCTCAGTCAGAATGTTTCCATGATCAGACAGCAGTATTACAGCCATGTGTTATTCAGAGAGGCCTCTTTGAACAGTTTAGAGAGAGGTGACTTTGATTGGCAAGTTTGTGTTAGAATTCAGTTCCACAGTGAGTGGAAGTTTCTGCTGCACAGTGATAAATGAACATTCGATCTCAGGCCCACGCTCAAATTGATCAGATATGTCTTTATGCATTCAGGCAGCGCACCAGCAGCCTGAGCCGGAGCAGGAGGCGTTGGCTGTTCTTGATTTGGTTCATTTCATTTGCTGTAAGACTGGTGTACACTGTTAGAAAAAAGTGCAAAAATGATGCCTTGAGTTTGTCATTGGGGAAGTTTTGTACACACAAGTGCACAGAAGTGTATACGTTATCTACCCCTGAAGGGTGCATTTGATCCTTACTGTACACACAAGGTACAATTTTACACCTTTGTATGGTTACTGACATTTGTATAGTTAGATTTTATGGTTATTTATAAAACAGACAATTCTAAAATCTGATTTGATGAGCATTGTTTGAACTAGTAAATAGTTGATATACACACAATACACCAAGCAACTATAAACCAGGGTTATTATCCTTAACAAAAACTAAACTGTACAAAAAAATGTATTACTTGGAAAAACTGATATAAAATAAAATAAAATATAAAAAACAAACTTATTTTTTCAGCTAGTTGCTAAGGCAACAGTTCTCATTTTTATTTAGTTTAAATTGGAGTACTAAAATAAAAACTAAAACGTTTAAATTAGAAAAACCATATATGGACATTTAAAACAATTTATTAAAACAATAATTTTAATATAAATTTAATATTTCATATAAAAATAACGACTGTGCTCCTGAATGTTTCTGTGTGTGCGCGCTCTCTCTCTCTCTCTCTCTCTCTCTCTCTCTTTGTGTGTGTGTACGGGTGATATGTGTGTGTGTGCGTCAATGAAAGCAGTGCATTAATATAGAACAGGTGATAAACTAGACTGGGAACAAAAATACCTGTGCGTTAAACTGTTTTAATGCATACCTGCCAGCAATCAGAATAGAGTATTCAGACAGACCATGGTGTAAATCTAAATAAAGAATTTAAAATATTAACAAAAACTGTAATATTATATCAATGATATTAAAATAACTCTGCTGTAAACAGTCTGCAGTTAAGCTAGTGAACTGTATTACTTGTTGGAAGAACTATGGTTTTAAATGTCTTGAAATGGTTATGTTAATCAATGCAATTGCTTATGGTAAAAAAAATTGCAGCTGTGGTTGCCAGAAATGTATAACTTTAAATTTCATTAGGTGATATACCAATTTAGGCATACCAGTCTGCTTCAACTACCATTATCTGTTTATTACCTTAAAATGTACTAATAAACCCCATGAAAATATTGGTTTCCATTACTTGTATCTAGACAGTGCACAGGGTCACACAAAGACAAAACACCATCAGTGTAAAATATATGACACTAAACTAATGATAAATTTAAACTAAATTACATACAACACCCTGTACATTATCGATGTATCACTTATCTACAATTGAATTAATCTATTTTCTCTTTAAATACCAATAGTATAACGTTTAACATGTTTAATATTAGCATTAGCCACCTATCAAGCAAAAGAATGATATACTGTACAGTGACAAACACATTGTGTATATGGCAAGTTTTTTTTAGCTAGCAAATCCTTTTGTATGAGATTTCCTCGAGAAATTGCATGCTCTAATTATGCATACACATACAGGGAAATGAAAAAGGTGAATCCTCATGAGCAAATGGCACTGAAGTGTTAGCCATGTGTGGAATGTCATATTCCATATATCTGCCATGACTGTACAACATCGTTCCGCCTCCCTCCTCCTTCCTTCAGATATTCACTTGATGCATATTCATGTGTAGTCAGGGATTTTTCTTTGTCTGCCCATGAATATATTACCTTGACTGTGTGTGAACGGAGTGACAAATGTATAATAAGCTTTCCATTGATGTATGGTTTGTTAGGATAGGACAATATTTGGCCGAGATACAACTATTTGAAAATCTGGAATCTGAGGGTGCAAAAAAATCTAAATATTGAGAAAATCGCCAAATGAAGTTGTCCAAATGAAGTTCTTAGCAATGCATATTACTAATGAAAAATTAAGTTTTGATATATTTACAGTAGGACATTTACTAAATATCTTCAAGGAACATTGTCTTAATGAAAAATCCATAATTTTGACCCATACAATGTATTTTTGGTTATTGCTACAAATATACTCCAGTGACTTAAGACTGGTTTTGTGGTCCAGGGTCACAAATGAGTGGATGAAGTGGGATACCAGCTGAGGTGTATTATGGTCCTACCTGACAGAAAGTGTTATTAATACAGGTATAAGTTACCTTGAGAAATTTCAAAAAATGGCAGCTTTTGTCTATGTAATGTTGTATTAAAATATCAATAAATTATTTCTTGCAAAATATATTAATGATATTTGTTATTTAACAGAATCTTGTCAACAATAAGAACTGATTTTTTTTTATGCTAAAATACTTTATGCAAAGACAACTATAGGTTTTCCCCCAAAATAACCAATGGTGTGAGTTTAGGGGCGGGATTATCTGTCTGTGTAACGAATAGCAGGCTGAGTGTGTGTGTGTGTGTGTGTGTGTGTGTTTTTTTTGTGTTTTAAGCCACTAACGACTATTTTTATTACGATTAATCTATCGACTAATTTATCGATTAATCTAAACGATTAATTTCCCACAAAAAAAATCATCGGCATGATGATTATTTTTACACATTACTGTGCGATCTAATCCTTGTTCAATATTGACCAAGCACCATTTCATTCAAATGTCCACTTAATCTTTAATATTTGGCCATTTCTTTAGGACAGAAATGCTATATCCACTGTAATTAAATGAATATGTGGACATCAAAACGTGTAAACTCAGAGTGAGGGTTTGAGCTTTTATTTTGAAACCACGATGTATTCTCCTTTGTTTGCGTGGATTTATAAATGATTTACCTTACAAATCTGATGAAATGGCGCACGTTGCGTTCCCAGATGAACGTTATAATAAACCCAAACTCACAACAACATGAAGAGATGGAGTTGGAGCCACTCCACACATGTAAATGATAACAGTTCCTGTGGAACTACTGTGAACGGAGCCGCTGTGTGACGCATGTACTTAACTTACACACATGTAAATAATTAAAGCGCATATACTGTATTAGAACTGCCATGGGAAACAGTCTAATAATGTGTTTTTTGGATTCTCGTCTGTGAAATCCGCCACTTCCGGTATTTTGCCTGTTAGTCGACGCAAGCAAAATGAAGTCGAGGATTTTTAAAAATCGACTAGTCGAATAAAATCGACGAATCGCGACAGCCCTACATGTAATTATTTTTTCAATGCCATTTAGTGACATAATGAAAACCCAAACCACACAAGTTTGATTTCAAGTAGTAGTAGTGGGTGGGTGCACAATATGGTTTATATCACAACATTTTTATTTTATTTTTTTTAATTAGTTGTCAGCAACATTTCTGTTTTTTCATCTAATATTTGTATTGTATTTCATTTAAATTAATGATTTTATTTTTAGTTGACAGTAACAACACTTTAGTTAACAATTACAACAACCATGTCAGTTATGTTTTCTCGAGAGCTAAGAAACGTAACTGGATTGCATTTAATCAATTACAAGATATTTCACACATTCAGTTCTAAAGATTGGATTTGTGTGCAGTTTTGTTTTAAGCCAACTTTGAATCTTTTAAAAAGTTCTACCCTATCTATCTTTATTTAGAATAAAATGCCCTTTTTATACTGAATTGTGAGTTTACCCCAGTCTCTGCTTCCTCGTCTTGTGGCATTTCTCCAGGCATTTCATTTTCATTTATCATAATTAGGCTTTTGGGTCTGATGCTTTAAACAAAACAGGGCCCGAAGGAGCCTCAGAATGCTAGTTAAGAGCACTAAATCTTTGCGGTTGTGAATTTCGAAAAAGAAGCACAGAAAGTTGTTTAATTTCAGCAAACTGCTGACACAAGATCTGTGTCTTTTCCTTCTCTCCACAGATGGAATGACTCAGAAGTCTGCATAATTTTTATTTAGAAAGTGAGAATGAGTTTCCGAGAGATCAAGGGGGCTTGAGCGAGAGGACAGGTGTGTTCGAGTTCTCTCAGCTTTCTGCTTGGGTAATTTGTAAAAGAAAGGCACTTTTGCATTTGCCATTTGCAGCCTGTCTGCCATTCACGATGCATTCTGATGACTTCTCAAAGGCACTGCTCTTACTGCCAGCATCACATGATTTTACAGGATCAGAAACAGAACAAAATAACAATTCAGAGCTGAACTCCACTGGAGAAGTGAAATGTGGGGAGCGAAGACTAACAACATGGTTATTGTTGAATGCCCTTGCTTTACCCCAAGGCCCTGTCTTAGATCCAGCAGCTTGGGTGAGCGAGCGGTCCATCTGTGTCATTTTTCATTTTCAAAACATAAAGGTGTTGAGCACAGTCAATCCTTTTTTCCTTTCACATCAAACACCCGTTGTAAAGATTCTCATGATTAAGAGCTCAGATGTAAAGGTTCTCTTGTTTCTTTGCCACCAAATTCACATTTTTCCTCAGGAAAGATTTGAAAAGACTTGATTCGAATCATCGTTTGCTATACAGACTCAATCAGTCAGATTGGTTCAATGATTGAAGTCCATAATTAATAGAACTGAATTATTTAATCTAAATTAAATGAAAACGTATATTTGAGTATATTTATGTATTTATTTTATGTAAGCAAGGCTGTGTAGTGGAGTATATCATTACAAAAATAATGTACTCAAATATATATAGCATATACAGTAATTCAATATAGATGTGTGTATACAGTAAATTAAATTGAAATATATATTGATTATTAAAATATATTTTTATGATATATTATAGGGCAATGTTAGCCTTACATATGAATTAATATATTACGTATTTTATACAGGTGCATCTAAAAAAAATTAGAATATCATGAAAAAGGTCAACATTTTTTGTCACTCATTTCAGAAAGTAAAACACATATATTATATAGATTCATTACACATAGAGTGAAATATTTCAAGCCTTTATTTCTTGAAATTTTGATCATTATGGCTTACAGATAATGAAAACCCAAAATTCAGTGTCTCAGAAAATTAGAATATTGTGAAAAAGTTCAATATTGGAAAGTCATGGTGTCACCCAAATCAGCTAATTACCTCAAAACACGTGCAAAGGTTTCCTGAGCCTTTAAATGGTCTCTCAGTCTGGGTCAGTAGGCTACACAATCATGGGGAAGACTGCTGACTTGACCGATGTCCTGAAGACCGTCATTGACACCCTCCACAAGGAGGGTAAGCCACAAAAGTTCATTGCTAAAGAAGCTGGTTGTTCACAGAGTGCTGTATCCAAGCATATTCATAGAAAGTTGAGTGGAAGGAAAAAGTGTGGTAGGAAAAGGTGCACCAGCAAAAGGGATAACTGCAGCCTTGAGAGGATTGTCAGGCAAAATCCATTCAAGAATTTGGGGGAGCTTCACAAGGAGTGGACTGAGGCTGGAGTCAGTGCATCAAGAGCCACTACTCACAGACGAATCCTAGACATGGGCTACAAATGTCGCATTCCTCGTGTCAAGCCACTCCTGAAACAGAGACAACATCAGAAGCGTCTTACCTGGGCTGTGGAGAAAAATAACTGGACTGTAGCTCATGGTCCAAAGTCCTCTTTTCAGATGAAAGTAAATTTTGCATTTCATTTGGAAATCAAGGTCCCAGAGTCTGGAGGAAGAGTGGAGAGGCACAGAAACCATGTAGCTTGAAGTCCAGTGTGAAGTTTCCACAGCAGTGATGATTTGGCGTGCAATGTCATCTGCTGGTGTTGGTACATTGAGTTTCTTGAAAACCAACGTCACTGCACCCGTATACCAAGAAATTTTGGAGCACTTCATGCTTCCTTCTGCTGACAAGCTGTATGGAGATGCTGATTTCATTTTCCAGCAGGACTTGGCACCTGCCCACACTGCCAAAGGTACCAAAAGCTGGTTCAATGACCATGGTGTTGGTGTGCTTAACTGGACAGCAAACTCACCAGACCTGAACCCCAAAGAGAATATATGGGGTATTGTCAAGAGGAAGATGAGAGACACCAGACCCAACAATGCAGTTGACCTGAAGGCCGCTATCAAAGAAACCTGGGCTTCCGTTACACCTGAGCAGTGCCACGGGCTGATTGCCTCCATGCCACGCCGCATTGATGCAGTAATTCATGCAAAAGGAGGTCCAACCAAGCATTGATTGCATAGAAATGAACATACTTTTCAGAAGCCTGACATCTCTGTTTAAAATATCCTTTTTTAAATTGATCTTATGTAATATTCTAATTTTCTGAGACACTGAAGTTTGGGTTTTCATTATCTGTAATCCATAATCATCAAAATTTCAAGAAATAAAGGCTTGCAATATTTCACTCTGTGTAATGAATCTATATAATATATGGATTTCACTGAAATGAGTGACAAAAAATATTGACCTTTTCATGATATTCAAATTTTTTGAGAAGTACCTTGTATATTATTATTCTATATTATTACATTTGATTTTGTATTAATTAAAACCAGAGTTAAGCTATGTATTACAATAAATAAAATGCTTAAATATATACAGTATTTCAAATCAATATGCAAATATTGATGTGTGCATAATAAGACATTGAAAAGTGATTTATGAATATAAGCCAATATGTATTACATATATATAACGATATGTATTTTATCTCAGTATACACACAGTTGTGTATATATATATATATATATCTATAATATTATATTAACGTATATAAACCACTAAACGACATTTGTATGCTCTTTAGTAATCTTGTCTGGAGTTAATTTGTCTTGGCTACATCCATTAGATATCCATTTATTTCATTTTTGTTCTAGTAACAATTCTATTAAAGAAGTTTTCTGTATGAATCACAATATTGATCTTGCAGTGATTCATACTTAAATAGTCAATTCATATTTATTATCCATTGAAAAATTGGAAGCGCATGCAAATTCGTATAAACCCTTGCATTGTCTCTTCCATTTAAAGTACCATGTCTCTGGAGCCGCAGTGTTTGTTTGAACCTCTGAATGTGTCACATGGCATGTGGAGACTGTACTCCTCCATTGTTCCACTTAGTCTTTTTCAGTGCAGCCATGGGGATAATGGGCTCAGAAGTGACATGGTAAGTGTATGTGGTGAATGGAAACAGAGGACTGGATTTTCTTGACAAGCTCAGCAGGAGTGCAGCTGCACACTAAAGCTTCACCCAGCCAGGGAAAACTGGTAATGTGGAAGGCATGTTTGGCTCAGAGCTTTAAATCGGCTTGATAACTGGATTTCACCTTTACTACAGGAAATAGAATCAAACATACATTAAAACAACAAAAGTAAATGCATCAAATAAATTTATATATATATTTTTATAGCTTCCCCCAGAGGTATATTCGTTTATTTTATTTTTATTTTTTTAAAGGAATAGTTCCCCTAAAATTTAAATCTGCTGAAAATGTAATCTCAGGCCATCCAAGATGTAAATGATTTTGTTTCTTCATTGGAACAGATTTGGAGAAATTTATAATTTCACCACTTGGTCACCAATGGATCCTCTGCAGTGACTGGGTCCTGTCAAAAAGGAGAGTTCAAACAGTTAAAACATGCAGCTTTTCACTTCACGAGATGTTAACTGATGGACTGGAGTGACGTGGATTACTCATGGATTATTGTGATGTTTTTATCAGCTGTTTGGATCTCATTCTGACGGCACCCATTCACTGCCAGAGGATCCAATGGTGAGCAAGTGATGTAATCCAACATTTCTCCAAATCTGTTTCAATGAACAAACAAACGCAACTACAATTTTGATGGCCTGAGGGTGAGTGAGTAAATTTTAATTTTTGGGTGAACCGTTCCTTTGATATCCTGTATTTATGTAAAGCTGAAGTGTGTAATTGTTTTAACCCTCATCCACAGTCACACTTTAACTTTTGAAATTTTTGTATTTATTTGATTTTTTTTTTTTACAATATAAAATCTGACACAATCCAGAAAAGATGCATACCAAAACAAAGGTATGAGACTGCAGAATGTCCCCAATGCACAAAAAAACTCACATACCCGCACACACACACATGGCACACACACTCCCATTGAAACACATTATAGCATTTATGATATTTCTGCTGGGAAATGACTGTCATTTTTTGACAACACAGTTAAATTTGAGTGATGGGGAGGAGACCAATGAGTTTATATCATATTTAAAAAAATTTATTGATTTTATATTTATTACATATTTATGAAACTGTATGAATATGCATATGTTTGTATTAAAATTCAGTATAAATTTGTTTTAATGTTTTGATATATATCGGGAAGGCTTGAGAATACTGAAAGCTAATGAAGCCTCAAGTTGGTGGCGTTTTAAGATTCACTGATTTAAGACTCATTTAAAACATTCCATAGATTCATCGGCCCTCTAGTGGCGTAATTCCCCACCTGATGGCATCAGAGACACTCAGTGACCTCAGTGATCATGTTTAAAGTATAAATATGCAAAAATTGTCTGTCTTTGTTTTTTTTTGGTGAAAAATGGTATAAAAAAGAGGCTAATTTTCATAAAAATATCCAGAATTTAATGTGAATAAAATAAAAATCACCAAAAAAAAAAAAAAAACCTACATAAAAAAATTAGTAGCTTTCTGGACCAAAAATAAAATGAGTGTCATTTTTGGCCTTCGGGTCATTTTGACCCGCGAGGGACACTTTTGTTATAGGTTCGGATGTTAAAATGCTTGTTGTAATTGCTTGTTGTAATTTGTATAGGCGCTCCCATGAAAAGTTTTTTTTTACATAAAAATGTGTTTGTTTGAGCATCCTAACCACCCCAACACAGCATCACTGATTTATCCAATGGTGTGATTTTGGGGCATATCTGTATGTTTGGCTGACCGATAGCAGAGGAAGTGTCTTTCATTATTTTTGCCATTCTGTTAGGTGATGCTAGTGCTGCAAAACATTGCACCATTCACCTTTAACTTAATTCAGTTAATTAACTTTAACTTTAAAAGCAAATTATAACTTTTAATGAGGCATCATATGCGCTTGTCCTAGAGGTATGACAGCAGAGGCTGCATTTGATCCCACTCAAATCACTGTATTAGCATGCTTGTCTATTAATCTGTAGCTGTTGCATTTAACTGAATGCTAATGAACATTTTAGAGGGCTGGGAATGTCAAAGATCCCTTTTTATGCGATACAGATACTTGCAGCAACAGTTCCGCCCAGAAAAGATCAGAGGTCTGTGTTGTAGGTCGGCTGAACTTTGGAAGGGCACTTTATGACTTAAGAGAACCAAACATGAGCAGCTCTTTAGCTTTGTATTTCTCATCTCTTGATATTAAAGAGGAACTAAAAAGAACTTAACCAGAAGTTTTACTCTGAAATGGAAGAGTAGATACGTTTCTCTTCAAACCTATACACTACTGTTCAAAAACTACTGTTTAAAATTTTGTGGTCATTATTAAGATTTGTATTTATTTATTCTTTTGTTCAATTGAAATGAACATAGAGGAATTATTAAGCAGAATTGATAACATTAAGAAGAAATATTTCTTGAGCACTAAATCAGCAAACTAAAATGATTTCTGAAGGATTATGTGACGCTGAAGACTGGAGCAATGATGCTGAACATTCATCTTCTATATTTAATATAGAAAATAGTTATTTTAAATTGTAATAGTATTGCACAATATTTGTTTGCAAAAATGCCTATTCATCAGAATTATCTAGAGTCTTTCGAGGCTCTTTCATCATGATTGTTCCCCTTGGGCCAACATTGTCCTGTTCTATTATGCAGTCAACATTCCAGGCCTTCATGACTTCTAATTGAGCTACATACAATTCAGACGCCTACCCATAATCCTCTGCTCAGATATGCTATGCTAATGAGCTCATATTTATGTAAATTTTGCCCATCATATGAGACTCTTATGTGAATCGCCCATAAGAGGCTGAAGTACGAATGCACCAATGTTATATAATTTTATACATCATATAATTTTTACTCACCAATGAAAGGAAATATAGAACAGAAAGCTAGCAGGGTTTATTTTAAGAAAAGTCAACCTTGGTTTGCACACTTTTTTTCCACGTGTAAATGATACCAAGGTCATTGTAGATGCACAAAGGTCATGCGGCATGCCTCTGATCAACAGCACGATAAACACTACAAAATTATTCTCGGTTTCTCTTTTCTGTGGCTGCAATATGATCTCCTCTCTGCTTTTGCACAGCACACAGCTGGAGCCTGTCAGCGCTCCAGTCTTTCTGCATTAAAATCAGATTTACAACAAAGACAGGTCATTATACTGTTGTTGAGGGAGAAGTATTTAATTTTGATATGGAGTTTAACTGTCAGCATGGTGCCATTGTTGACTGGTTATCGATTTGGGACTGTTAGAGCTCATTAATTCAAACTAATCAGACAAATTCTGTTGCTCTGTGTAATATTTGACTAGAGCATAGGACACCTTCATAAGAAGGTCTCTTTATAATTTTTTTCCTCACCGAATGTCAGAGCCCTTATTAAATTGGAATATTATTTTGGCAGACTGTCATAGATTTTTAGTTTGCTTTGACAAACACACAATCACCTAATGTAAAGTTCAACACTCTAAGGGGAAAAAGATAACAGCTCCCATTTTCACTTAGGTGTGTTTGTGGTTGTCGACCAAGTGTCTTACTTGTTGTAATGGCTGTATAAATGACCTAATTAATTGTTTTGTTTGCTGAGTGCTGAAAGCGAGAGTGACTGAATTTTGTTGTCGCTGTCATAAAAATGTGAGATTTTGCAAAGAAATGGCTCGTTTCGTTGTTGTTTTCCTTTTTTTGGTTAATGTAAGATAGTTTGCCGGGTGAATATTGGTTCTGATGGTGCTTGTTGTTCCTGTGACAAGTCATTTACAAGAGCAGGTAATGAGTGGATCACAAAATGAAAATTATGCAGAGTTTGTCTGAGCAGCTTGTTTACATACTTGGTTTGTCTCTGCTTGACAGTTTTGTTGAAATAAACTCAGTTAGCACATAAATGTGAACAAAATCATATTTTTACGTCTTGTTGGGAAATATCTTTTAAATTGTGGTAATCAGGACCTCAACAGGAAGTCAGTCATTATTATTTATTAATATTTTTGCTTTTAAGTTAGGAAGAGGGAAAGGTAAAGTGTTTTTAAAGACAAAATATGCACATTTAATCAGTCTAAAATAAGTTAATAAGTGTTTGTTTTTTAGTTTTCATGAATACATATTAATAGAGAAACTATTTATACTAACTATTAACTATATGGAATATTAGTTCTTCAATTCATTTTTCACACCACGGAGCCATAAATAATCTACTGAAAAAGAAAAACTAATACTAGTGGAAAGTGATGTTCATTTACAGTGGATGGATGGATGATGGATTGATGGACGGATGAATAAATGATTGGAGGGATGGATGGACGGATGAATAAATGATTGGAGGGATGGATGGACGGTATGAACCCAATGATTGGACGGGGATGGTAGGGAATGGATGGATAGATAAATGGATAGATAGATAGATAGATAGATAGATAGATAGATAGATAGATAGATGCATGCAAACATATTTGATTGTATGATTTATATATTGTAATATCCTTTATGCAAATATATAATTTTAAACTTTTCATCAAATTTTGATGTTTTAAAAAAAGTTGGTCTTAGTTTGTCTACTACAAAGATGCTTTTTTTATATCAAGACCGTAAGAATGAAGAGGAAGGAAATGGACTGAAGGGACAGATAGAGGTAGGGTTGAGACCTTTTTTGGCTAATCTGCTTTGATTTTGTAGGCTGAGTTTAGATCTAGCTGGCATGCCATTTACAGGGCAATATAAGTCACAAGCACAGATGCACCTGGACTCACAGCTTTGCCTTAATAGAATTAAAATGTCAATTTCCTGAGTAGAGATCGGGGCAGTGAGGGGAAGAGCTCACATGCCAGCACATGGCAGTGGAGAAAATCCCATTTCCTGGCTCTCTTCACCCATTTCCCTGAATCTTTGGCCCCCACTGTGACACATTAACACACAGCAAGATTTGTTGAAAGGAATCTATGTGACCAGATTGGATTTCCTTCTCGGCACAGGCTGGGATCTGATCAGAGTTGACTTTAATCTGGGTTTAGGGTTGAGCACATTGATTCTGCACAGAAAATACAGCAATACATTACGACTGGCTCCAAGGCCTGTTACCAGATGCCTGAACCTGACATCTTCACATTTTTTTTGTACATAAAAAGCTATATTATTTTCATGCATTACTGGATTTTAAATGTATTAGATACTGTTGCATGGCACATTTTAGGTGTCAAAGCCACTTGAAAAGAACACATTTGTCATGGAATGATTCAGGCAATGTATTTTTTCTTTGTGCACCTGTTCAACAGACAATTGAAATGGAGATGAAATTAGAAAATAGTCTTCAAATCACAAAGAAAATGAATGAATACTTCTTTGCACTGACAGTTCAAAAAGCATTTTATGTATAATATTTGCAATGCATGCACTAATTTATTGCATTGTATGACAAATATATTTACTATAAATTAAAGTTTTGGTGTCAGTAATTTGTAATACCGTTATTTAGCAAAGATTTATTTAAATTGATCAAATGTGACAGCATAACATTTGTAATGTTGCAAATTATTTCTTTTACATATATCACGATTTCCACAAAATATTAAACAGCACAACTATTTTTTAACACTGATAATAAGATTTTTTCTTGAGCACCATATCAGCATATAAAAAATATTTTTGAAGGATCATGTGACTGTGAAGAAAAAAAATTACATAAGAAAAAAATCAAATAGATAACATTTATTTTGCAATAACATTTTAAATTATTACTGTTTTACTGTATTTTTGATCAATTAACTGTAGCCTTGGTGAACATTAAATAATCTTACTGATGTCACGATCCCAATCTCCAGTCACTATGCCTGTCACCTCAACAGCACGACATTTCTCATAATCCTCTCTGGTCATCACCTACACATCCTTCACAATCAACTTCCAAACTTGAATTTATATATAATATAGAAATTAAAAAGCTTAAAATAAAATCAATGGTATCTAATTTTTCAGTGTATGATTTTTAATTTTATTTTTGGGAAAAAACGTTCTTCAAAAAAAAAAAAGAAAGTCTGTCTGTCTGTCCCGTTCCGTTCCATAGAAGAAAGTCAGTCATGCAACTCCAGACCAGTGTTGGGTGTAATAATGCTTTACTAAGTAACGCGTTACTGTAATTAAATTACTTATCCACTGAAAAAAGTAAAGTAAGGGATTACTGTTAATTTTTAGGTAATTTAATTACAGTTACTTATAAAGTATTTGCGTTACAGTTCTAAAATCAATATTGAATTTGAAATCTAAATTTATCGTCTAAAAGTAAAACTGAATGCAGCATCTTTAACCCTCTGCTCGTCAGAGCGTTCACTTGCAGTTTTTTTCTGATAAGAGACAAAAGGACCTAAAATACCCAGATACAGTTAAGACTAAAATCTATAAAGGTTCTAATTTTATTTGTTTACACTGACAATAACAATAAAACATTGTGCTTTTGTAAAATAAACAAAACAAACAGGGTGCTCTTTCTGCTGTTTTGGTCTCTGTTAACTTCTTTCTGAAACGCGTCACAAATTCTAACCGAAATTTGACGAATACTTGACACACAGACGTGAGAAATAGTCTATAGAATAGGATGCACGATAAATTGATGCCAGATTTAATGAGCATTTGTCCCCAGTAAAGCCGGGTCGTAATAAGATTCGCATGCGATTTATCGTGCAGCCCTACTATAGAACACTTTAAGTGTCTACTTTTAAACAAATCAATTCAAATCGAAAACGAATATTCTCTGATTATGTAATCTGTATAAAACTAAAGCAAGGTACAGTCTTTCCCGTCTCAGAGCTCATTATCTGCAGCCGTACCTGCGCACAAACGCCCTCATCACCTAGATACACAAAATAGATAACAAAAACAAAAATCAAGATTCATCTACTTGTCATTGTTTTTGGAAGAAGACTTGAGGAATAAACCGGAATTTATCTCAGAAGAACAGTGCAATCTGACACGTCTTTATTCAGCGGACGAGATCATTTCTGTAATTTATGCTTACTTACATTAGTTAACGTGTTATTTTTTTAAATAAACTTGAATGCATTTTACTAGTTGGGCTTTTCCTAAACTGTCTTGCCAAAATGTGTGAAAGTGAGTAAAATATGCTGAAATATGATATGGATTCATACAGTATATACAGGCACCTTGTTGGCTAACATATAGGCTAAATGTCGTATGAAATGAGGATGTAAATATTTTGCTATCATATAATAAAAATGAGATATAATACGATATAAAGTAATTTGAATGTTTACACTGCAGCATAATGAATTTTACAGTTTAGGAATGTTTAGATCAGTGTTTGATCTACTATCAGATATCGATGTTTATAGTGTGCTAAGCAATAATAATTTAGTTTATAAAATATCAGAATGTTGTTTATGAACTGTGTGGTAATGCAGACAACACATATGTGAATGAATGACAGTACAAAATCATGTTTTTTTTGTTAGGAGTGGACAAAATTAGTATTATTGACTGCTAATGTTGTATACATGTACAGTATGTCAGTGTGGATAATATGGTACTAATTGCTTTGAAAAAAATTTATGATACATGTAGGCCTACCCCTGGTTTCACAGACAAGGCTTAAAACTAGCCCTAGACTAAAATGTAAGTCTGAGCTGTTTTAACTGAAAGAAACTTGCACTGACATTCCTTAAAATATGTCAGTTCCATTGTTTTATCTCAAGATGCACCAGTAATGTTTTCTTCTGGGACATTTATAAAAGTTACTTAACTTTTCTTTTCTTAAGCTTTTTTGTTATTCAGATATTTTGCTGAGTAATTCTATTTGTTAACCAAAGAAGGTTAATTTTTTTTAAATTAAAATGCTAAGTATTAGTTTAGAAAGAAAGCTAAAAGGCTAAACTTTTCCATGTTTAACTCAAACTGAAAGAACTAAGTTTCATTTCTATGCATCAAGGTTTATAGGGATTTTATGAAGTAATTAACGATTCGAATAATTAAGTTACTTTTCAGATAGAGTAATTAGAAAAGTAATTTAAATACAGCATTGATGATGTAATTAGTAATTAATTACTTTTTTAAAGTAACTTACTCAACACTGCCCCAGACTTTACTGAATTCACCTCAGTGTGTCTGTATATGTTTCTATATAATGGCACACCGTATATGAGAGCTCTATAGAGTTGTACCGCAGGGATAGAGATGCACTTGTATAAGTCCAGGAAGGGAAAGGCCATGTCTGAATTAATGGTCAGCTCCGCAAACACTCAGTATCCCAAAGAGTACCGCTGCAGCAATCAGGCACAGGGTCCAGCAGACCAGTGAGATCACAGTGCCTCCATTTGTCCAGGCTCATGAGGTTAATGGCATTCTAGCGGAGACATCCTTACTTCTCTGGCTCTCTGACCTCTGAGGTGGAGGGAGGTCACCTGTGAGACAAACACATGCTGGTGAGGGATGACAACAGTCAAGGCTTGCTCAAGCAGTGGAAACTTTGAGGTGCCTGTTAAACAGTTGCATCTTTCTGCTTTGATTTTATTAGTGCTGGCCCGTTTGCTGGCATTTGCCTGTTAGGCGCAATACAAAGTAGAGTTTAGCTGTTTATGGTTACAAAACAACATTACAACTTGCCTTAATATGACATTTATGGAATATGTGGAGTATATAGTTATCAATTTATGGTCTGTGTGTACTGAATGGTGTATATGACTCAATACACAATGAGTTATGATTAACTCTAACACTTTCTATTCTATTTTAATTCTACTTTATCTATATTTATCTTCTTGTTTATTTTTCATTGTATATCTTTTTTTTATGAAAAAGAAAACTAACACTAGCTTTCTATTTTTTTCTATTCTATCTATTCGTTTTTCTTTGTGCGTGTGTGTATATGTGTGTGTGTATAATATACAGAGGCGGACAAAGTACTCAATTCTATTACTTGAGTGAAAGTACAGATACTGCTGGTCAAAACTTAGAATACATTACACCTACTGAATACAATACAGTGAAATCCTGTAAATACAGAGTGATAAGGAAGAAAAAAAAATCAAACCTGCTTTAAAACCCAGCAACACAACTGTAGATGTATAAATTTACAACAGCAACAATGCTTTAACAAAAAAGCAAAACAGCAAGACTTATTTGACATCAAAACTAGCATTTTAAATGCTGTCTAATCGCTCTAGCTGTACTTTAATGTCACACAAAGAACAGTCTGTGCAGTGCTGCTTCAAGTACAACACCTATTGTGTTTTATTAGGAGATCCACAACAGTTCTTCTGTAACTTTATAGGTAATATTTTCACGTACACAATTTAGCAAAATCAGACAATATTGTGTGTAATATAAACCACAATATTAACCTCTTATTATTGAATTGTTGTAAATAAAAATCACATTTGGAACTGATCAGTGTTCAAAAAATGCTGGGAAATAACTTCATGTAGCCCTACAAGAGTGATAACTGATAAACTGTCTGAAAAAAAAGAAAGCCACATTTTAGAGAAGAAAAAAAAATCACCCACTGACTTTCAAAGCTGCCACATAGTAACAACTTTCTACTTTGAGGACCTTGATAGAATGTAGTGGAGTGAAAAGTACAATATTTGTCTTTCAAATGTAGTGAAGTTAAAGTCATAAGTTCCCAGAAAAAATAATACTCAAGTAAAGTACAGATACTTAAAAAGTGTACTTAAGTGAAATACTCAAGTAAATGTACTTAGTTAATGTCCGCCTTCGTGTGATTTTTTTGTTTTTTTATTTATTATATAATTTAAAAAAAAACCTTGCTACGTTTACTGTGTTAGGCTAACCGAGACTTGTCCTTTGCAATTATATATTGTTGCTCTTTTGTTAGTTGACCGCTTTTATTGTCCTCATTTGCAAGTCGCTTTGAATAAAATGTAATGTAAAATGTAAATGTATATTTATAACTGCATCAAATGTGGCTCAACCATGAAAACTTTGGAGTGTTTGGTAATCACAATAAATAATTCATAATCAAGTTGAACGTATATGAAAGTATACTGACATTTCTATTTATTTTCAAAGCTCCAGATCAAGGTGTAACTTTCAATGAAAGTGAAAGTGATCAATGGTACATCTGATTCAGCTGTTCAAAACTGATTGGTTAGGGGAGAAGTGGTTAACAAGATTAGAGAAGTGAAAAAGACTCGCCTAGAATCCGTGCCAGACTCTGCAGGTAAACAGTCCCACCTGGACCTCAATCCAGACTGGTACAAATCTGATGCTTTTTAACCAGTGCAACCCACTCTGGCAGCTGGAAGATCATAAAACCAGGAGACAGAGAAAAAATGGCAGGGTTGCATCAGGAAAAGAAAGATGCAGAGAGAAAGGCAGGATGGGTTTAGATAAAGACATGGTCACGGAGAAAAAAACAGCCAATTTGCCCACACAGACCTGGATGTGCTGGTCCAGTGCTATAATGAAATGATGTTACGGTCGCTCTCTGGAAGGTTTCTAATGACACTTTTTGCCCTATTTTGTTGCTTTTCTTTGAAACAGCGTGTTTGCTTGTATTTTTTTGGGTAATAACCATATACGCATATTGCTGAAAACAATGGCGGACTGATGACAGCTCACTCAGGGCAGGTCTAAGACGCCAGTCCAGTCTGTGCTGAAACGCCACTGTCAAACTATCGTGGGAGGAGCCTGTTTTTGTGACATCATACAAACAGGCATCTGAGATCGGCTCGATTTGAAAAAGGGGTAAAGATTTTAGTAGATTAAAAAAAAAAAACTGGGTGGATTTTTATCATTATAGGGTGGTTGTGTACACACACTGCCAACACACACATTTAAGTTCAAACAACTTGTAAAAGTGCATGTAGCATCAGATGACCCCTTTAAGCAAGAGAACTACAGAAGCTAGCAATATGCTTGCTAGCACAAGCTATTGTTCTTTTTTTCTTCACGACATTCAGTAGATGTTGGGGACCAGGCAGTCTCATTGGGTTGCTACAGAAGCTCTGATGTTGCACTGCAGTTTGCTATACGGTAATTGGCCTTTAAAGGTTGCTTTGACTTGTATCTTTATTTCAGAGGGTTGAGAAGGTTATCTGCTATCTGGAGGGGCATCGAATGGAGCTCAAAGAGGGACTCTGGCGGTCGATGTGTGAGTGGTTTTGGCCACTTATTATAATAAAAGTCATACAGACGACCACACAGATGTGTTTGCGTCATGTTGTGGCTTAGCTCATGAATATTGATTAGGTTACACATAAATTATGTAATAGTGTGTTCTTATCAGTTATAGTAATGGACAAGCTATACATTCATAAAGGCCTTTACAGATCCCAAAAATTAGACTGAAGCCATAGTTCAATTCAGTTAAAGTTTATTTGTATAGCGCTTTTCACGATACAAATCGTTGCAAAGCAACTTTACATCAAATTAATTTTCTACAATATTTAGTGGTAGCTTATCATTGGTGACTGTCAGTTAATGTACATATGGCAGAAATGTACTGAAAAATCAATTAAAGACTTAATCAAACAGACGATGAACCCAAAACTAATAGCCTAGCCAGCACTTCTTGCTACATACATACTCAATCAACTTAGTGAGCGTTGTGGGTTAAAAAGTTCTGTATGTTGTTTCAGGGTTGGCATTACCTGAGGCCCATTGAGGGGTTGGCATCATCTCTTCGCAGGTGTTCTGGATCCAGACTGAAGCTTTTGTAAATCCTAGTTACATCCCGTGGCAAAAACAGAGAAAAAAATAGAGACATAATTCGCGTAGCTGCTGTTCCAACCAAGCAAATTGATTTCTTTAACCCAAACTAAAGAATAAAAATATGCATTTGATCAGATATAACTGAAGTAAAAGATTATGACTGCATTATTGAATGCTTGGTCAGAGATTCCTGTTAATCTGATTTTAAAGCAGGAGAGAGTGTGGTCTGAACCCCGAACGTAAATCAGGAATGGCTATTCCATATGTAAATATGAGGAGCCAATCGCAAAGTGCGCGGCTTACCACAATTTAGTACTCTTTGCTATCCTAGGTACTACAAAAAGTCCCGAGTTTTGCGACCTTAGGGAGCGTGATGGATTGGAGCGTGGTAGAAGACTAGTTAGGTTTGCAGGAGCTAAAACCCCCTGTAAGGGCCTGTTTAGACACTCTCTCTCTCTTTTAAGAAATGGTTCCAGATATGCCTCACCCCTCCTTTTTTTTCTCCCTCTCTCTCACTCTTCTATATATATAACGCATTCTCTCTGAATCCCCCCTTCTGTATCCATCTCTCTCTCTCTTGATATTATGTTTAAATATGTCTTACTCATATGCGAGGTATGCATGCTTAAATGTATACATTAGCTTCTCTTGGTTCAAATGTCCCAAATAGGGACATGATAGCTAGGAATGAGGTTTGTGATGAAACTCTGAAGACAGTTCAGCATTCTCCGCAAAAGTCTATTCCTAATATGTCCATGTTTTTCTGTACATGTGGCTGTTTTATATAAACACATGTTCTTGGCCAATATCCTATATGTATGTCATCTATATCCTCGTTGGTTGAAACTCCCCTCGACATATGCCTATAAAATATCTGTATTTCTATGAATAAATTGAAGTATTGAGGATACATTTGACTGTGTGTTTTCTTACTTCCCGGCCGTCTATCTACACTTTAAGTAACTGAGAATTCTTCAAGGTGGCAAAGAGAATTGACCTTGAGGGACCACATTGTTAGTCTTTATTAAGGGCCTTATAGGTAAGTAATAATATTTTGTAACTGATATGTAACTTAATATGTAGCCAGTGCAGAGACTGTAGAATTGAGGTAATATATCATATTTTCTTGACCTGGTAAGGACTCTAGCCGCTGCATTTTGGACCACCTGTAGCTTGTTTATTGAAGATGCAAGACAACCAGCTAGCAGTGCATTACAGTAGTTCAGTCTAGAGGTCATGAATGCATGATTTAGCTTTTCTGCATCAGAAACAGGTAAGATGTTTAGTAGCTTGGCAATGTTTATAAGATGGAAGAATGCTGTTTTTTTAACATGGGAAATATGATTTTCAAAATACAAGTTGCTATCTAATATAACACCCAAGATTTTTGACTGTAGAGGAAGTAACCGTGCATCCGTCTAGTTGCAAAATTGTAATCCAAGAGATTCTGTGTACTGTCTTTTGGTCCAATAAGTAATATAGCCAGTTGAGTAAGTTAAGTAAAGTATGAATATCATTGCATTAAATGCAAAACATAAAACCAATTGCCATCTGCAAGTAAAACAAAACCTTTTTAGATTTTCTTTTCAATTTTGACAATTAGAAAATACAGTACAATTTCTTATTACGAATATAATATACACTGCTGTTCAAAATTTTGCGATCAGTAGTATCTTTCAACATTGATAATAATAAATGTTTCTTAAGCAGCAAATCAGCTTATTAGAATGATTTCTGAAGGATCATGTGACACTGAAGACTGGAGTAATGATGCTCAGTAATAAATCACAGGAATAAATTACATTTTATAAAATTAAAATAGAAAACAGTTATTTCACATTGCAATAATAAGATGATAAGAGTTTAAGAAAATTATTTTAAATAGATTTTAAAAAAAATTACCCCAAATATTTAAAAGCTATTATATACACATTTTTGGGTGGGCTTGTGATTTTTTTTTATTTAAAATAATTACCACTTGGTGTGATATATGTTTTATATTTAATATGCACATAAAAATACATAATATTTTTAAGTACATCTTAAATGCCCAAATTGGTTTTGGGGACATTGTTTTACCTCATTACTGTGGGTTCTGCAATTTTTGTATTAAACCAGTTTGTCTCACCACGGGTTGTGCTTCCTGAACTTCCTTTGTGGGTGTGGAGGGAAAAAAGAGAGAGATTTGGGGAGGAAAGGAGAAAGGAAAGGAGATGAGCCTAGTATGTGACCTGGAGTAATGGTATAATATGTTTTCTGCAGGCTCTGTCAAGGTCCACTCGATATGTCAATGAGATAAAACTATGCTAGGTTGGAAGCAGAGTCTGCAGTGGACAGATAAAAGGCACTCCTGAGGTTTTTCGTCAGAGGCTGCTCACGTCCCATTGGCCGATTTGAGTGTTGCCCCTCCCTTCCTTCTCCCTGGGCCTCAGGAGTCCAATCCCTCCCACACAGGCCGAAAACCAGAGTGCAGGCAAACCCAAGGGGAGTGTTTTCTTTTGCCTTCAACTGCTGCAGACACCCCTCCATCCCTCCATTTTCTTTCTTCTTCTGAGGGAATGAGAGAAAGAGGCTTTAGCTGCTCTCTCCACACCAGTGTACATTTCAGTCAATGTCACTCAAATGCACTTCAAAGGAGACCATCCAGCCCCCAGAGAATCAGTGCGAAAGGTCCAGCTCAGCTAGGCTCCAGCTCTCCACACACCCCACTAACAGGTCTGTTTGGGTCTTGAGAGCTCTAGGGCTTGTGCCAGGACAAAAACAATTTGTTTTCAGGTTGTTTTCACATTGATTGGATTTCTTGGTGGAAACCAAAGTTCAGTTCAGTCCCCCCTTCACTTGTCCTGAGGGTGTGCTTTCACACTGTATTATTTGGAGCATTTGGGCAAATTCAAAACAATTGGCTCTCTTTCAGTATAGGCTTGAATTTGAATTGATATAGGCTTGTCCCACAGGATTCTGAAATGGACTGAGAGGAAGAGGAATTTCATTTCTCCTAAACAAGTTTTTGTGTCATACTAAAAAATTACATAATTATGCCTATTTATTCCCTGATATGTAGAATACTGTATTTTTTCTTAATTCATTAAGACATATTTATGTATATGCCGTTATAAAGCTTGAGATTAGCATTTTTTTATTAAGCAAGAACACATTAAATTGACAGTTAAGACATTAATAATGTTACAAAAGATTTCTATTTTAATTAATGCTGTTGTTTTGAACTTTCTATTTATTGAAAAATATCACAGTTTCTATATTAAGCAGCACAACTCTTTTCAACATTGGTAATAATAATAAATATTCATGTAAATTATTTAACTATATTTACTTTATATAATAAAATAATGTTGAAGCCACAAGTCAGCAGTTTATTAGAGTGATTTCTGAAGAATCATTTGAGACTAAAGACTGGACAACACTGCCATCACATTTTTAAATATATTAAAATAGAAACAGTTATTTAAAATTGGGGGGGGTAGCATTTTACAATATTACTGTTTTAAATGTGTGTGTGTGTGTGTGTGTTCAAGTTTGCTACCATATGTATGTGTTGTGTTTATGGGTAGTTTATCTTGAAAAATTACATTTTGACATTTTTTAGAATACACTTTTATTTTATTCCATTTTAATTTTAACATTTGAATATGAATTCTGCATTCTATAGATCAATTCAAATTAAAAGCGAAGTCCTCAGCTGAGTTCAGCATGGTGCCCATTGCTGATTATTGGCTTTGAACATCTTGTATTCTCTAGAGAGTCTATAGTGTACAGTACTGGTACAGAGGACAATTTAGTATTCAGGAGAGGTTCTTGGGAACTTTGAGTTCTTTTAGAATGGAGTCTACAATAATAAATTGATGGTTCCTGGGAGCTGCCCACAATCTTACGCCAACAGTCTTAACATTACGGAATCTCGATTTTACACGCATAGCGAATACACAGATTGCTGATAAAAATGTATGTGGATTGATGTGGAAAAAGCCCACTACAGATAGCAGTCACAATGACAAGCTTTCCCAGCAGCACTGAGTGTGCTGTGACATCTTCATTAGATCAGAATCAGAATCAGAATGAGCTTTATTGCCAGGTATGTTTACACATACAAGGAATTTGTTTTCGTGACAGAAGCTTCCACAGTGTAACAGAATGACAGTGATAGAACAAAAAACACAGATAATAAAAATAAAAATAGAACAAGTAAAACAAGATGGTTATTAATGATGAGACGCCTCTGCCAATAGCCCTTGTATGGACGGCAGCTGTGGACCCCCATTTCTGACTCTATTGATCAAATACAGTCAGACACAATGTTACTATAAAATGTTGTGCAAAAACCATCCATCCATCCATCCATCCATCCATCCCTGGCATGATTGTCAAAAAGGAAGACAAGGGGAAAGCTTCTGAAACTTAAGAATGAAGAAAAAAAAGTTACAGTGATAGCTCGTTAATTTCATTACTCCAAAACAAGTTTTTGTGTCATACTAAAAAATTACATTATTATGCCTATAACTATTTATGCCTATTTATTCTCTCGCTCTATATTTGTCTGTCATTCTATGTATCTTTTGCTCTGTATCTGTTTATCTTTCGATCCATTGCTCTATATACCGCTATATTGACACCGCTATATCGAGTAATAGCTCGTTAATAAGCTTACAGACTTACAGACAACCCTGTTAGCGCATCTCAGAGCTTAGACATATACAATAAAATGATGCAACCCTGTGACATATCATGATAATGACGTGCTCTTTCTCTTCTCTCTATCTGTCAGTCATAATAAATCCATGATTTGTTAACTGCTTAGCAAAACTTGCCCTAAAACAAGACGATGTAGACACTTCTAAATCATTTTGGTTATCTTCTTCCTGTTGGCGGAAAATCTGTCTGTCCCCTTTTTTTCTGCACATCCATCATGAGGATGAAATATGGAGAGTGCATTTGTTTCCCTGTCAGAAGAGAAGATAGTGTTTGCTTAGGCTTGACGTGTTTGTATAAAAGCTACTGATTGCTTCATTGAAACAGTCCTGTGATTTTATGGGTGTAAATAAATTCAAAGTTGTATTATGCAGTGAAATGAAGTATACAAGCATATGGATGCACTATATTTGTTGTCAAAACACTAATTTATATCCCATTGACTGTAACATTTCTCCTGGAACTTTGCCTGTTTGGGAAATAACAGGAAAATCCACTATTTTTGTGCCTGCATGCATGTAGTTAAAATGTCAGAACACATTTTTATTTGTTTAAATATCAAAATTTGATTAACTTTTTGATTAAATACCAAATATTAGGGCTACATTGTAGTATCTTCTGACTTTTTTCTCATGTGGCCGAAAGCTGAATATGTTTGCTATCAGAATGCTTTATTGGCCAGTGTGAAAATATGGTTGATTCAGTGATCTCATATTTATTTATATGCTGCAGCAAAAAGTCTCTAGTTTGCAGTAGTACATTACATAGAGTAGAAGTAAAAGTTTTCAGAGAATGTCTTATTACTTTGTGTTCGCATGGAACTACTGTAGGTTCAAGTCCGGTCAAGTCCTGAATCCATTCTTCTCTGTTTTCTTCCACTGACTTCTCTATACCTATTTCCTGTACATTAGACAGGCAAAAAAATCCCATAAATAATAATAATAATAATAATAAAACTGATTTATTTAGAAGGAGCGTTGGCGGGTGCCATAGGAGCAAATTATGTATAATGATCTCATGGGACCAAACTGCTAGCTTTCAAAAATACACTGTTGAGAAATATCCCAGCACCATAGTAATTTAGTCCAACAACCATCCTCATTTGTTCACAGTTTATAGGATCACCAAGTTGTGTTCTCAGCCTTGTGGGTTTTCTGCAGTACCAAACCTCTTTATATAAGAGCTATAAAATCGCAATGTTATGTCGCATCGGAAAAGGTGAAACGTTTTGGAGAGCCTTGTGGTTATCAGAAATCTTTTGGTTCTTTTGGATCACTAAAGACTAAACTGAACTTTTTAGCATCTGTAGAATAACTAAAAACGGGTTCTTTGTGGAAGCATGTTTCCCCTACGGGTTTCATCTCAGAATTCTGACTTTTTCCTCACAATTCTAACTTTTTTTCTCACAATTCTAACTTTTTTTTCTTTGCAAATCTTAGTTTTTACATCTCACGTTTCTGCCTTTTGTTTTTTTTTTCTCTTTCCGAATTTTGAGTTTACATCTCAGTTATAAATTGTGAGTTTATGTTTTGTAATTCTGTTTATATCTCACAATTATGAAACATGTATCAGGGCTTGCAAAATTTCTAAATCACTGGTAGCCCTTCGGGCAGACATTCTTCAAATTTTGGTAGCCCAAAATGACTATTAAGTAGCGCCCCAAAAAAAAAAAAAAAAAAAAGACATCGACTGACCTTCACTGCGGATAAATCAGCATGATTAAAAACTTCAGTGATTGCTTTTTTTCTTCAAATAACAAGTCAAGAGAGTAGGGGTGCAACGGATCACAAAACCCACGGCTCGGATCATATTGCATTATCACATCAGATTTTGAGTAACAGATCAGGTCATTTTGCGATGAGCAAAAAAAAAAAAGGTTCTTTATTGTTTAAATAACACAATAATTCTTTGATGCCACAACAGCAAACCTAGTAAGCATTAGGGATTTACCGTTTCACCAACTCACTTGTGAATCTATTTCACGATACTGATTTCACAATACACTTTTCCGCCTCAACAATTTCTTTTTACCAATGAAGATTTAAGACAAGTATAAATTTGGGAAAACAAAAAAAAAGGTGTCCTTTTATTATTTTTATTATTGGCTGTTGCATTTTTTTTTTTTTGCTTTTTCTCCATTTAAATCACAGGCACACACACGTGCATTTTAATCACGATCCAAACAAAGATGCTAAATACATGTTATTTAGATTGCAATTAGATTGCATAATTTCGAAATTTGAAGCAAAAACAGAATGTTTTGATTTTAGCTTTGTGAATGAGATGCAAATGTCCTCACCTCTGACAGCAGGGTGCTCTTTTGGACAGCAGGTGGTTATAAGGCTGGGCTACACCGACCATTAAGGACCGAATGCACGGAGTCCATGATGCCACTAGATTTCTTTCCAAAACCACTTTTACTTTCACTTCAGACATACCTATTGCTTTATACGAGATACTTTGCCGATCAACTATGATCCGTTTTACCCCTACATGCTAGTGAACAACGCAAATCAAGGAAAGAATTTTATATCCCTGTTCAAGATAGTCAGTCGGGCAGGGTGGTGAAACATTTTGGTATAGCCCGAATGGAAAACACAATAGTGGCCACAATAATAACACAATAGTCCCGGGGGATGTCGGGCTAGCGATTTTGCGAGCCCTGTGTATATCTCTGTTTATATCTCTCAAAAAAAAACATCTAATTGTGATATAAATTCAGAATTGTGAGATAAAAAGTTGCAATTCCTTTTTTATTTTGTGTGGAAACAAGCTCCATAGTTCTTTAAGCCAGTTTGACCTATTTTATTAATTATATTTGCTTGTAACTAAATTCTGGATATTTTGACCTTTGATTGTTTTTTTTGTTTTTTTTGTTGCCTGATTGTTTTTTCCTCAAGGTCCTTTGGCTGAGTTATTTGCATTGCAAGGTTTTTTTTTAAACTATTTACCAAACCACAGCGAGGGCGACAATAAACCTGGCATAGAAAGACCATATTACATACAAATGTGCGTCTGAAGTTCGCGACTAATGTTTGTGTTATGAGGACTGAATCTTCTGTCTGGCAAGTCCAAAAATTAAATCCAGCAAAACCTTTTGAATTGTGCATATTGGCTTGTGTTTGGCAAGCTACTATTAGTTAACTCTTGTGAGATGCGACACTTTCTTGTTACTTGTTTATTCCAAGCCAGGCAACCAGCCAACAAACAAGTAAAAAGAAAGTGTCCTGCATATCCAAGAGTTCAACTAATAGTTACGCTTGCCAAACACAAGCAATATGCACAATCTCAAAAGGTTTTGGCTGGATTTATTTTTGGACTTGCAAAACAAATCATTATTTAATTCAGCGCATTTTTACAACCCTATTACCCACAATAAACCTGGCATGACCATTTAAATAAAAATCGCTGAATTAAATAATGATTTGTTTTGCAAGTCCAAAAATAAATCCAGCCAAAACCTTTTGAGATTGTGCATATTGCTTGTGTTTGGCAAGCGTAACTATTAGTTGAACTCTTGGATATGCAGGACACTTTCTTTTTACTTGTTTGTTGGCTGGTTGCCTGGCTTGGAATAAACAAAAATTTTTCCATCTCTACTAGTGCATTTTAACTTAAATTGTCCAGAAACCGTGCACGAGGAGTAATATGTCAGAGTGTTTTTTTCTGGTTTGAGCACGTCTTCTGAGACTTCTGGGAAAAGAGACTAACCAAGGTTTCGTTTTCTCAGCTGGAAGGCTCCATTTCCCCTCCTCTGTCAATCTTCTAAAGCTTGTTTTGGTATTCCTTGCATTGCGTCTCCACTAGGACCACAAGAAAATGTGAGCCAGAGCAGCATATGGTCCACTAAATAAGTGGGGAGGAGTTTCATGTAGAAATGTGCTGTGCTGCCAATAAATATGACGTGGTTAACCATGTAGTTCATTCTGACACAGTGCTTAACATGGGCTGGTGCACAGTGAAGAGACGACAACAGATGTTTAGGATACAACACCTTCCTCAGATGAAACGGTGCTGCCTCAGTTACTTTACTCCCATTAAACATCAACAGTTAAGAGCAATTAGGATGGAGGCTCAAATAAATACCAAGGTAGTGCCCGAAATGAGATGATTATAGTCTAATTGCTATGATATATTATTCTTATTAGAGAGCTATTACGTGTAGTTAATTCACAGTAAATTGAGGATTATGGGTCTGCTCCTTTTGTATAGATTTCTCGCTGTGTGTTGGTAAAGGAATTTCGCTAAAATGGCTAATGAAAGCTTTCAGAGGAAAATGGACTGATTTTTCATGCACTAATGTGTGAATTTTTCCACAAAATATAGCGATGGAGTGGATATAAAAACATGCATAAAATACCCATTTCTAATTTTCTCGCTGCTTAAATAGTGTCCTTTGGCTCTGAATTTTACAAGTGAGTGCTGATCAAAAGAGTTTGAGTCAAATGAAGCATCAAAGATTTCCTTTGTTGTTCTCTGGATTACAAGCAGAGGAAGTGAGTCGGAAAGGACACATACTGGAATGTCACATGTAATCTTCTGTGGTGTCTTTGGTGTGTGTTGGCAGCAGGATTAGTCAGCAGTGTTATGTTTTATGTCGATGTGAGATATCTGTCTTATAATTGTGTGTATACATTGTTAAATAGTCTACATAGTGTTTTGTACCTAGAGAGGAAGGCATTTAACCTCATCAGGGGTTGATTTAACATGTCAACAATGTTTTGTTAGAGTGTCTTCAGTGCATGCTTTCCATGTTGTGATGACCTTAAGATTGAAACAACATATTTGAAAGGAACTTAATGGATCCATTGGGTTTAAATTAGATTGTAAAAAGTCTGTAATTTTGTATTATGTGTAGTAAGTGTCTATATATTGTATTATATATTGATACAGTTAAAATATTTATGATGATGATTTATTGCTTTTGTTGTTATTATTGTTATTGTTATTTATTTTGTAATTAGGTGATATGATATTTGTACAATTATAATATTATTAATCATTTCAATAGTTTTATTAATTTGAAAATGAAATGAAATCTACAGTTATAATATTTTTATAAATGATTGCGTTGTTGTTGTTATTTTACTTATATCATTTCCTTATGACAAAATATTTATACAATTATAACGAATTAACTTAAAATACTTTATATATTTAATTTATTTTGTTATTTAAGAAATATGACATTTATACAGTTATAATATTACTGGATAACTAATTGGTTTTTTATTTTATAATAAATTTTATTATTAGGCAATGATGTGATATTCATAGTTATAATATTTATTATTATTATTATGTGATTAGGCAGTTGTATTTATACAGTTATAATATTATTAATAATTACTTTATTACATTACATTTTTTTGTGATCTTGGTTATGTCAAAAGTCATTTGACTATAGATAAATAAACCCTGATGAATTCTAATAAATGTGGTCAATTTTGATTGCACATGAAGGGATAGTTCATCCCAAAGAGTTATACTCTGTCATCATTTACTCACCTTCATATTGTTCCAAACCTGTAGGAGTAACAAAATTCCATTGAATAAAGGAAGACGGCTTTATTCAATTTAGTCAATACCAGACTTCTGAAGCCATACACTAGCTTTGTTTGAGAAGAGTTATTGGCTTAAAGTCTTTCTTTACACCATAGCTTTCAAATCCCATTTGAATTTTCCTTTATCCACATATCAAAGGTCTTGGATATAGCATCATATAAGATTGTATAGTTATTTCTGTTTGTTTGTTGTGTAGTTGCCCCAGCATTTGACCATGATGGTCATATCTGACCTGTGCTGATTCAGATCAGAGATTCACAGTCTGCAAAAATTGCAACTCGGATACATTTTCCGCAAACCTTGCAACCGAGCGATTCAGCGTGGCCAAATTAGCCATACCTCATTGGCCCGAGCATACGCTCGTGATATGATCTGTGTCTGTAAGAGGGGGCTATTAGGTGCATGGTGCACCCCGCTGACTCCGGGCACTGAACGCTGCTTATCTCACCATCCATTTCATCCTGCTTACTTCACATCCACAGTCTGCCAAAAGAGCCATGATTGCATCTTAATCATAAAGCAAACTCGGGGATGGAGCGGGAATGACAGGCACTGTTAAAGTGCCTTCGGCTATTCCCGGCACCCACATTATAAATGGCTGCGGAAAAATGTGTGCGTTCGCTCCCTCGCCGGCTCTATTTACATCACATATCTCTAAGTCATCACTGTCTCAGTAATCACTGTCTCAGTAATGGAGATATCAGAGCATCAGTATAAGCAGACTTTCCTCACTCGACATTGCATGCCAACTTGGGCGCTCTGGTGCTCTGCTTCTAGCGGCATGAGGGACAAGGAGAGAGAGAGTAAAAAAAAGAGGAATGGAGGAAGAAAGAGGAAGTTGGTTCAATCAAGCTCCTCATCAATTATTAAAAGCAAAGTCACTATAGTAAACAGCTAAAGGACTTAGGATGTATATGAAACAGTTAGAGCTGGTGCAATGCTTGGTCTCGGGGAAGTACTGATTCATTTTGACCTCAATCCTCTAAAGCATCTGCTTGATTTTTTTCTTTCACAGGCTAATCTGCAGTCTTGCTAACAGCGCAATGTCTGCTCTCAAAAGTGTGTTTGTGACGGGCAAGGAAACATTGTGTTTAGATGAATCTGCTCTGGCTTTCTTTGTTTGACTAGCATAGCAATTAGCATGTGAACACTGAAGGGACAATACACAAAATTAAATTAATCTTCGCTAAATTCCATCTTAAAAACATCACAGATCAATCTTAGTTTTAGCCCACTGAAAAACTACCTTTTAATGAGTCTTTTTAAAACTTGTTTTTCCAAGTAAAATTTTGTAACATAAACAGGTTGAATTTACTTGAGAATAAATTAATCTATGCTGCACACTTGTTTACATAGATTCTGTCTTGAATATAAGAGCAATTTGTCTTACTGTCATGTTTTTTTCGCTTGTTTTTAATTTGTTTATACTTAAAGCAAGCATAAAATCTGTCAGTGCCATAAGACAAAATACACCTTTTAGTAAAAGTACTGAAATATCTGAAAATTAGTCTTATCTTGCTTCTCCAATATATGTAAGATTTTGCAATGCAACTGTTACCATTTTTCATTTTCTCAGCAGTTTTTCTAATGTACATCTATGTATCTAGTATCTGTGTGTCTGGAGAATTTTACAGAATGTTTATATATGTATAAGTATGTCATATATGTCAAATCTATCTCGGGCTCATTGGAAAAATTTACCTGTGGCAGAATTTATGCAAAATGATATTAGGTTGTTTCTTGCTTGTTTTGCAACACTTTTAAAGTGAAATATCCAGTGAATGGTGCTAAAATCATGTTTAGCTTTGTCTGAAACAGATGAATGTGAATCTGGCAAGGTTTTATAACACTGTCTGTTGTACATAGCAGGGCAGTTGGGAAATTAAATGTCTGGTTAGTGGCGCTCACAGGTTAATGCTTTATTGAGTTTAAAAATACAGTAATGTGCCACCATCACTAAACACTTCCCTAAACCTAACCGATAGTGTTAACAAAAGCAAACGACTTGTTGAAACAAGTCTTTTGAACTCTCCGATGCACATGCAATGCTATACCAGGTGCGCTACCGAGCAAGTTTACTATGTCAGAAAAGCCATACATATGGACCTGATTATGTGATGCAACATCAAATTGTATAAGTTTACAAATAATGATAAAATGATAAAAGTGTTTTGAGGTCATAACATAGTATTGTGCAATGAAGCGTGCAAAAATAAGTCTAATTTGTAATCTGTTATCATAATTTGTGTTAACAAAAACACAAGTTATTGGTGTTTTATGGCCATGCCAGGTGTTTTACTGTTCATTTCAGCTGGAAATTGCAGTGAACTGTATGTTTTTGGGGTTTTGCAAAAATGTAGGTAGATGCACTTTTTTCCAATAAGCTTAGGTTGCGACACAAGGCACCAAGCACTGTTTTCCCTTTTCCAAATCTATAAATACATCAAAAAAAGTAAATGCTGTGAATTAAACTACTAACATTTGCTCCAAGATGAAGTAATGATAATAGCATTTCATTTTTATGCGTTGATTCAGGTCAAAGTAGAGGTGATAAAGCTGGAGTTTGAGTTCACATATAGTGAGTGTGTTGACTATTGCTTTATTCACTTACACTACATTTATCACTTCTAATCACTTTCAAAACAAGGTTTCTTTTCAACTGAATTTAGATTACATTGAATTGTTTTTTTCTTGCTCAGTATTTTTGTCAATTTACAAATATCTAAGCATGCTTAAATCAAGATACATTTACTTGAAGCAAAATTACTTAGGATATTAAGTATTCTGAAAAATGTATCATAAATAGTTGCTTTCCAGTATAAATTTATATATTTGTACTAGATAAGACAAAATTTTACATTTTAATATTTTAATATTTACTAGTTAAGCAATAGGAGTGTCCATTTTCCCAGTTTGATTTCCTGCTTTGAGACTTCATTTACATGCTTTATTTGGTTTCTTATAGCCAGATACTTCTAATCTGGCCTTCATGTTGGATAGTGCTTTCTATACTATTGAAAGAGAGACTCTTCAAGCAATCTCAAATGAATTAATGGCCTCTTCTTTGCATTCTCCATTATCGTCATTGGGTTAAACTGAGCCTTTGGGGGCTGTATGGGTCATGGTGTACGGATTCCTGGTCAGGGATGAGAAGGGCAGGTGCAGGCTAAAATTTCATGCATGAGAGGCCAAGGGAACAAGGGCAGTAGATGGGAAAGACCACTCATTTTCAATCAGGTGCTGTTTCTATGTATAAAGTAGGAAGGATAGTGCTAAGAGGCCCATCACACCACCAAGAATTATTCATTCGGTGTCAGCGAGGCTCATTAGCACCATGCTAAATAGGTCATGCTGTGTAGAGTTCTCTGACCTTCCTTTGCCGACGCCGCCATGCCCTCTTAGGGTTCTGCGCTGAGGCTCTGAGGTCTTATATCACTGAGACAGTAAGGCTGAACTAGCATGTGAACTGACGAAGAGGTGATATAGCTAGATATAGTTCAAACTAAGAGGAGGTCTTTCCCTTCATGATGATATAGACCTTAGTCAGAGTAGATGGCATATGTAATTTGATGTGAATGAAAGAAGGGCTGTGAGCCCGTGTTGGCTTGCTGGCTTTAACTGGTCATTGCCTGGTCTGTTGATTGGTTTTAGTGACGTTTTGGATCTTTTTTTAGCTTGTCAGGCTAGAGGACCAATTTAAACCTGCTATAACCAGGTTAATCCAATAAGCATAGACTGGTTTAGGCTGATTTTAATATTATTTTTCATAAGGGAAGTATAGTCTGTTCAAAGTATGGTTCTGTTGTGTATAGATTTTTCAGACAAAATATCAGGAAAAATGTGCACAATCCATTTTATTTCTAATCTTAGGTATTTGTGGGTGAATCTTTTTTTTTTTTAGCAAAACAATGTGACTTTATTTGATTTTATCCATTAGGGATGGATTCAGTTTGGCAATGGATTTGATCAGTTTTGATTTAATGTTAGACTTTTTAAAAATGCCTTACCACTGTAATGACATATCATTTATTCATTATTAATTTGTAATTGTAGGGAATTAATGATTATTACTACATTCAGGTTTTGCGAGGACTCGGATCTGAATGTCCCAAGTCCACCTGATTAAACTGATTTCAAATTTGTTAGTTTGCACTTTAAATCCAGGGTCGTCCAGCGAGCCGGTGATTCTTAGTATCTTTTAACAAATTAAATATGTGTTTTCCTGGCCACGGTCAACACAATTATGATTATTTGTAAGCTCTTAACAGAGGTAATTATTATAAGTAAGCTACGAGCTAAGTAGCAAGGGATCTTTTTGGCAACAGTTTTAACCTTGAAATTATATGACCCCCAGAAGCTCCTTCTTTATAAATGAAACATGAATTTTATTAGCTAATCTAGATTACATAAAAACCTAACTAAAACATACACATACACACACATACACACAAAGATTCAAGGAAATGAGTCAACGGAGTTGCATGAAGTTTTCAAAGTCCTAACTCGTTTTCGCGAGTGGTTTTAAATTCAGCCTGGGAGAAACACCAAGTGGAGATGTCTATCTTTATGCAACTCATCAACCCGTTCAACACCGATGTCAGCAATAGAGTTTTGTTTGTACTTGCGTTTTGCTTAGTTGACAGCTGAACGCTGAGAGGTAGCGGTTTCCTTCCGTCTCTGACGCGCTGGAGGGGAATCCGTTGCTGATTGGCTGTTGATCTGGCCGCCGGAATGACATTTGGATACTGTCTTTTGGGTGATCCGCCGTTGATTGGTTTTGTTTCTTGATGACGCAGAGGCTTGACCAGTTCTACTAAAGGTCTGAGTTTCAAGCTTAGTTCTTTGAAGATCGCGAAGTTTCACTGAAGTGTTTGAGTTCTTAGATGGTCTCGTGGGGCGCTTTGTCGCGCTCACCAAAAGGAAAGCCAGACGTCTTGATCGGGTAAAGCCAAAGCCCGAATCTGTGTTGCAGTGGGGTTTTGATCCGCGGCGTAAGTCCATCCCACAGGTCGCTGTTCCAATCAGATAGTGGCTGCTGGGCTTAGCCACGCCCTGTGTGGTTCCTTTATCATGTACGTCACAAGTTGGGCTCCACTTCCGTGGAGAAATGTCTTTGCAGGGTTTAATAACTTCTATAAGGTGTCGTCCAACATGTTCGTCCATGTTCAAAATAAAACATTTTCATCCATACCAAGGTTACTTAAATATCATGACCATTCCTACAAGCCTAAACTTCGCATATCTGGCATACACGGAATACCTTTAATCACTTTATCTATAAAAAGGGTTATAAAACATCGATTAATACTTCATAGGTTACAATAACACTCAGCTGAATCTAGGTATTCGGGAGTATATTGCTCCGATACTTTCAAATGATTTTCACTGATTGTCTTCTGAATTGTCTGTGTACATTCTGTTTCTTTGGAATTCAAAGGAAGTAAGGGTTTCGGTCATGTGGGAAGCTGGTGGTCGAAAGTCATGCTGTATAAACCTCGTGTTCGTGGGCCTGAGGGCATCAGTTAATTTACTCATCCTTTTCCTGCTGGATATACTAGTTCTATACATTCGCGATCACGAGGTATCCATATGTCGTGAAAGGGCTTTTTTAGTCCTGATACCAAAGGTAGCTTTGTTGTCTCCTGATCGAATTAGTTTTGATCTCATGAGTTGATGATTTCACCATACTGACAGGACATAGACCCAGAATATGGGACTCATGTGCTGGGTGATTTAGCAAATCTCGTGATGGCTGATATCAGTGTCCGTTCATAGTTAGAAATCCCTACACCACACATTATAAAATCTCTGGATAACACAAGTTGTAAAATTTAGATAGGACTAGAACTGTATTTCTGTCTTTCACAGCTATACTATATTACGTAACTATATTACGTCAAATTATTTTCTGACTAAAGTCAGAAGTGATTTGTTATTATGACTGACCTCTGTGAACTTTTTTTATTGTTTTTGCTTAACTCAAGCAACCCTAAGAGTTTGTTGTACTTGCGTGAATGTCAGAGAATTTCAACGGTAAGGGCTCAGTTTGTGCAGATATGATTTTAGGCTCAGTTTGCTTAAATTCAGTTTGCATTAGACTTGATATGATGCCCTTGAGATATGGTAAAATAGGCAATAACTTCAAAATTCATTACCCATAGTTCTCAGGGCTCTACAATCACTCTTGATTATTTCAGCAAGCACTCAAGTCACGGCTGAAGAAGTACTGAAGTAAATGCCAGTGTGGGCAGCTCTACCGAGTGTATTTTAGTATGTGCGCATTTTTGAATGTGTATGGGTATTCATACATTTTCTTCTGACAGCTGACAGTGGATGCTGAGCTCTACACCATCAGCAGAACGTTTGAAAGGCCTGAGCAGCTCCCACCATCTGAGTGCCAAAAGCCCAGCTGTTATTAAGGAACTGCAGGCCATGCTGTGGATTCCTGCTTACACTGTTTTCAGCGCTGCACTGTACTGCTTCTCAGCGCTTTTTACTGAACTTTACTGAACCGTCTCTTTTCTTTTTTTCTTCTTCTCCATCTCTGTAGCCTGTTTAAATCAGCAGTGAAGCTCTCCAGGTCGAGCTGTTGGCCCCACTGGGACTCTTTCGTTCCCTGAAGAGAGGCAGTGCACATGAGAAAAATGTATGACATAGAAACATGGAGACTCCCTTAAAGATGATTTAACCACAAGAGGATAGAACAGACAGAAAACCCAACTTGAATGAAGAGGTTGCATCAGAGAGGAAATCACATGAAACTTTCTATTGTTCTAGAAGAGGAGCATTTTGAATATCAGAAGTGTCTTTTCTCAAAATAGTTTGCACACTAATTCTATTTGGACACACATGAACTTACACACTTTCCCTTTTAAGAAACTCTTCACATTCTGTTCTCTGTAGTTCCTTTTGCTCTGTTTTCAAACTAACTTTATTATTACTTTTAGGTTTTATCCTAAAGTATTAAACTTCAGCATATAACTTGTTCTGCATCACTTGTATTATGGTCATGAACCTCAAATTGTGCATCTTAAAGAAAGCCAACAATCAGACTTAGGATTTTCCAGGTGGAAAGTTAAACGAGCCAAAAGATAAAATTAGACTAAAGGACGAACTCATGAACATCATGGGTGACTTAAAATGGTTATTTCACACTTTTTGACACATGCTTAAAATGCACACTCTTGTTATTTATTTTTATTTATTTATAAAGTTATTTTATGTTTACTGTACTACGGAATTAGGATGTAAATATAATATAATAAGAATAAATCATATAGCATGTTTAATTTGATAATAAAAAGGGTTGCATTTCTAATTATAATTAGAATCAGAAAATAAGTGCAATTTGAATTACTTTATAAGGTGTTTCTTTCATTTTTTACCACATTAAGCATGATGTATGTATGTATTTTAATTTTATCCATCTAATTTAGGGAATCGGTTCATTTGGAGTGGATAATAATAATAATAATAATTACAATAATAATATTTAGTGATTGATTGCAAAATGTTAGGACTTTTGATGGTATTAATATATTTGGAATGGCTTCAGTTTGGCTATTATTTTATTTTATTATTTTCATTTCATTTAATTTCTTTTTTTTGGGGTGGGGTGTCACTACACTGCAATTCTCTATTTTTCAGGGTTTTGATCTTTTAGTGTACAGTATAGTATACAAAAGGGAAAGTGTACGATTTCTTGGATTTCTTGTGGATTTCTTCACTGACATGCAAAATAAGCATTATATGATCACAAATACTTGGTTTGAAAAAGTTTCTGAACAGTCATGTGTCATCTGAAATCTGTAACTCTTGTGAATTTCCAAATGTCCTTGCAGCTTTGAACTGGGATGTCATGTCCTGCCATGTCTGATGGTTCAACATAGTGCCATGCTGTTCTTGGAAGGACGTGCACATCTACGAGCCAGAGATCCTTAGTATGTGAGAAGTGCAAAATAACTAACATCAATTCTTCACAGTGCCTTTTAATACTGCAATTATGAACCATCTGTCTCTTCTACATTTTTCATGAGCAAACAGCTGCTACGCTCATCCACTTCCAAGTCATTCTCCTGCATCTTTAAATGCATTCTCCACTCAGGCTCCTCGGATAAAAACTTTCACAAGCACCTGCGCTAACGATGCATAAAGCCTCCGGTTCAGCCAAATTACCTCACATTCGACTCGCTGATGCATTGTGGGTAATGAAACGGTGGTCACATCTGGGCCCGGTCGTGTTTATATGGCGTGCTTGAATATATACATGTTATAAAACTTCTCTTTGTTCGATGGCCCGGGTTCAGAGAGCCGGACGCCTGTGGTGTGACACAGCTGAGTCTCTATAGCATGGCCTGTTAAGAGACAGACTTCTCATTAGTGCTGTCTGCTCCTTTGGTAGCGGGAGCCATGCTGGTCGCGCCATCTGTAGAGGGAGGGAGGGAACGAGAGAGATAATTGCAGACAGAGACAAACCGAGAGGTCGATCGAGAGAATGTAAATTTTTTTCATTGCTAAACTGGTGGGAAAAGGGCCCTCAGCCTGGTTGGGTCTCTTTTGCAGGCCTCTTGCCACACTCATATCTGCCCGGGGAACAATTAGAGGAAGTGAGACGCTCATGAGTGGTCCAGCGTTGTGTCCCCAAAGTGTCAACAGAATGCTCATTATGCTCAATGCTCCTGTTCGCTTCCTGACATTGGCGCTGCAGACAGAGGAAAAGGGGTGTCGAGGAGACAAGACAAGGAATTTCAATGAAACTGACTCGCGAGATCAAAGTTTCTTATTTCTCTCTTTCAGTGAGAAGTGGCAGTGTTCGTTTTTTAAGCACAGTGTTTCTTTCATGTGTACTCTCAAGCGGTGCGCAGCTGCGGCAGCCAATCAGCTTTGGAGTTCTGCGGCCCAGAGGGCTCATGGGAGGAGAACTGTCTGCTTGTCTTCACTCTTCGCTAATACAGAACCACGGCTGATCCAGCATCACTCCCCGTTTCTCTTTTTTACCTCGGCCGGTGGACATGGGCATCTGGCGAGCGCTACAGGAGACAGGCTTTATGGAGTGTTGAATGGGCATCTAATGGTGACGTTCTGCCGTCTCAATTTTACCTGCACTCAGCCACTCTTACTTAAAGACCCTTAAAGATGCACTCTTGCTTAGAACTACAGTGCTTTTAATACCAGTTTCCTCTGTGCACCAGCTATATGAGAAACACATTAGATTGCTTCGCTTTGCTCACTGCAATGGGAGATACGTCATCAATAATTTATAAATGTGTTCATTTACTCTGCTTTTGCTTAACCAGCCATAGAGAGAGCCAAAGGAACAAGGCAATATTGCTAAGGAGCTATTTTTAAAACCCTCTGATAGTGATGGCTTTGCGCTGCGGGAGCTTGACGTGTCTTGCGCTCCTTGTTAGTTGTTGAATTAAGCAATTTGTGAGTTCAACTAGAAATGTAGCCATTGGATTACATTAGATGAAGTGTAAAATAGTTAATGAGGTTATTTCTGTAATCGACTTTTCCCATTTTTGGGAATGGAAGCCTGATTTTTGCTTGAGCTGATTATAATAAATTATAATTTATGCATTCAGCAGACAGGGCATTCAGGCTATACACTTTTTACCAGTATGTGCATTCCCTGAGAATCAAACCCACGACCTTTGCGCTGCTAACACAATGCTCTACCACTGAGCCAGAGGAACACTATTTATATAGTATTATGTTATGGTTAGATCTGTAATTTGTGCTTCCAGACAAAAGTTGTGCAGTTCTTATGACAGATGCAATGAATTAACCCAGCAGTTTGTGTTTAAACCCATTGTGCATAAAAGCATAAAATATAAGGTAACATACCATATGTTTGTTGTAAGCTCTTAAGGGGATCTTGGGTTGAAATCACAGCAGGGAGGATCCTTGAGTCCTGTCCATATGGGGGATACAGACATGTGCTTTACATGTGTGCATGAGACATTCACACATCCACATTCTCCATTATCTCTCAGCATCTGCTGGTGGAGCTGCCATCTAAATCATTCACTTGAGCACTGGAGGTGTTGTGGTGTGTGAAGTCCCTGGGCTGCAGAAACTGAAGTGGTAGATGTTGTTGTTAGGCGTGTTGGATTAAGAAAGGGGCTGATCCTCCTGTCTAAGCTGGTGGTGAAATGTGCTGTTCTGAGGTGGGATCTCTCTCCGGCCGTTACTGTTCTGTTCAGAAATACTTCAGTTTCAGCTCATATTCTGCGGAAATGGCAGTAAAGCTGGCTGTGGGCAGATGTATTTAATTGGAATAATTATTCTGTAGTGTCAGGTTAGACTTTAAACTTCAAGGTTTTTAAAAAAAAATCAAGGTTTTATCAATATGCCACATTTTAATTTAATGATTTATTCGGAAACTGAACATTATTCCCTAAAAAGCTAAAAAAAAGATTGATATTTTTTCTGTTTTTTTTTGTTTTGTACTTTGTTCGTATAATTTGTTCTTTTGCCTGTTCTTCGTTCTTATAAAGCAAATAAACACTCTTTCTTTCTTTCTTTCTTTGGTTTGTTCATTTGTTTGATTCTTTCTTCATTCATACTTTTGTGACTTTTTTATCTTTGTTGTAAAGAACATTAGTCACTTGTTTGTTTCTTTTTGGTTTCTTATTTACATTCATAATTGTTAAATTAAATGTTTTGACTCATTCATAATTTATTTAATTGTTTTACTTTTTGTTCTGCTTTCTTAATTATTTGTTGCATTCCAGTTTTTGCTCATTTCTTTCTTTTGTTAATTTTTCTTTTCTTTTGTTTTGTTCATTTGTTTGATTCTTTTCTTTTATTTCTTCCTTCTTTTGTTTGTCTTTTTCGTAAAGAACATTTTTGTTTTTTTTTTTCATTTTTTTTTTAAATTTTTTTTTTTTTTTTCTTTTACTTTTTCATCAATCATTCATCACTTTGTTTTGTCTTGCTTGCTTTCTGCCTGAATGTCATAAAATGGGATCTTTTCTGTTTTTGTTCTTTAATTCTTTTCATTCTTCTGTCATTCGTTGTTTTTCTTCTCATCTACATCTCTCTCTAAGACTGATTGACTCGAGGGGAGATGAGAAGTGGAGTGCAGTGTGCAGTTGAGTGAATTCCCTCGATTCTTCTGACAGCAGGAAGTTAATGACCCACATTAGATAACAGCAGTGAGGCGATTACAAGCCTGGGCTGTTCGGGGCGGCTCAAGGTGTTAATATAAGCACGGGTTTTTGCTGCGTTAAAGCTGTCCTGTTGTTGGGCAGTCTCAGGCCAGGGCTGGAGTCGCTGTTGTGCTGTAGCTGCGTGCACTCGGGCTCTGCTGGGAGAGGTGCAGGTGTTAATGTAGATGGAGAGTCGGGTGTCAAAACTCAGTCTAAACAGATGAGTGTTTTCTCTTGAGTCAGAGCAAAGCAGAATGATTACCCAGAGCGATGCCACCAGAGGAGAAGGAATGAGAGCTGGAGGGAGCGAGAGAAAGAAACAAAGAGAATGAGGAGACAGAAGGAGAGAGGGACAGGTTAGGAGAAAATGAGAGATAAAAAAGAAGCTGGAGTGCTGCTGCAATTAGAGGAAGAGGGTTGCTTGGGCATCGGGGGCTGAATGCCGCAGACGAGGGCAGTTCATGTAAGTGTGATGGAACAGAGTACTTTGCAAGCCTTGTGGGTAATTTATCGCTCTGATGATGCTCAAGCAAATGCTTTTACCCCAGCGGGTTAGGCTAGTAAACCACACAGCGCTCCCTTTGTTAGCTCATGAATTGCTCCTATTAAATCGTGCCCCTGTGTCTTTCTCTCAGTCTGTCTCTCTATGTGCACTTCCATGTTACAATATTATGTAACTAGACTACATTTGAACTACATTTTAATTTCTATATAAAATAAATAAATAAATTAATTGCATCACATTTTCTCCTCCAGAGCAGAAGTGCTAAATTTAGCTTACAGACATGTATAATATTTTTGTATATGATATATAATATTTTTTTGCAATGGTCTAAAATTAATTAATTCTTTTTTTTAATTAAGTATAAATTAATTAATTAATCGTATTTATATTTATAATGCTATTAATTATTTTATATAAACAAGTGTTTATTCTTGTCTGGAATATTTTTAAATATTGGGTACAGAAACAAAAGAGTATGTATAATGTTAGTTGTTTAACTTTATTTATCAAATAGATACAGTTAAACCTAAATTTATTCAGACACCTTCAGCATTTCTCACATTATCACAGTTTATAGTTTATAAAATGGTAATAAAATATGACAAGGACTCATATTTTAAACTGTGTCAGAACAAATTCAGCTTGATAATGCTAGATAACTTTGATAGAAAGGTATGTAATGAATCAACCAAAAATTCAGACAACTGTTATGACAATATTTACACAACTATCAATACTTTAGTCGTGTCACCCTTAGCCTTAATAAGCCTGTTAGTCTCCTGGGCATGGGGGGCCTTGTTTGGTCATCCACTTCATTCAAACCTGACCTAATGTTTTCCCCAGACTCAATTCCGATATTTTTGGTCCCAAATTTGTGATCATTTTGCTGTATCCTACTGTGTGAGAATTTTTTGGGGTTAATTTTGTCACAGTTTTATTTGACATAAATGAACTATAGTTCCCCTGCACCCACTATGAACGGCTTATGTATGTAATCACTACTCACGTTGGCTGTATAATCTGTAATTAAAACCACTCTTTATAAATCTCCTAACTGTGATATTTTTCAGAAATAGAAGTCCACTTTTTTTTTATCTGAAACGTGCTGCGATTTATATTCCAAAGATTTTTATATTCCAAAGCCACATAATGCAGAAACACTCACGCAAGCAAAACACGCGCAACACGTGCACATATTTGTACTGATGCAGAATAAGAGGGACAAGTAGTACAGCCTAGCGCATTTCTCACCACAGGCTGTTAGTTTCACTTTCGACAGAAAGTCGTGTATTGCCTAAGGTTGAAAATAAATGACATTTATAGTGAATGCCCCTAAAATGGTCTTATTTTTATGGTTTAGTTTTAATCCAAATGATGCGTGTGCTAAGTGAACATCAAAGATCACACAACAGAAGTTTTCTCTCTCTCATCCCTCTCGCCCTCCTCTCTCTCACTCTCCCTACCGTTAATAACTTGTTCATTGGTTTTGACATATCCGACCGAACTACAATCTTTCCAGTGATGTCTGTGAGAAAGGCATATTAACTCGACAAGCTTGCGCCGCCGCACGCTCAAACCACTCTGCGTGCTTTGCTTATCAGCTCGCACACGTCAGTTATACAGGCGTTAATACTGAATTTTAACATTATATTCATTGCATACATATACTTTGTATACATCCTTAATCTCTAATAACTCCATGCTGCTGTCTGTTGTTCTGTTGTCTGTGTTTCTTTGTCTGAATATGGCACTTATCATGTGCTGTGTGGTATCGGCGTTTGGTATCGTGGCATTTTAACGAGTACGAGTACAGGAGACCAGTATCGATACTGGTATCGGTATCGGTGCATCCCTACTTATAAACAGTAACTTAAAAAACACACACACTCTTTTTGCTACTGATGAGAGACTGATAACCCCCCAAGTCAGATTCCCAGTGAAATGCTCTCCGACAGCAAATGCAATGAGTTGCTTTCTTCTTTTCTGAGAAGATCAATAATATCAGAAGGCGATTAGCACATCCTCAGTTATGCAGAGGTCAGAGACAGATTTGACCACAATCTCAGAAAGAAGTTACTATGTCTGTTTTTGAAGCAATTGATAGCAAAATTTTGGAAGAAATAGTACAGCACCTTAAATCGTCAACCTGCTATCTTGACACACTTCCCACATCTTTTTTTCAAAAGTGTGTTTAACTGTTTATAAGCAGATCTCTTAGAAGTGGTGAACTCCTCACTTCTTTCTGGGACTTTTCCAGAACTCCCTGAAAACTTCAGTTGTTAAACCTCTTCTGAAAAAGAGAAATCTTGATAAAACCATATTGAGCAACTTTAGACCAATATCAAATCTTCCTTTTTTAGGCAAGATTATTGAAAATGTAGTTTTTAATCAGCTGAACAAATATTTAAACTCAAATGGATACCTGGACTATTTTCAATCTGGTTTCCGACCGCATCACAGCACAGAGACAGCGCTCATTAAGATAATAAATGATATTCGCTTAAATTCTGATTCTGGCAAAATATCAGTGCTGGTACTACTAGATCTCAGTGCTGCGCTTGACACTGTCGATCATAACATACTTCTAGAGAGACTGGAATACTGGGTCGGGCTTTCTGGGATGGTACCTAAATGGTTCAGGTCATACAAGGAATGTTATCAATTGCGCTTTTATGCATTTGGATGAAGTCATTGCATTTGGAAACAAAGACGAATTTCTCAAGGCTAATGCATACCTTGACTCTAGGGTCAAACAACTAAAAATCAAATCAAGAATCTTGGTGTGATTCTGGAGACAGACTTAGTTTCAGTAGTCATGTCAAAGCAATAACTAAATCTGCATACTAGCATCTCAAAAACATTGCAAGAATTAAATATTTTGTTTCCAGTCAAGACTTGGAGAAACTTGTTCATGCCTTTATCACCAGCAGGGTGGACTATTGTAATGGTCTCCTCACCGTCCTTCCCAAGAAGACCATTAGACAGCTGCAGCTCATCCAGAACGCTGCTGCCAGGATTCTGACTAGAACCAGAAAATCTGAGCATATCACACCAGTCCTCTTGTCTTTACACTGGCTTCCAGTTATATTTAGGATTGTTTTTAAAGTACTTTTACTCGTTTATAATTCACTCAATGGCCTAGGACCTAAATACGTTGCAGATATGCTCACTGAATATAAATTTAACAGACCACTCAGATCATTAGGATCTAGTCAGTTAGAAATACAAAGGGTTCACTCAAAACAAGGGGAGTCCGTATTTGGCTATAATGCCACCCCCAATTGGAACCAGCTTCCAGAAGAGATCCGATAAAAAAAAAAAACAGCTCAAAACACATCGTTTAGTTGTGCTTTTACTGAATGATCACTGTGCTACATCCGAACTGATTGCACCGTATTGTATGTATCATTTTCTATCCTAAACTGTTTTAATTTAATTTGAAATCAATTTTTAAATAATTTTCAAAGTTTTCCTTGCTTTTATTATTGTGATTATTTTTTATGATTATTTTAATTCCTTTTATGTAAAGCCCTTTGAATTACCATTGTGTATAAAATGTGCTATATAAATAAACTTGCCTTGCCTTGCCTCTGTTGTGGCTGATCCTGTTTAGCGTGACCCCAACAGTTCATCTTCAGACACGCTCCCTATTTAAAAAAGCCAGAACCAGAATATCAGTATCATTGTGAACCCCTGGATGAATTAAATATTCAGCAGCTGAATATTTAGAAATTCACCTATAAACAGAATCATAAATGCTTTCACCTTCAGTGTCTTACAGTCAGGGCTCTTGTGCAAAGGTTGTGTTTACTGCTTTCTGAACAAACATTTAAGGAACTACTGAAAAAGATCTTCAGGTTAAAGTGATACTTTCACAATACTTTCAGTAACCTGCAGAAATCACATCTTTCATGGCCTTAAGATTCTAGTCTATAGAACTGTGGTACTGTGAATAGTTTTCGAAGAACTCTTCTCTCCGATATCTTCAGCTCAGGGTCAGTGACTCTGAATGAATATAAAAACCTATGAGATGCTTTTGTACCAATGCTTTATGCTGGATATAAAAGGTATATCTGATTCAGCCCTTTATAGGATAGTCACTACACCATTGCGCAGGTTGAAAGAACACAGGACGAAGGTGCAGTGTTGAAACCTGTTGGGCTCTGAAGAAAAACAGTGTGAAGATTTACCAGTTGATGATGTTTGGAGCTATTTAACACCTTGTAGTGGGTTTATTCTTTGGATATTTGATTATTATAGACTCATATGACATATACTTAGCAAGGATGAATTCAGTTAATCAAAAGTGACAGTTAAGACGTTTATGTTACCATAGATTTCTGTCAAATAAAATGCTGTTCTTTTAAACTTTCTTATTAGTAAATAATCTTTCATGAGTTCACACTTACATATTATAAATAGAGTAGAGGTTATGCGTATTTAGTGTGCTGTCCGAGGGGAGGGCTCTGAGCTTGGAATTTGGCCCGAACCCAGATTATCCACCAGAGTACCATCACAGGAATGAATTACATTTTATTATATATTAAAATAGGAAACAGTTATTTAAAATTGTAATAATATTTCACAATATTAATTGTTTTACTGTATTTTTGATCACATAAATGCAGTCTTGGTGAGCATTATAGACTCCTTTCAAGCACATTAAACATTTTCAGATTGGCATATTTTATTCAAAACAACTGGAAATGCATTCAAAGTATACATTTGTTAATTTCATGCATTCACCGGGATTTGGACCTGTGTCCTTAAAGTTGCTAGTTGTACCAATTCAGTTATTCAGTTACAGCTGAGCAACATTCATTCCTTAAAAATCTAATTATAATAGTGGAAAAATACATAGGAAGGATCCGTGTTTGCGCGATGTTTTGAATTATGGCTAAATAGTTTTTGTTTCTTTAGTTTTATTGGAGCAGATTCTACAGCTATCCATGTTTGTTTTGGTACCTTGTAGCCACAGGGAGCATTAAAACCCTTTGTTTTAATAGAAAACTTAAGCAGCATGGAACAAAGTGAAGGAGAAATGTCAAGAATAAAACGAGTTGTCAGACAGAAGGAGAAGGTCTGCTGAAGCTGGGTCTGCTGAGATAATGTGGCCACGAATTTTGCCTGAGAGTCACAATGACATTTCTAAGTGTGAGCTTTGTGTTCCTGGTCACCACTGGCCAGGTTTAAACAAGAATATTAAGAAACAGGATAATTCTTCGATTTCGCCCAAAGCAACAACTTCAAGCTGTTTAAGCCTTAATTAATTTTTAGGCTCATATGTGATTTCTTTACCTCTGGCAGAGTTACAATGAATTCACAATAACATGTTTTAATTATTTCTCTTGTTTGCAAAAGTACATTTCTTGGAATTAAAATAACTGCAATTAAATATAAACATGTCTGAAAAATAAAAAGTCTTGTTTCTACCATTTTAATAGGGTATTCAGAGCACAGTACTGTGATTCATAAAAGCTTTATGCAGGCATGCATTGTTATTGATGTGACTTGATTACGGAGAGGTTGTGCATGTACAGGAAGAAATAGATAACAAGGGTGGAAATCTAGCATTGATTTTTGTATATCTGAAGGTGAATAAACCTTTCCACATACATTGATTTGAAAAGAAACAGCGGTTTGAAAGGACAATCAGGGGCGTTTTTATTTACATGATTTTTGCTAAAAAAATCCCTGTAAAAAACTAATTTAGACCGTATTCTTATCATGTCTTAATTTATGAATAAAGATGTTTTGTTGCTGTGTGTTTCATGTTGTCTCGACGTTCCGGCTTGAGACCCAGAACAGTGACTGATGTGTGATTAACTGACAATGAATCAAGGAGAACAGAATAAATAACATCAAAGGGTTTATTCTGTACATGCACATGCACAAAACCAAATGCAGATGGGTTTGACAAATGTTGTACTATGTGTCTCAGATGTGGCAAGGATGTTTATTAGTTGCACAGATTTTCAAGGTTTTTGTTCATAAGTAAATGCCACAAGTAAAACTGTACTACAGTGCTTTTTGTTATGATTCTAAAAAAACTAGTGAAATACTTTTCTTTGGAAATTCAGATTACAAAATCTTTTAGGTGCTGTTGGCTAAAATGAGCTACACTAATGTTGCTATTATCTTATTCTAAAGAAAACCTAGTTTAAAACTTTACTTCCGTTTCAAAATATAGTGAGCTGCCTCGCTGCCTACATAGGCAACTGTCTTCTAAGGTATCGTTGTAACTGTTATGGAACGGTATAAGTAATACATTTACATTCATATTTACATTTAGTCATTAGCAGACGCTTTTATCCAAAGCAACTTACAAATGAGGACAATAAAAGCAGTCGAAACGAACAAATAAGCAACAATAAATAAGTGCAAATGACAAGACTCGGTTAGCCTCACGAGTACACTTAGCAAGTATTAATATAATTTACACCACACACACACACACAAAAAACACAATAGATAGAATAGAAAAAAATAGAAAGCTGCTTGTTTTGGTTTTTTATAAAACAGAGATAAAATATAAGTAGATAGAAAGGGCAAAACAGCATGGAACAGATTGTTTTAGTCCTTTCTTGAGATGGCTAATGACCAATGCTCCGATTGGTTGGCAGGGTCATTCCACAGATTCCGTGAAGTGATTTTGTGCTCTTTGAGATGGCACAATAATGCGTCGTTCACTTGCAGAACGCAAGCTTCTAAAAGGCACATAACTCTGAAGTAATGAATCTAGGTAAATGGATGCAGAGCCAGTGGTGGTTTTGTAGGAACTTAATGCCTTGAATTTTATTGCTCTCAGCTACTGGTAGCCAGTGCAAATGTATGCGATTGTGTGATTGGAGACGGGCTGGCTTTTGGGGGGGGGTTGGGGGCAGTGGTTTTAGGTGACATGAAAAGTCTAAGTTAACGATGATGTAGAGTGGAGATTTTGTACAGCTAACCGGTTTGCAACTGTTAACGGCACAGAGTGGGTTGGGACAGTCACTTGCTTTTTTGTATAGCTTCCAGAAAGCACACAGATGCAGACAGATGATCTTTAAGGGGTGTATTTTGTTGTGTTGAAGGGCTTGTGAAATACTTTTGTGAGGTGATTCGCTATTTGTTATGTGCTAGTCCTCAAGTTTTACCAGAGGGCTTTTATTTTTACTATATGTGAAGGTCAGATACAATATGAAGAGTTTTATTGAGCTCTATTCAGGGTATTTGGGCAACTTTCACAAGTCTAGATCACATTTCACCCAAGACTTAAGTAGGAAAATAAACCCAAAAATTTTAATGACAATTAAACACATTTTTTGTACAATAATTAGCAAAATAGTACTATGATGTGTGAATACGTCACTATGTAAACATTGTAATTCCTGGCTGTAATTTTTTCACCCATACACAACAAAAGTTTTCACTTTCACTTTCACTTTCACTTTTGCCAGATTTTTCATGAATTTATCATGATGTCTGTAAATCTGCTGAGGACTTTTCAGGTTCTTCCTATGTTTCTTCATAGTCTGTCGCAAGTTTATTTCATCAAATACATATCTGAGACATATTTGGATTAAAATATGCTTGTAATCTCAAGATAAACATTTAAGCTATATCTTCTTATCTAACGCTCAAATATCACATAGGATTTCTTTAAGAAGAAGGTAATATACGCAGGCATGCACACAATCACTCCATGCACATTTATAGATTTTTCTTATTACAATGCCCTTTTGTGGGCTGTTAAATCCCGGTTACCCTCTTATCTAGGATATACTTAGAATTATTACTACCATATGCAGTTTTCATACTTGGTACTGACTCATAGTTTGCTGTATTGAATGACTGTAACTTCATTCACTATAATCTGCAATGCATTTTCTTTTGCAGGTATATTGCACTTCTTCTATGCATTTGTCTTAAATAATCAAGAAGCAGTGGATAGTTTTTGTGCCGGATATGCAAAAGTGTGGAATTGAAGTTAATTTTGCCTTTACGAACAACAACAACAACAAATTTCAACAATGGTTGTTTCCAAACGGTTTTTTCAAAGACCCGTATTTGGCAAACATGTATCCCACTTCAACTTGTTATTTTGATCTGAAAGTCTCCTTTGATGTGTTTCTCGTTTTTGTTATCTGCCCTGCTTGTTCCTCACCATATTTATGTAGAAGTTGTCCTTTCCAAAACACCAATAATTAAGTGTCATCCATTCAAAGCATCGTCAGGTTTTTTCCTTTGTCCTCCTCATCTTGCTAACACTTTCATTTGTTTTTCCGCTTATTACAATTTCCAATCACCTGATTACTCATAAAGCTTCTCTAGCACTAAAGTACATCGTGCTGTAATGATTGTCATTCAACTGGCATTTCCGTCTGTTGGCGTACAATTTCAACTTTATCAAAGGTTTTCGCTTTCTGTGTCCACTAGGGCTGCACGATAAAATCAGCATGCGTATTTGACACGAGCCATCTTGTCAGGAAGCCTTCTTATCAGCGTAAACTCTCCATCACTTCGGGCCTTTTCACTGGATCAGCATTACTACACAGAGCCGTTGTTCACTGACAAGCTGAGCAAAACATGCGCAAAATATGATTGTTCGGTTTATTTTGGCACCCTATGTCAGCCTCTTAAATTTAATAAAACAACACTGTCTGTTTGTTTAATTTTTTGTTTAGTTTTAAGATAAGACTGTCCATAAAACAGTATTGCTGAAATATTTCCTCACCAAGACCCTTGACCTGTGAAATTTGTTTTGCACTCCCACCGTAAAAATAGCGTCCACATATGCTTTCTTTTCTGGTATTATGCATATGGAACTACAGTGTTATTTTAGTATCACTGAAATACAATTGTAGTTTTTTAGTAAACTTTTGAATCAATTTATATTTTAATCTATATGAATTAATCTAACAATTATTCGGGCTGTCTTCGTACGGGTTACCTGCCTGTCGTATATGTATGCAATTAATTTTACAATCCTTAACGCTTTAAAATAATTTAACGCAATTAACGCAGAATTACTGAAGCACAATTTCTATTCTACCCTTTAACCCTATTTTGCTTCTCTGCTTGCGATTAGATCATTTTAAGATGCTAAACTCCTGGAAAGTTTTCAGTCCAATGATCCAGTGAGCGAATGCATTCAAACAATCTGTCCTAAACAGCGCTAATATAAAGGAAACCATGCTGATTACATTAGAGATTGCAGAGAGAACAGAGACTCACGTTGCGTTTTAATAAGTGATCTTCCTTCCAGTGTGGTTCCTTAAAACCCGAGCGCTGTCCTATTCGTGCGACCCGTGCCCCACGCGGCGTCATGCTGTGTGAAGTATCAGACTGACATGATTGTCACACATCCCACGCTGTATGGCCAGATGGACGGCAAACTACGTTTTCTCGACTGGAACCAGTTCCTCGCGAGTACGTTTTGATGGATTAAACTTGCAATCAGGTAAGATGATTGCGGTTGGCGTATCAGGAGTCGTGTTCAGTAGCACACGTAAGTTCCAGTATAATAGCGTGTATTATTTCCTCTTGACGCACTGATCCCACATTGTGGTTTCTGCACAGGCACAGACAGTCCATACATTCACGGGTTTTCCACACACATTCACGTACTTTTTTGATTTGTCATGTTTAGTTGCTGGGTTTGTTATCTGATGTATCTGTGTATTGGGTCTGTAGTAGATATAATGCCGTTAGCAGCGTTTGAATTTAGTTTTTTTTTGACATTCCATGTGGGTCCGTTCGTACCTGGACTTCTCGAAAATATTAACAAGCTTTTGCTGTTGCACTTACACCATAATATAAAATTCAGCTTTATTTATTTTTTTTTCATTTTGCTACGTATATGGTTTCCTTAGATCTGGTGGTTCTTTGGTGGTCCTTGTGAGTTGCTAGTGTCTGTTTTGGAAGACATTACATTTATCTTGACAACTTGCAGAATATAATTTTAATCTTTTTTTAATTTAATCTTTGGTTACTTTGCTGTATATAGCAACATGCCAAAATAAAATTTAAATAAGATACTGGTCGAATGCTTACTTTCATGTAAGCTACACAGAAAACGGATATGATTTAATCAGATTAAAAATGTCATCGATAGACAGCCCTAATTTATATATATTATATATATATAGCTCAGATCAAGCTTCATTTTTATTTTAGTTCCCTTTTAGTAGTTTTGTTGTCTATTTAGTAGTTTTGTTAAATATGACTATATAGTTCCTTATATTAGTTTTTATTTCAATGTTAAACTCAGTTAACCTAATTAAACAAGCAATGTTTGCATAGCGAAAATATATATATTTTAATTTCAGTTAGCATAGCAAAAGTAATACAATTTTTCGTTTTTTAATTTTGTATCTTTTTTCAGTTTCTGCTTTCACATTCTGCTTTTTTCTTTTAATGGTAGAAATATTTAGTACATACTGAGCAGTATACTAATACTCAATTTCAAACATAGCCCATGTCAGCTTACAGAGTCAGTCTCCATAGAGCAACCTGGGGTCTTGCTCGAGAGCACAGTGGTGATTAGGTCATGGATCAAAACTTGCAGAGCTCAAACTTCCAAACCTTATGTAACCAACCCAGGTCATAACCCTACACTAGATTTTTTTGATTTTCACTTTTCCTAATCTAATCATGTACTTGACCATATGTACACTGCCCAAAAGGGAGACCCAACCGTCATAACGAATAGCATGAAGATCTTGCTCAAGGGTGGAACAGATGTAATGAAGGACAGGACCTGCTTGTACCGGAAGAAATGATTTTGGTTGACATTTGAGTTCTATCTAACCTCTTGTCCCACTACAGGGCTAGCTCTCAATCATATGTGCTTGTACAGAGGGGATCGTGTGTTTGTGCTGCTGATGTTGAGAGGTCAATGAGTTATATAGAACATCCTCAAGCCATTCCTATCGCTCTCTTTCACATACACTCTCTCTCTTATTTTCACTCTCACTTACTGTCCTCTACCCTTCTCTATCTCTCTCTGTCTGTCTCTAGAGAACTGCCTCAACATCTCTCCTCTAGTCATTGCATCTCCTTCACTGCTGCTATTTTCTCTCTCCAAAGACGTTATTGAGGGTAGAAGGCATATTTAATCTGATGCATGAAAAGGTGGATGTTTGTAATGAGTAAATAATTTCCAATCCATGTTTTTCAAAATTTGTTGTCTACAGGTTTTTTAAAAACTTATTTATTATTGTTGTTGTTATATTTACAATGCAACCCGTTTTCACCGTATTATTTATTTATTTGAAGGTCACCTTATCAGCTTTTACCATGTATTCATTAATTTTTTTCTTCCTGTTTCTACTACTTGTATACCATTTACACTACTGCTTAAAAGTTTGGAGCAGTTAAACATTTTAATTAGATTAAATTAGGTTTAGATTTTTTAAATATTTTTTGAAAGAAGTCTCTTATTTTATTTCATTTCTGAAAATAATAGTTATTTATTATATTTTAAAATGTAATTTATTTTTGGTAAAGCTGAATTTTTCAGCAGCCATTACTCCATTCTTCAGTGTCACATGATCTTTCAGTTATCATTCTAGAGATTAACTTAGAATATTAAAATATGAAAATACAGAATAATTTATATTTTTTTTAAAAAGCTATTAGGAACTAAACATAAATCTAAATAGAAAAAAAGAGAAATCAAGGTAAATTTCACGTTAACAGAATATTTTTTATTATGCCCATATTTGTTGCTGTATTTCATCAAACTATGCAATAAGTGTGAGAAAATTATTTAATTGTCTATTTAGGATAGAAATGAGGCTTTTTCTTAAATGTTTAAAATCTCATTTCTTTGTAGAGAGGATATAACCACAAACTAATTGACAAAGATACTCCTTTATTTGATATTTGTAAGGGAGTGTGTGGTTATATATCCTCTCTACACAGATTTGGTATCTTTTGATCTGTACCTCAGATGGTGTGCAAATGCTTGAATATTTTATTAAGAAACAAAAATCTCATTTTCCCCCGCAGATTTAATCAGTTTGTCCCCTTTAATGTCCAGTTCTCACTATTAACTAACTATTAACTATGATTTTTGCCTCACTAAACGCCTAATTAATGCTATTAAGTTGTATGTAAGTGTAACGGGGTCATATACGTTGCTAAAATAGTATTTGGTGTAATTGGTGTAATTGAAACTTTAAACAATTACTCCACTTTTTTAATTTATTAAACACTTATTACAACATTAGCAGATCAGCCCTTTCTTTCACCTGCAACACTACCCTATGGTCTATTCCAGGCTGGACTATTGTAATGCTCTCTTGGCAGGTCTTCCAGCCACTTCTATCAAACCTCTACAATTAATCCAAAATGGCGCTGCAAGATTAATTAGATTAATTATATTAATTAAGAACGCATGTCACTCTTGTGTTCATCAATTTGCACTGGCTACCAGTAGCTGCTTGCATTAAATTCAAGGCATTGATGTTTTCCTACAAAACCCCCACTGGCTCTGCACCCAGTTACCTAAATTCATTACTTCAGAGTTATTTGCCCTCTAGAAGCTTGCGTTCTGCAAGTGAACCGCGTATTATTGTGCCATCTCAAAGAGGCAACATATCACTTTCACTGACTTTTTCATTAACTGTTCCCGCCTGGTGGAATGACCTGCCCAACTCAATCCGGGCAGCTGAGTCCTTAGCCATCTTCAAAAAAAACAACTAAAAACACATCTGTTCCACATTTATTTGACCCTATAACTCTAGCACTCTCTATTCTAATTCTCTTTTCTAAATTATCGTCTTTTTTATAAAAACAACAAAAAAAAAACAAACAAGACTAGCTTTTCGATTTGTTCTCCTGATCTACTTGTTTTTCTTGTTTGGTTGGGGTGTGATATATATAGATATATATATATGTGTATATATACCTTGCTATGTTTACTGCATTAGGCTAACCGAGACTTGTTATTTGCACTTATATATTGTTGCTCTTTTGTTAGTTTTATGTCCTCATTTGTAGAGTCCGCCCTTGGATAAAGTGTCTGCTCATAATAAATGTAATGAAATGTGTTTATGCGGTTTTTAAGGTTCAAAAAACACATTATTTCCCACATACTGTACATTATTGTTTCTCTTCTATGTCCCGCTTTTCTGAAACGCGTCAATTTTTACAACGTTCATCGGTCTGAAAAGCGAGGTGTGCTCTGATTGGCCAGCTATCCAGTGCGTTGTGAATTCCTCAAGCGTGTGACGGAATTGTTACACCCCTTACCCTACTGTGATGCTGTGTCCCGTCGCGACGAGAGAAAACCATAACTCCTAAACAGCTTTTGTTGCATCCAGTGGGGACAATAATTACTGATTATAATGACTTATACTTTTTACGCGTTGAGTTGCATCGCGCCGCATAAACATAAAACCATGTCTCATTTGTGATCGTAGAAATGACAAACAAGCGCTACTCTACACTTCTCAAAACTTGCGTTTGAATCGTCAGTGTGGCAAATCCTTTAAATATGAAAATTACTTACAGGCTGTGAGTCAGCATTAATTGTCCGCATCATAGAGTGTATAGGGTCAGCACGCGTGCCGAAGGGGAAACAAGGGAACTGAATTCACCGGAACACCGGCATTGTAGACTACTCTCCCAGGAAACAGTCCTTGTTCTCCGCTAAATGAACTGTTCTGGAACGGTGTTGTAATACAACTTAACCACTGATTTCTTGTCGTGTCCTCTTTTGGAAGGCCAACAAAGTAGTTTCGCTTTTCACAACGAATCACACAGCGCCTTCAGGACATGGCGGCGGTAACTCTACAGCGAGGAATCAAAGTTACCCTTTTCTTTGCATGAACAGTTGGGTGTGTTATGCAAACTTCCCACACAGTGACGTAGACATGTGGGGCGTGTTTAAACGAGGTGTTTTAGGTAGGCGTGGTTGACTCTTAACTTTTATAAAGAATATCTCTTTGGGTTTGAGACTTTAGTCTTGGCAACTTTAGTGATCTTATCTATTCATGACCAGCTTGTAACACTCCAAAAGTGAAAGGAAAACTTGAAATCGCATCATATAAACCTCTTTAGGTTTAGTATGATTTAGGATTGCAGATATGGGTCATGCAGACTTGTGCTTTATAATCCTAGTAAACCGCCAATATGCTATTGATATGCATGCCGAATAAAGCACTGTTATAGAGAGAATTGGGTCCCTATTACTAAGTGTTACCGTACATTTCTAGTAACGAAGTCTACGATAAACTCTGCCGGTATGTCTTTTTAGTGAGTTTTATTCTACCAACATGGCCAAAGTGCCCATAGAAACACCTTTTCAGGTGTAGAAATTAAAGGTAAAATATATATAGAAAATGTCGGGTGTTTTTTTTCCCTCCTGCTCGCTCATGCTCCGATCTCCTGTCTGTCTTGGCCCCCAGATTAGATCGCCTTCTCTCTCGTTCGCCTCAACTGCGCTCTCCACCTGGGGGCCTACGGGAAGACTGGCTCTCAGTTCGCCTATCTCGTAGTCGCAAATCGGCTCATCCTCTTCCTTTTCTATCTCCATATCTCGGGCTCCTCTCCCCTATTCATATGGCAACTTTATTTTCTGACTTGTTTCCTCTGTGCATGTTCCGTCATTTGTAGTGTGCCTATTGCCACCATCCTCTGGGCCTCACGGCCCTCACGTAATTCCTGTTGTTTCCGTCCTCATGGCCCGCAGGCCATATTCCATAGAGTTCTCAGTCTCTGTTCTGTCGCAGGGTCCTGCTTTCCATCTAATACTTCACACCGCCAGTGATCTGCTCGCTCGCCGCTCTCTCTCCTGCGGAAAGCGCTCTGAACCCTCGTACCATGTTCCAGTGTGACCGTACAGGTTTAACTTACCCAAAGACAGTCAACCCTCCCCTTTCTACCATGACAACCTTTGGAAATATTAATCTTTGAATTTTGGTGTGGTGGTGTGCCAAAACCCCGGGCCTGAGTCTCCTTTCGTTACAGGTGAGTCCATTTCAGAGAGCGGGTGAATTGGATGTAGACTGTAGTTGAACCCGGTTTATAATTTTTTACGTGATGACCCTAAACAGTGTTGGTTTGTTAGTCTAATGAGTTAATTAAGAGTGGGGCATTCTGATTATATAGTCCTGAAATATTTTTGACTTTGGTCAAAATTCACTTGGAGGCTGGGCACAGGTGACTTGATTAAGGTATTTTTTAGGAGGTGCACTTGCCGGAAATGTACTATTGCAGATCTATAAATATATTTGAAAACATTAAATAAATAATACATATTTATATACAGTAGTTGGGTCAATAAGAGATAAAAAAAGAATTAATACTTTTCGTTGCCAGGACAATTACATTGATCGTGTAAACCTTATAATCTTACAAAAAATCAATTTCTACTCTCTATGTCAATATCTCCTTTCAACTTCTGTCATCAAAAATCCGGAAAAAAAATCTTATCGGAGTCCCAAATATTAATCGGTACAGCTGTTTTCCACGTGTAAATAATAGAAATGTGTTTTTTGTTCACCAAAATCACCCTAAAATATTCTGATGATTCATTGACACTTACGACCTGGAGTCAATGGTTTCGGAAAATTCAACTTGGCTCACGAGTAAATGCATTTATAATATATTAAAATAAACAGTTTAGTTTTTTGTTATTTTTATTGTTTGTTATTTTATTTCATTTTTATTTATTAGTTAAAGTATAACCGTAGGATGGGAGTCTTCCTTTCCTTCAAAAATAAAACTACATACATACATACCAACTCCAAAATTATAAAAATACATTCACACATACATATTAAAACAACACGTGAAGACCATGTTTTATACATCATACTTTGTTTATACTATTATATCTGTGAATACGTTAAGTGCTTGAAGTGCATTAAAAATTAGTGGATTATATATACTGTAAAACACTTCTTGTAAAGTGTTGCTGAGCATTGCTCTTATTGATTTGCATTTTGCTGAGATTTATGACTGCAAATATTTTTAGATTCAGCCTTGTTATTTCATAAATATCAAAAGTTGATTTTACGCTGCCACTGAACAAACACCCTCTCCAACTTTAAATGAGAAGTGGATCTGATGATTTTAGATGAGGCTGATGCAGTGCGCTCCCGACTTTATGAATGCATTTGCATCTCAATCAACCGTGATGCGAGGACATTTCTGTGTGGATTGTGTCCCTGTCCATCAATATGCCGCTACTCAGCCGGAGAGAAAGAAGAAAAATAAACTCTGCATCTGCTTGGAGGGAGAGCTAGATAGAGAGAGAGAGAGAGTGAGGGGAAAAAATATTGAGCAGCACCAGGGTTTAATTTTGTAGATAAGGACATGTGGCTTGCGGTATCTCGCCCCCCCTGGCAAAAGCCTGTCTTTTGTTGATTGGGCAAATAGCAATCTGGGATGGAGCTCCTCTGTGTTTGTACAGCGCCCCTGTAGCGCTGTCAGAGACCCTTAGATTCCCTCGGTGCTCCGCATTAAGCAGAGTATCCAGACCCAGGATGAGGGAAACTTTCGGAGGAGCAGTCACAATCTCATTATTGAGGCCGCGCCTGTTATAACACAGGGAGATTCTCTGCACTCTCTCCTCTCGCTCTCGCGCGTCTTCTCTCTCCGCCTCTCTCTCTCCCCGCCCCTCTCCTTCCTCGTGTGTCACAGATGCTAATGGTCCAGTTGGTGGTATAAGCGTGATGCGGTGGCGGGATCAACCCATCCCACCCAAGTGTGGAGATTGAATGTCCTTGCAATTATAGTAATATTGTGATGTATCAAATTATAAAAGCTGTGGTGCTATTTTTAAGATAGTTAAAATGTTAGGTATCCTTGATGGCAATACTCCAGTCTTCAGGTGGACATGAATATTCAGAATTGTTCTGAATGCGGATTTGGTCGCATGTACATTCGGCTGAGTTGGCAATGTTATATCAGCAATCAGTATAAACGCTTACTATTTTTGTGGAACGATTAATGATCAGGGAGTTCAAAAACATCCTATTATTAAGATAATATTTGTAACTGTAAAAATGACATCTATGCATCCTTGCTGAATAAAAATATGATATATATATAATATGCAATTGAAAACATGCAAAAAAGTATTTCATCCTGACAGCTGTTATTATGTTTTTGAGTATTCGTAAATTTTGAGTCTTTGCTTAAAGTTACTGTTTCCCAATTATTTTTGAGAATACCAGAAATAAATGAAGAATACCACAAGAAAATGAATGAGGGTATAATGCACACATGTGAAGGTTGAAAATACACGTGAAGAAAAATGTTTTGCACAAGCAGTTTTGTTTATGTCTCAGGCTGAGCTGAAAGATGATAACAATACAGATGGCAATTAAGCTGTATTGCATTGCAGTAGCTTTGTTTGGTAACATATACCAACCAAAAAAATATACAGAATTGAGAAAATGTCAGAAGATTTCACTGGTGTTTTTGCATTGTTGCATGTTTAAGTGCACATTTGTGCATGATTGGTTTAGTTGGAGAGTTCACATGCAATAATTTACCTTCAAATCCTTAAAATCAAGCACAATAAGATCAGGAATTTGTATTAAGATGGAAAATAATTGGTTCAGATTGACTGTTGACTGTTTATTCCTTTTGGATGAATGTGTATTTTTCTTGAGAAATTGTAAATATTAGATCAATGCCTTTGCTTACTGTGATATACCTGTAAAGCAGCAGACATCATCATGCGTCCCACAGAGCAACATATCGGTAGTTTATGCCATGGGTAAACAACTTTGCAGTGATGTTGTGTCCAGTGAATCAGACTGATGAGTGAAAAAGCTATTCTTCATGCATTGATCCTGGTTAAACCACACATGCATTCAAAGAGAGCAATGAGATCAAATTAAGGGAATTGCATATTTTATTGCATTAATTTTAATAGGCTTGCTGTTTGATCTGTGGTTGCTGTGTGGAGTTGTGTGTAACGGTTCCTTTGATGCTGGGAACCATGACTGCCAACAAGTATGGAGATTTTGCATGTGCACAGCAAACATGTTTCTTTCTAGGGAGCTGATTTTTCTTTGTGTTATGGAAGGGTAATATATCAAAGTGTCCTGTGTTCTATGTGCCAGACAGGTGCTGATTGCAGTTGAAACACAAGTCCCTGCAAGGCATTAAAAACAGCATGAAAACTCCTTCTACATTATTCATGCAAGTATTTTAATGCTCTCTTCTGTTTTTCTCTTGTTTTCTTTCTCCCCACCTAATTTTCCTGTTCCTCTTTTTAGTCTCAATATTTTGCATTTTAGCAGGATATAAAGCTCTTGCTTCAAGAGTCTTTTTTTCCCCACAATCAATGCTATCCTGTTCAGTCACAGATGTTGCAGGCCTAAGAATGCATTTATAATAAATAAGCAATATCAGGGCTGAATAAAGATTGTTTTATGCTGCAACGGATGTGTAATTACCCTGCTGATATTTATTTAAACATATAAAAATATGTACCAATCTGTGTAAACATTTCAATGTTTAAAATAATAATATTTTAGTTATATATATTTGTAATATTATACTTTGTTTGTATACATTTATGGATTTAAATTTCCATTCATTTTGCAAATTATAAATAATAAATAATGAAATAACATACAATAGAAATAGAAATATAAAATCTACAATATTAAATTTTTTAAAGCAACATATAATAGAATATAATACAAATAGATATAATAAATATTATTATTATTATTGTTAATATTATTATTATTATTATTGCTGTTGACTCACACACCACACACACAACACCACACACACACACACACACACCACAGACGTTTACTTAGCTATCAAAATTGGGACATTCCATAGGCATAATGTTTTTTATACTGTACAAACTGTATATTATATTGCCCTACACCAACCCTACCCCTATACCTACCCCTCACAGGAAACTTTCTGGATTTTTAGATTTTCAAAAAAACTTGTGTTTACTTTATTTTATAACCAGTTTTACAAGATGACCTCCCCAAAGGGAGTTTTTTGAGTTTTGTCATGTTTACCTCAATTTGGGGTACAATTTTACCTTACACCACACAACACACACACACACACACACACACACACACACAGCGCACACACACACACACAACACAAACACAAAACAGCGCACACAGACAGATACGACACGCCAGGACGTAGTAATAATTAATAATTGTATTATATTATTGATACATTAGGAAAATGCCTTTATGGCTTCATACTTTCCACTCATTAATTTTTGCAAATTCTTAATATAATAATATTAGTATTTTATTATTATTATGATTATTATTTCGTGCCATCGCAAGCCTGTATATAATATGAGTACACCCCTCACATTTTGTAAATATTTTATTATATCTTTTCATGTGACAACACTGAAGAAATTACACTTTGCTACAATGTAAAGTAGTGAGTGTACAGCTTGTATAACAGTGTAAATTTGCTGTCCCCTCAAAATAATTTCAACACACAGCCATTAGTGACTCATTAGTGTTACAAAGTCTCAGGTGTGAATGGGGAGCAGGTGTGTTAAATTTGGTGTTATCGCTCTCACTCTCTCATACTGGTCACTAGAAGTTCAACATGGCACCTCATGACAAAGAACTCTCTGAGGATCTGAAAAAAGAATTGTTGCTCTACATAAAGATGGCGTAGGCTATAAGAAGATTGCCAAGACCCTGAAACTGAGCTGCAGCATGGTGGCCAAGACCATACAGCGGTTTAACAGGACAGGTTCCACTCAGAACAGGCCTCGCCATGGTTGACCAAAGAAGTTGAGTGCACGTGCTCAGCGTCATATCCAGAGGTTGTGTTTGGGAAATAGATGTATGAGTGCTGCCAGCATTGCTGCAGAGGTTGAAGGGGTGGGGGGTCAGCCTGTCAGTGCTCAGACCAAATGCCGCACACTGCATCAAATTGGTCTGCATGGCTGTCGTCCCAGAAGGAAGCCTTTTCTAAAGATGATGCACAAGAAAGCCCTCAAACAGTTTGCTGAAGACAAGCAGACTAAGGACATGGATTACTGGAACCATGTCCTGTGGTCTGATGAGACCAAGATAAACTTATTTGGTTCAGATGGTGTCAAGCGTGTGTGGCGGCAACCAGGTGAGGAGTACAAAGACAAGTGTGTCTTGCCTACAGTCAAGCATGGTGGTGGGAGTGTCATGGTCTGGGGCTGCATGAGTGCTGCCGGCACTGGAGAGCTACAGTTCATTGAGGGAACCATGACTGCCAACATGTACTGTGACATTCTGAAGCAGAGCATGATCCCCTCCCTTCGGAGACTGGGCCGCAGGGCAGTATTCCAACATGATAACGACCCCAAACACACCTCCAAGACGACCACTGCCTTGCTAAAGAAGCTGAGGGTAAAGGTGATGGATTGGCCAAGCATGTCTCCAGACCTAAACCCTATTGAGCATCTGTGGGGCATCCTCAAACTGAAGGTGGAGGAGTGCAATGTCTCTAACATCCACCAGCTCCGTGAGTGGAAAAGGACTCCAGTGGCAACCTGTGAAGCTCTGTGAACTCCATGCACAAGAGGGTTAAGGCAGTGCTGGAAAATAATGGTGGCCACACAAAATGTTGACACTTTGGGCCCAATTTGGACATTTCACTTAGGGGTGTACTCACTTTCGTGGCCAGCTTTTAAACATTAATGGCTGTGTGTTGAAATTATTTTGAGGGGACAGCAAATTTACACTGTTATACAAGCTGTACACTCACTACTTGTAGCAAAGTGTCATTTCTTCAGTGTGTCACAAGAAAAGGTATAATAAAATATTTACAAAAATCTGAGGGGTGTACTCACTTCTGTGAGATACTAATATATATATATAAGATAATTTCTCTTCTTTCTTTTGTGTGTGTGTGGTACTTTTCTATCATCCGGCAGCCAAAAAAAAAAAAACAAAAAAATATTAGTATATATATATATATGTTATCATAATTATCACTTGCAGTGAAGAATGGAAATATATGAATAAGTTGTTAAATATATTTTAAATATATATAAATGTCATCATGTTGGCCTTCTTCACTGATCTGTGATTATGGTTATACTGTGAGCAGATTATAACTCTCAGACATAATGATCAGTAATGACCTCTGACCTGATGGGTTTTTATGATGTGTGACAATGACATTCTTGAATTCAAACCTTGTTTGACTGCTCATTTACTGGTCTCCTCTGTGATAAACGTTCCTCAAGGTCTCAGATACAGTTCACATAGTGACTAACAGTCTCCTGTATTCAATTATGTGTTCAGGTTTTAAATCCCTGCCATCTGTGACCCTTGTTAATCTTGTCCACAGAGACAAATTCCCCCATGGGATTTCATTCAGCGCAAGTTTGATAACGTGTTTTGTCACTGATTGGTTTTAGTCATTCTGTTAGCAGATGAGAGAGAGCATAAATTAAGCTAATTTATACAGTTCATTTAATGGAAACATGTCAGGCTTTCTTCTGGCACCACAAGAAAAAGGCAAACAAGATGAAGCTGTCACTGAAAGGGCTGTGATAGTCTAATCAGAAGGCCTTTTGTGCTTTTGTAGTGTTATAGTCACCCTGCTGTGGCCTTCCCGCACAGAAAGGTTTTTAAAAACAATTTCAGACAGAAAATGAAAACGAATTAAATATATATAGAGAAACTTATAATCTGGCAGCAAGGACAACCCTTTAGCACTTTCACAAAATGACCCTTTTGCACATTTCTGAAGATAAAGCTGTATAATTAGGAGCAACCATAAGCTGACTACATACTGTACTCTCAGAGGTGTCATGTGCTTAAGGTACAATTTTATGTAGCAGATTATTTTTACCCGCTCTGGAAAGAGCAGAGCCGAAAGACCTCATTTAGCCTTACATAAGTTACCGGTGCTGAGCTGAAAGTACTGTGATTTCAATGAGACGATTTGACAGGCTAGGTTCACACAGGGTGGATGGGAACCGCTGCTTGACACCACATTCCCACAGTCTTAAACTACAGGCTCTCAAAGTTAGCCAAAATGTCTGTCAGAGAACAGCTCTTGATATAGGTCTTTCGCAAGCGAATTTTACTCTCCTCAGCTTTAGTTTTTTTCTGTATTAAATGCACAATATGTAATTTTCAATTCAATTCAAGTGTATTTGTATAGCGCTTTTCACGATGCAAATCGTTGCAAAGCAACTTTACAGCAAATTAAGTTTCTACAATATTTAGTGTTCGCTTAATCAAGTTGGTGACTGTCAGTTAATGTACATATGGCAGAAATGTACGGAAAAATTAAAATTTTCGCCGCTAGAGGGTGCGTATTCAAAATAAACAAATAGACAAAGGCGTAGTTTGATGACGCCGTGACTGAGTGTGGAATCATGGGAGTTGTCATCTTCATGCCCACAGCCGATGTAATCCGACGGTACTCGGGCAGAAATCATCTTCATGGATGAGCTAATGATTTATTAAAGAAACAGAATGAAGCAGGGTGAGGCTGAAAGCCGTCGAAGCGAAACTTCGAGGAGAATGAGCTTTTATTAACCCCAGGCCTATCACACCCGCAGCCCAAACTGTTGCCCCACTGAAGCGAAGGCTAGGGGTTGAGCCTAGTTAGTACCTGGATGGGAGACCTCTTGGGAAAACTAGGTTGCTGTTGGAAGTGGTGTTAGTGAGACCAGCAGGGGGTGATCACCATGTGGTCTGTGTGGGTCCTAACACCCCAGTGTAGTGACGGAGACACTATACTGTCAATAAGCACCGTCTTTCGGATGAGACGTTAAAACCGAGGTCCTGACTCTCTGTGTCATTAAAAATCCATGGCACCATCCGTAAAGAGTATGGTGAAACCACGGTGTCCTGGCCAATTCCCTCCCTGGGCCTTTGTCAATCATGCCGTCACTAATAATCCCCATAACGTTGATTGGCTCAATGATTCTCCTCGCCTCACTCTCCCACCTTTAGCTGGTGTGTGGTGAGCGCACTGCACATTGTCCTGTGGCGGCCGTCGCAGTCATCCCAGTGGATGCTGCACACTGTTGTGGTTGCGGAAGACCCCCCCCCCCCCCCACAATTTGTAAATGTGCTTTGGGTGTATAGCAATACACAAGAAAGCACTATATAAATGCATCATTCATTCATTATGCCACAGTTGACCGCTCCCGCTCCTTCCGGTCGCGTGTATGTGGGAAAAAAAGCAGCGCTGTTTTATCATACTAGATACATTTGAAAGTTCTGTTATAATGCTACTCTGTGCGGTCGTCACCGGTCTGTTAAAACGCACAACATATTAAAGCGTATTTGGTGTTTCCTTGTTTTCTACAAAATAAAACCGGAAATCGAGGGGTTATGACGTCATTGGCAGGTGACACAATGACATTCAGATACGGTCTGTGTCACTAGTTAAAATTGTTTATTTCTCTGGATTTAAACATTCTTCAAAACATTTGGGATAATGTAAGTACACAAGTCAGCAAAATATATAACACTGTTCTAGTGGTTTTTGGATATTTTAATAAACAATTCTTACATACTGTGCCTTTAAAAAGAGGATGGCTGTTGCTGCAGGGCCAATTGTCTGGCACATAATATGCAAGTTTATATTTAAATCTCATGAGTTTTGTGTCATTTCAGTGGTACTGGCTTACTAGGAGCAGAAATATGATGAAGATAGCTGGTCTACATCATTTAGTTCTCATAACAGAGCTAGTTTCTACAGCACGTTTAAGCACAGAACAAGGCCTACCAAAGGGCTGCACAGCAAACAATAAAATACAACAAAGAGAGAGAAAACCGTAAACAAGAATAAAACCATACAAAAACCAAACCTTGCTACATATTAAAAGTCAAAGGGAAGAGATTAGTTTTAAGATAGGACTTGAACTCAGATAAAGTGGAAGCCATTCTAATGTGAACTGGTAAGTTGTTCCAAAGCGTGGGACCAGTCACTTCAAAGGCTCTAGATCCCCTGGTCTTTAAGCGGGTTCTTGGGATCCGGAGGAGAAATTTGTCCTCTGATCTTAATCCCCTCGCTGGAGTGAAGTAAATCAGACAAATAAGTAGGAGCTAGATTGTTTAATGAACAAGTAGCAAGATTTTAAACTCAATTTGACAATTAATGGGCAGCCAATGCAATGATCTCAAGAGCGGAGTAACACGATCAAACTTTTTACATTCCTTCAGTAATTTAGCCCATGCATCTTGGACTACTTGTAACTGAGAGATTTGGGCCTTAGATATACCAAAATAAAGGGAGTTGCAATAATCCAGCCGAGACATAAAGGCATGGATAGCAACCTCTAGAGAACTTTCAGAAAGAAATGACTTGATTTTAGCAAGTGAACGATTTAAAAGATAATTTGGTGAAATGCTGTTGTGATTATCAATAGAAAATGTGCACAAACATGTTATAAGGCACATTCTATAATGAGCTAATTTGCATAGAAATGTATGTTTGTACTGACATGAATTAATTAAGCCTGACATTTCTATTGAAATGTAGTTTTCTTATGTTTGAGGTTCCAGATACCCATGTATATGTAAAATAATAGTACTTCACATATTTTCACTTCATATTCTAATTATATGTTTGTGTGACCTAATCAACATGCAGCAGATTGTTACTGAATCTTTAGCCGTGTATTTTACCATAAAGAATGGATGTACACTTTAAAATCAATCAATCAAGTATTATAATCAAGCAAATCAAATAACTTTGTAGGATTGTACTTGTACAAAAATCTTTCATGGAGGCTGGTTGAAGCGCGTTATGAAGTTTTTGTTTAAAAAGAGTAAGAAAAATCATTACGCATCAGCCTGATACTTCAGTTCAGTTTCAAGCACTTGGTATAAACAGGATATCCTTGAGCTCAACTCTATATTCCAGTATGTTATTGTGGTTTCATTGATTTCATATACTCTCCCCAGCATGATTGTCCTGTAAAAAAAAAAAAAAAAAGTAAGTGGACTATGACTGGACATTTTACATGTCTGCCCCTTGGCCTCTTCCTGTCTAATGTGGGCAGTTCTTAGTCAGAATAAGCTTTAATGCCAAGTGCATTTTTTTGTTTTGCTAATTGGCAACATTCAGACTAAAATTCAGGTTTGGAGTATAGTTCCATTTCATTCTCTTCCTGGTTCGGCCTGCAGGAGTTCAGAATAAAATTTGAGTGACAGGTCATTAACTGGAACTAAAAGCTTTCATGTCTGACACACTCTAAAATGCTGAAATGAAGGTTAATGACTGCAGTCAACCTGTCCAAAAGCTTTGCGGCTAACAACAAACTCTTTACTTTAAATTCTTTACTATTTAGAAGTTTATTTTCATGTTAATGGCTTTAGTACCACCATTGGCTCTTTGCCGTTTGTGTATCTATTCAATAACAAGCAAACATGAATGAGCTTACATCATCTGTTATGGTTGAAATTCACGGATAGGGCTTTTAAAAACTTACTTATTTACAGTACCACTCAAACTACTCATTCTTTGATAGTTTCCACATTTTTAATAATGTCGTCAAAGTACTGAAACTGACAAATCAATTGCCTTTTGAGCTTGTCCTAATAATAATAAAAAAATATATTAAAAACCCTAGTTATTCTTCTGTAAATATATTGGGGAAATATTTATTTATTTACATCATAGGTTTGATTTGATGAATATTTATTTATTTTTAGGTTTGATTTGATGACTTTATGTATGTATGTATGTATGTTTCTGCAGGTCAAACAGTAAGACATGATGCTACTGACACCAAGATCATTCCCAGGGAAAATGTAAACCTTGAATGCAATATAAAACATCTGCAAATTGCACAATAGTGATTGTAATATCAGTCGGTGTACAAAACTAATTTCAAGCATTTAAGCACAAGGCTTTAGATCCAGTGTTTTAGATCCAACATAATGCTAAACAAATTCAGTCAAGTGTACTTTTGACTGGTAGTGTGGAAGATATTATTTAATCAGTTCAAATTGCAGTTCATTAATTACAGGGGATGTTTCCTTGGTGCATCCCAGGGTTCCTTGCAAGGGAGAAATGAGAGATTTCTACAGTCTACATATTGGTAAGAGGAGATATTAATAATTCTTCAGTCCATGGGTCAACATTTATGTGTGACCTGGTTAACTTTAATCACAAGGTCACCACCTCACTACATAGCATGCACACAGTTGGATTTATTTTGGTAAGACTGTATAGAGATACACAGGAATCAATGAGAAAGCAGAGAAGGGAACAAATCCGGGAAAACCAGGACTTGAACTCAGGTCGCCCGAGGTGCAGATGTGCCGGATGTCAGGGCATGCCCACAAGGCTATGGCTCCGACACAGCGAGAACACTTTGATTGAATATATGCCATGCTAAGCTTCGCCCAGGGCAAAATGTTGCATATGTCAAATTAGTTCAGCACTAACTCTAATTAGAATCAAATTATTCAGCATTTTACGATACTGCTCAGCTATCTTGTTAGGTGGTGAGACTCCACCACTTTTTATTACAACCTTGCACAACAGGTTTTACAATGATGTCTCACACCCCTGCTTTTAGAATAATCATCTATACCTTTGCAATGTTCATTTCACACCAACATGATGGGAAATGCAGACTAAACACAGTAAATCAACACAAGATTCTGCTTGCAAAACTTGGGGGACCTGGTAGCATTTTTATGATGCTACAGGGTGTTGCTGTTTTATGATGGAAAGGACAACATATCTTGAGAGCACAGCTTTATTCTGTCAGTTTATTGTGGAGCAGGACTGTCTGTTGCTTTTTACATCTGAGAAAGCGGCCTGCGTTGCCCATATTGTTCACACAGGCATGGTCAGAGAATTGATTTTTTCTTTCTTCGGGGCATTTTTATTTTTTATCTCTTGCTGCACATCACTCAAACTGTTGTGTCCGCCTGGCAGGAAACACATGCTCTCCAAAAGTTTAGGCCTAATAGCACAACAAACAATGTTTTTCACTGCTACCCTTTTCTACAAAATAGGCAGGAGAGTAGGCTGTTGGTATTATCTGTCTGCTGCCTATTTTGTTGCATCATGTGCCACACACAGATGTTCTACAGCTAATGTTGTGAAACCACATTATGCTGTTAAATACTGGCAGATTATGGCCCTGTCCACATGAACGCGGTTATTTTTAAAACCGCAGCTTTTTCTACGCGGTTTGGCCGTTCGTCCACACGCAAACGCAGCACCAGTTCACTGAAACCGAACATTTTTGAAAACGCCTGCCAGGGTGAAGATTTTCAAAAACTCCATTGCAGTGTTATTGTGTAGACAGTGAAACCGGAGTTTTTGGCTTGTGACGTCGGAGCCTGCGCTGTTATCTCCGCCTACTGCAAACTTTTTTAGGCTTCTGATTGGCCAACATAGTTTTACGGTTGAGATTATATCGCCACCTGTTGGTTTGGCATGCTCTTGACAGTGCTTCCTAGCATGCGTTTTCATGTGGACAGATTCTTTTAAAAACAGAAGAAGGAAAAACTCTGTTTATAAAAATACCCGTGTACGTGTGGACATGGCCATGTTTTAGCAGTTCAAATCTGTCTATATGGCAATAATCAACTTATAGTTGATGACATTACATTTTTGTTCTTTTTTTTTTTGTTTTCACAAGTGTGTGTGTGTGTGTGTGTGTATTATTATTATAACATTATTTCATTTATTGTTGTTATTATTATTACAATGTCAATAACTGAATAAAACCTATGCAATAATGTAATAACAACAACAACAATATAATAACAACAACAACATTCCTGTTCATATTACTTTTTTATTGTATTTATTTTTTATCGTATTCATTATATATCTACATATAAATTATATGTTATTCAGTGTTTAGTATTACATTTTTTGCAAAAGTTTTTAATCAGTTTTTCAAAATACCATGTGACATAATCCAACATAATGAATAATATTTTAATAATAGTTTATTGTATTAATTATTATTATTATTATATTTTTGTTATTTGACATACTTACATATTAATAGACCAGTGAGGATGCAATAAGGATCTATTTCTTATATATTATATTTCTTTAGATTTTGGTGGTGCATTCTATTTGAATATACAGTATTATATATATATTATATATCTAACTATACTAATGATATAATCGTTATATATCTATATATATAATATAATATTATAGATATAATGTAAAATAAAATATACAACATATTTATTTATTTTAACAGACACTGCAATTTATTTTTATAAACAAAATAATACGATGTAATAATAATTTAATTTACACTAAAGTAATTTTTTTCCGATAGAATACTTATCTTAAAGAAAAAAAAAAAAAACACTTTAACAAACCTTTTTTTTTTTTTTTTTTTTTTTTTTAATACCTTTTCACCTTAGAAAAACATCCATAGCCTTTTTAGTTGGTATTTAGTTGTGGTTGGGGTCACCATATCAGGATTCATTTTACAATTATGACTGCATTATTGTTATTGTTAGTCCATGTTATCTGAAATATTTTATTAATTTAGTAATTCTAAATAAAGCAGTTCAGATTCATATTTTCCTCTCTAAACATACAACATCACCTATGAGCTCTAATTAACCAAGTGTAATTTCTCAAACTGTAATCGCTCCTCAGTGCTTTAAGCAGACCAATTAGTGTGCAAGAAAACACAGCTATTTATCCTTGCCTAAGAAGAACTAAATTATGCAGCTCAAAAGGAATTACATGAACATCTCTCAGAGCAAACATAGCAGGAATGTGCAACAACTCCACAACCTGGTTTCCATGGGAACGTTCCCATACAAAGCAGCTTGCGTTGTTCAGATGTCCCGTTTTATTTCGAACGTAATGTGAGCATATAAACAAACAAGCCAAAATAGGCAAAAGTTACCGTCGCACTTAAAAAGTATCCTACATCACACCTTACAAAAGTACTGCAATAGCTGCAGATGCTATATTAAGCTATGTTCAGTGTTTTTAAAGAACCTCAAAGAGGAAAGCAAAGATGGTTAGATGTTTTCAACACACCTTGCTCGTTCTCTCAACTCTATTTCACAGTTGTTTTGGGAGCACACTGTTTGAAAGGGTGTTTTGTCTGGCCTGAAATTGGAAGCTAAAATGGACTCTGACCAGTCAACTGAAGTTAACCGCAAGTCTTTGCCTTCAGTGCAGACAAACTACAAAACATTTAAAGTTTTTTTATTTTAGTTCCTGAATTGAAAAAGTGCTAAATGGGAATACTTTTATATATTGATTAGCGCTAAAGGAATAATTCACTCCAAAAATGACATTTGCTTAATTTACTGGCCCTCAGGGCATGGGAGATGTTGATGAGTTTGTTTCTTCATCGAAATAGATTTGGAGAAATTTAGCATTACACCACTTGTTCCCCAATGGATCCTCTGCAGTGAATGGGTGCCGTCAGAATGAGAGTCCAAAAAGCTGATAAAAACATCACAATAATACAGAAACAATTAACAATTAACATCTTGTGAAGTGAAAAGCTGCATGTTTTTAAGAAACAAATCCATCGAGGTGTTTTTTTTTTAAACCATTGCTTCTGGCAAAATACGAGTCCATATTCTTTAGGTTAAAATGTCCACCACCTGTTGTCCTCTCACATCAAAATCCCAGACAGTTTAGAACAGTTTTGGACCGCTTGTAAAAGGAGCTTGATCTGTGCATATATCTCTCCTGATTCAGCAACTTTTTCACTGGAGAATATTATGGATAGAGCATTCGTATTTTGGTCAGATACAACGGTTTGAAATTAAAAACATCTCAATAATAAATGTATTTCTTATAAACATGCAGCTTTTCACTTCACAAGCCATTAACTGATGGACTGGAGTCATGTGGATTGTTTCTGTATTATTGTGATGTTTCTATCAGCAGTTTGGACTCTCATTCTGACGGCACCCATTCACTGTAGAGGATCCATGGGTGAGCAAGTAACATAATTGTAATTTCTGCAAATCTGTTCTGATGAAGAAACAAACTCATCTACATCTTGGTAAATTTTCAGCAAATTGCTATTTTTGTGTGAAATATTCCTTAGACTTTTTTTTTATAAGCATTATTTGCTAAAATCCACTAATATGTTATGCCAGCATTTAAATGAATTAAAATACAAAAACTAAACTAAACTTGTGACTGCGAGAAATGTAATCACCAGATGCACAGAGGCATGACATAGAGTGCAAATAATCAACAATAAATGAAGTGCATTTATTGCACTTATTTATTGCAATAAATGCTTGAAATAAAAATGTACATTTTTCACGTACTACTTATGTTTACAGCAAGCCTATCCATACAATTTTCTTTTTTAGAATGAAAACAGACAGATTCAGGCAAATTACATTTATGAAATATGTTCTCTCGCCAGCAGACATTGACGCTGTAAAAAAGTGGATGTCGGAGTGACCTTGCTCATTCAGTGTCTCTGACTTTTTCCCTTTGTCAGTACAATATGCTTGAATTGCCAAGTTGTGTCGAAACTGCATTTTGAGTATCTTACTAAGCAAAACCAGCCTTGTATAAAGCACAGTATAATTTTGTGAGCTTGTTTTTGTGAAGTCATCAGTTAGCATGTTTATGTACAGCAGGGGCTGCTGTATCGAGGGACTAACAGTAGAAATTAATCAGAGGGAGCCCTGAAATCATCTAATACAATGCTCAGGCCACGCTGATGCTGTTCTCACTAATGTTTAATTTTAGAGACATTACTCTCATAAATGCTGCGGTTACAGCATCCTGCATGGTCCGGTTTGCCAAATAAACAGCATCCCACACAATCATAAGCTCAATTGGAGGAAGTAAATTTTCTCTCCCGTGAGAATCACACCTGCACTGCTTCAAAAAAACGTATTGCAATAGGCAAACATGTGATTGGAGCATTTCGTAAACAGTTCTAGCACAGCCAGGCCTTACAGCTTGACTCAACAGCGTTTTGTGATATGAGAACGGTTTTAAACCACAGGCCACCTCTCTCTCAGGGTGGCTCGCTAAAGTCAAGGCTAAGGTCAGTACTAGATTGTGTTACTGCGTCTGCGTGCACTCTTTCTCGTTGGACAAAAGGGCCATATTCACCAAGCAAAGAGACAGAGAGAGACTGGACGCTCAGATTCACATTCAAGGTCCTGCTACAGAGATCTGTCTATCATTCTGTCTATCGTTCCGTCTGCTGTCTGTTTGTCTGTTAGTGAGTCTGTCTAACACTCCGTCTATTGATGTATTTATCATTCTATTTTTCTTTCTATCATTCTGTCTATCGTGCTTTCAGTCTATTGTTCTATCATTCTATCTATTGCTTTATTTATAGTCATTTCTGTCTGTCCATCTTCCTGTCATTCTATCGTTCCTTCTTTCTGTCTGTCTGTCTATAGCTCTATCTATCATTCTGTTGTTCTATCATTTTTTCATAATTTCTGTCTGTCAATCAGTCTGTCCATCTATTGTTCTATCTATCACTCTTTTCATCTGTCTATTTTTCTGTTTGTATCTGTCTTTCTATTGTTCTTTCTGTCTGTTTATCTATCATTCTGTTCTTCTATCATTCTATAAATTGTTCTATCTATCGTTCTTTCTGTCTGTCTGTCAGTCTATTGTCCTGTCTAACTTTTTGTCGCTCTATCTATCGTTCTTTCGGTCTGTCTGTCAGTCGGTCTGTCCATCTATCATTCTGTTGTTCTTTGTCTATCTTTCTTTCTATCTATCTATCTGTCTATCTGTCATTCTATCTATCGTTTTTTCTATCTATTGTTCTATCAATCATTCCATCGTTCTATCTTCTAGTCTATCGGATGTGCTATCTATTATTTGATCTGTGTTTCTATCATTATTTTTATCTATCTGTCATTCTATCTATCATTTAATCATTCTATTGTTCTATCTATCTGTCATTCTATCTATCATTTAACCGTTCTATTGTTCTATCTATCTGTCATTCTATCTATTATCTATTCTATCTATCTATCTATCTATCTATCTATCTATCTATCTATCTATCTATCTATCTATCTATCTATCTATCTATCTATCTATCTATCTATCTAACTATCTATCTAACTATCTGTCTGTCTGTCATTCTATCTATCATTTGTTCATTCTATCATTCTTTCTATCATTGTTTCTGTCTGTCTGTCAATCAGTCTGTCTGTCTCTCTTTCTCTCATTTAGGTGTCATTTAATTCCTAGTATTCATGTCTTTCTTTACATCACAGACTTTCTGTTTTTCACCTTTTCGCAGTTCATGGCATTTGATTTGATTGCCATCTTCATCTACAGATGTATTAAAGCATATCTTCATTTTTTGTCTCTTTTTCCCTCAAAGCTGCTATAATTTGTGATGATATATCCATACCTTTTCAGAGGAAGGCATTGAATGAATGCGTTTGGCTTAAGGTGACACATTCTGCATGAATAAATACATGTCTAAGTATGACATTTGCAGACTAGATTAATATACTTCCTGACATAAATAGCAGGGCCTCTTGCTCTACTGCCACTCACAAAGTTTGCTTTGGCAGAAGGTTATAGAACTCTCCTGTCAGTTTCACTCACAGACTTTTCCCCAACTGCACATGCTGTGTCCGTTCCTCCTGGCAAAGCATCCATGGCACTATTTGGGCATTGTTTACTGAGCAATTAGACTGGTCTTGCTGCACTAACAGGTGTTGTGGCTTTCAGGGGAATCCATGAATGCTAACTTCTGCAGTGCTATTGCTGCTTACCTGGATCTTTCCAGTGTGATTTTATTATTTAAAAACTTTGTAGTATTTGTTAAACATTTTAAAAACTATAAATAGTTTTTATTTTTACATTTTCAGTCTTAATTTTAGCGTTGGTAATTTTGTTATGTGCATTTGTGATTTGTATTATTATTATTATTATTTTGTTGTTGTTGTTTTACATTTTTTTATTTCATTTTATTCGAGTAATTATAATACTTCAGCTTAAATTTTCTTTCAGTTATTTGCACAGCGTACTCCTTTTCTAGATTTCATTTATTTTTTTTATGTTTAAGTATTTCATCTAATATTTATATTTTATTTTTGTCAAATATAAAATTAAACTTTCATTTTCTATTTTTCATTTTTTATTTTTAATTTTTTAGTTTTAGTCAATTTTATGGTTGATTTAATTATTAGTTTTTTTTTTTTTTTTTTTTTTATTAGATTTGTTTTGTTATATATAGATAATATATATAATATATATATAATATTATATAATATATAAATAATATTATATATATATATATATTTCTGTTAGCATAATTTCTTTTCTTCATTTTAGTTTTGACTAAGCTTTAGCACTTCACCATAACTTATTCTAGTTTAATGCCAGTGTAAATTTCTAATTTTCTTTTTTAAGCTTTGCATCTAATATTTATATTGTTATTGACACAATGTATATAAAAAACTTATATTTTATATTTTCACTTCTCAAAATATATTTCAAATTATATTATATAAAAATTGTATAGTATGCTGTATATTATTGTTTTACTAAAACTGAAAATGAAACAAATTAATAAATGAAAGCTAAATAGAAATAAAAAATAACATACAAATTTACAAAATGATCAAAACTTAAACTAAAAAAATTAAATTGAATAAAAACCTTTTCAGCTTTCATTCAAATTTTAGTGTACAATTTTCATCTATAATTTGTATTTTATTTCAGCTCTATTTCAGTTAACGACAACAATTTTTTTTGTAGATTTAGTTAACAATAACAACCCCAGATTCCAGAACCCCAGGAGGTGTAGTATATGCTTTGGCTCATTCCAAGGTTATTTGTTCAAATCACTATATACACGACCTGTTATTTTGCATCATGAGGTGTTGATGCACTAGCCAGGCATTACATTTCCAACACTGACAAACACTTGCCAAGACCCACGCAGTTGGGCTGAATCACGATGGTGGTGAAGTCCACAGCCGAAGAAAGTAATTACCTCAATGCTGTGACTAATTAGCACGGCAGCAATCTCTCTCCTCGTACACCCGAGGAGGGCCCTAGTCACTCCATCATGTCATCTGATAATTGTGTAATCTGTATTCTACACGGTATTGCGCTATAAACCTGCACCTTTGAGGGGAAAGCAAAACAGAGTGGGTGTTTATCTGACCCTTGTGTTTGCTTCTGATTTAAGAGCTCACCCAAGGTCATAATTGATATACAGTGGAAGAGTCTTTTGTCTGTGGGAGTGGAAGCCACTGTTAACTGCAGTCAGGAGAGCGTTCCATATTACCCAAAATGCTTCTGTTGTGACAGCGTCATGCTGTTATCAGGCCAACAACAGACACACTTGAATGTTTATTGAAACTTGGGAAATGGCATTCCGTTAATTTCTCATTTGGGACTCTTAAATACTGATATGGGGCTGATTGTAATGGTCATGAAATGTAAAATGTATCTCTCTTCTTTGATGTTTGTTAAGAGGCATGTGAGTGCACTGTCATATGAAATGGCCTTGCAGCCTCCACAGAGCTTATGAGGCACTGATATCACTAGATTTAGTGTATCTTGGATAAGACTTTGCCCAAGACAATTTAAGACAATATCCAGTTGAAGTAAAGATTTTAGGATGCAGCTCTGTCCCTATTTCAGAATCTTTACTGTTTATTGTGAGGCTAGCCTACAATTAAAGTCCTTCAAGTCATGTTGGTGGCAATACTGGTTTAAAACAATTTTTTTTTAGTAATAGTTATAGATTTTATAAGCTAATTCTAACCCACACCCTACCCCCCATACATGCAAATTAGCAATACACTTTGTTTCTTTTTCTTTCTCTGTCTCTGCCTCTTTCAGTCTCGACATGCGGTGTACTGCTGGAATGTGGTGCATTTAAATAGAAAAGTCAAAATACCCTGCTGAAAGAAAAAGTTAAGGTGGTTTGCTGGTCTTGCAGTGTGACCTACATTAATCTCATCTGTTTTGCTGGTTTTCGAGCCATTTTGGGTCAGAGCTGTTTGAATAGATATACACCAGCCTAGTCTAGTGAAGAGACCAACTAGACCAGCTTAAAACATCCATGACTAAAGGATGCCAACGCAGATTTTTTAGTGCCACTGTCGTAAGTCGCGGACTATTTTGTTTCCGGCCGCGAACCGACATGACGACAAACTGCATAATATCACCACATGTGCTTTTGCTGTTTGCACACTGGCTGTCCCATGGTTTTGGTGTGTTTGGTTTCTTTCAACTGTCCAAATGATCAAACTGTGATTCACAACTCCCCGTGGCTTCACAGGCTGAAAAGAAAACAAACAGATCCAGCAATGTGCAAATGAATGAACTGTACAAAAAGTGTGGAAAAGCAGAGGGTACATCTGGGAATGCTGACACCAGAAAAGTGATCAGATCACCAGATGCAATTCAGCAGACACTATTGCTACTTAAATACTGCTCCCAAATCCCCTTTACTGTTGTGAGGCCTTGTTTAATGGATTTGATGAATAACACATGGATGGAAATTCGTCTAAAGGGAGGGGGCTTAGCTCTGTATATCAAACTCACTAATCCCTTGAAGAGCAAACATTAAAGCTTCTTTTTGCCATTGCTCCGCAGAATTGAATGCCTGCACGTCCCCTGAAAAGAAGTCTTATCTGTAAAAGTGCTACATTAAGCCATGGTTATACAGATGCAGAGCTAGTCATTAAACGGCACAGGAAGTGTGTTCCTTGCACTGAAGCAGCGTCTTAATTGCTGTCCGGAGGAAGGCCGTTGCAGTGCGGCGTTGTGAATGGTAAACATGAGGAATTCAATAGGATAATCAGAACAGCAGTGTAATTAAAGCCTTTGTCACAACTCTGACTGCTCTGAAAACACCAACAAAAAAAAAGAAAGAGTAAAAAAGACATCTGGGACAGCATGAGTGGAGACTCAACCATAAACATGGTTAATATTATCAGGAAACCATGACTTGTCAAAATCTGACCTGCTTGTGTTGAAACTCTAGCATGGCACTATGGGATGACTCTGCATTATTTCAAGCATAGGTGGTGGAAGTTGTGTTTCTGTCCTGTTTAGTCAGTTACACATGAAGATTACTTAAGACCCAGTTACTTCTGGGTCTGTATGGACTAGTGTGTCCTAGTGTTGCTGTGTGATGTAAAAACCTTTAAAGGCCAAATATATCTAACACATTGAAAATTGGAGGAAGTGAACACTGAGCACTTTACAAGGACTAAGCGTGTTAGCTCAGCTTGTTAGTTCACATACAAACCAAATTTCTTGTTTTTTTGTATTTTGAAGAAAATTTCATTTAATTAAATATTAAATAATTTAGAAAATGAAAAACGATTAATTGTTAATGTTCCTTTTAATCTAATTTAGTCAGTGTTTTGTCATGTAATGTTCATTCATTTTAATCAAACTAAAATGGCATCTAATTTTAGTCAACGAAAATAACATTTTAATATTTGATGAGAAATATTCAGACCATGTAATCAAACTTTTCATCTATTGATTTAAACATACTGTGTATCAAATTTGAACAAAAACAACAAACATTTTCATGAGTATTTTGTTGAGAAGATTAAAGGCCTGCTAACACCAAGGGTGATAACTATAATGATAAAGATAGTTTTAAAAATTGTTCTAAATGTAAAAGTGTAGCAGAGTCCACAACTATAACAATAAGGAGTGATGTTGTTAGAATCATTTTCACAATTATTTCTTTCTTTCTTTTTTCAGCTGATGGATGATAAAAACATTGACTGCCGGATACTTTAAAGAACTTGAGCATTTAAAGCAGCAGATGACAAAACTGCAGTGCATTCTTATATGATATAGTTATTGTTAACGTACTTGATGTGAACGGGTCTTAATGCTGTGAATGGGTTATTACGGTTTTGTGTGTGTGTGTGTGTGTGTGTGTGCGCATTCTATACACTAATATTAGGTAGTTGTGCTTATACTATAAATTAATACAAATATATGTGGACTGAAAAAAGAAACGTCATTCACTGGGCATTGCATTCTTCATTTGATCCGATACATATTATTCCTGTAACAACACAGTATTTTATATTATTTATTTTATTTAAGCTTTAAGGTAAAAATGTACTAGTAATCAGTTTTCAAAGTCAGCCAGCTGACATCAGAAAAGAAAGATGGCTGACAATTAGACTGGCAGCTTCATTACGCTGATTTCTTAAAGTCACCATGAGTTTGAAGATGTGTGTTCAGATCAGTCTTTGGGCACTTCTGACTGCTGGCGCTGTGCATATAAACAGGATACTTAACCTCTTCTGGTGTAGTGATGGCCTTTGAGTGCTTTCAGTGTTTTGTCAGAGATGACATAACCATATATTTAAAAAAGATAAAATCATAATAATAAAACTAAGAAGCTTTATTTAGGCACCTAGGGGGAAACCCGGGGCTGGTCAGTGACAGGGGTTGGTTGAGACAGAGTTCATTTCTGGGTCACAATAAGGTGCTGTCACAAAAAAATTTAACATCTGAATGCATGCTCTCATATATTGAAATTCCTAAAGTATAAAATGTGCTGGGAGAGAGTAGCCTGGTCTGTAACAGTTCTGTAGTACCTACAGTGGCCAGTAGAGGCAGTAGGATCTGTTCAACTTTACACACATAATGCATCCCCTCAGTCTCTGTGCTGTATGACTGTAGCACTGATGTGGTGTGATTGAAACATCTTTGGAGTGAAAACCTTAAAATCCTTGTTAACAGAAGGCCAAAGGTGCAAAGAGGGTGAGCAGATGGAGGGCAGGGAAAGTGTGGAGGTCCAGGCCATCTTATGGCGCTTTTCCACTGCATGGTACGGCTCGGTACGGTTCACTTTTTGGGGGGGTTTCCACTGGGTACAGTACCTAGTACCTGGTACTTTTTTCAGTACCACCTCGGTTGGGGTTCCAAGTGAACCGTACCGTTACCAAAACGTGATGTGTAAACTCTGCTGATCACGGATTGGCCGGAGAGAATCGTCACTACCTGCGTCACTGAACTTGCGACACAATCACAACAGAACTGCTAGATTTAAATCAACACAGCCAGCAAAAGATTGAACGTAACTTTTTTTTGAACGAGCGCACCTTTTTTTTTTTAACAACCAAAATGTTTTGTTGTCTGCTGTGGAAGTACAGACGTTTCTCTCGTTGATAGCTGAGGAGCGGATCTAGTGAGAGCTTGATGGGGTGATGCGGAATGAAAACGTTTTTTTTTTAGGAGTCGTTGTAGTAGAGGCGGCACAACTATAACGACATGTGAATAATCCCGCCCACTCTAAAGCGGTACTGAACTGCAGTGGAAACGCAAACCGTGCCGAGCTGAACCGTGCCATGCCGTACTGAGCCGTGCCGAGCCGAGTTGTACCACTCAGTGGAAAAGTGTTGGTTACAGACACAGGCCCCCGCGGGTCTTTTTTGCTGCCAGAAACCTGACCGAAACATAAAACCTAAACCGGTTTAGCTTTGCTGCCAGCAGTTAGCCTTTCTGCTGCCACATAATGATACTTAAACATCCCTTTATTTCTGGTGCTTTATACATTTTTTTAAGATGATGGAAATTAAAGGTATAGTTTACCCAAAAATGAAAATTAGCCCATAAACTACTCACCCTCAAGTCATGCTCAAGTCATTACTCACCCTCAAGTGAACAAAGGCCTTCAGTAGCGAATCGATGCGTTTTTGTAAGAAAAATATCCATATTCAAAACGTAATAAACACTTTAATCTAGCTTGCGCCAACAGCTGTACACGGAAGCAGCTCCGGGAGGATGACGTATGCTGGTGAGTCTCGTGAAAACCACTGTTTGTTTATAGGATCAAAGGAAGCAAAGTTTCCTTACTTTAGCAAAGGAAAACAATCTCCTCTTGGCTTATATCGAAATCTCCGACATTCTTCTTTACCAATCCTCGTTTTTTACTTCTAATTAGTGACTGTTGTTTTGTTTTGATCTCTCCGCTGCGCTTCCGCGTGCATCACTTCTGAGCGGCGCATGTGCAAAGCCGACCTCCATACGTCATCCGCCCGGATCTGCTTCCATGTACAACAGTGAGCGCAAGCTACATGTGATTATTACGTTTTGAATATGGATATTTTTCTTACAAAAATGCATCAATTCGCTACAGAAGGCCTTTGTTCACCCCCCGGAGCCGTGTGAGACACTTTTTTTTAATGGATGGGCGCATTTTATTTAACTTATTTTGGACTGATGCATGCAAAACCCGCTGACTGCCATTAAACAGCTTAGAAGATCAAAGACAATTTTTAATATAAATCCGACTGGATTCATCTGAAAGAAGAAAATCATATACACCTAGATACTTGGAGGTGAGTTCCATTTATGGGCTAATTTTCATTTTTGGGTGAACTAACCCTTTAACTATGATTGTGTTGTTGCTGTACACTATCTGTTAACCTTCAAGCCCCATAAAGCAAGCTAAAGATCTGTCCACTGGAGATGTCAACATTATAGCTTGATATTTCTCATAAGAGGCATTTTATGCTTAAGCATACAGTATTTAAATTCTGCCATATTAGAGTGCAATTTATTTTTGTTAAACATATATCTTGTTTTCATTTATAAATATTTCTCCAACAGGTCTGTCAAAACTTATGATGGACAAACAAGATCCTTTGTCTCATTAGAAAGAGAGGAAGCTAATTGAGTCCCACAGTTTTTAATTTTAAAAGTGAATCATCATAAAATTAGCAATTTAAAATGATTGAATTGTAATGCTAATAATATCCGGTATAATAGGAGTCAAAAATTTCAATTAAGGGGTACCATATTTTTCAGAAAAATAAGTTGCACCTGACTATTAGTTGCACTGGGTCAAAACTGCATTGTTGAGGAAAAAAAAAATCACACACATTGTTGTATAAGTCTCATTTTATTATTGTAAAATACCCAAAAAATAAATAAAATGAAAAGCTCACAAACATTATTAACATGTATTTTATTTCTCCTCACTCCACATAAATTATTTTAAATTTAATTCAGAACAGAACAGAACAGGAATTAAAAATATTAGTATAAAACAAACATCAAGTAAAGCTGCATTTATTATAAACTATTTATTACAAACGCAAAGCCTAATTTATTTAAAGCCTAATATATTTAAAGCAAATCTGAAACTACTGGCATGTGGTCAGTGCACTGGACAGATAAACTTGGGCTCACGTACTTCTCTCATTCAACACAAATCCAAATGTTTCGCATTGCGTTTTGCATGCTTAATGTAAACTGCATTATGTAAGTTGCTTAAGAAATACAGGTTTGCAGTATCAGTTAATGTAACCATCTGTTTTGTACAGCTAAAATAACTGGACAAGTTACGAACGGCCACACTCTCACTTATGATAAAAACATAAAAAGTGGATATTCTGGAAAATGTGGTATTTTAATATGATCAGGGCAATGTTGGGAATCACTGGGCTATGATAAAGATATGATTTGTTTGTTTATATAAATATAGGTTCATTATGTTTCTCAGAATTTTCTTATTCATTCATTAGTTCAGTCAAATGGTAAAATTTGAAGTTCGAGCCTGGGGATGAGCAAGGAGAACTGAACTATGTGTAAAGCCAAACCATGTGTGAAGTGCACACCATTTATTTTGGAAAATTAGATTGGAGTTTCACCAGATACATGGAGCCCTGCTCTCCGATCCTATTTGGTCATATTAGCAGAGTATGGCTCGGATGTTTACAGCAATACCAGCTGGAATCGTCCCCCCCCCCCCCCCCCCCCCCCATGAAGTGGTCTGTCTGCTTTTCAGACACCTTCTTCACTTCGGGCTATGTTTCCAAGGTAACGGAGCTGAAGTGTGTACATCAGTGTTCCAAGCCCGAAGTGTGGAATAACCGGCATTTCTGTGGGACAGCACAAATCGAGGATAAGAATAAAGCAATTTATCACTGCTTAATAGAGTAATGTTCCTATTTACTAGCTTGCAGAAGAATCTGTGTCCCAGCAAATGTTTTCAGAGACTGAACAAACAAGTGCCATGTTGCGTGATGGGATTTTTTTTGGTTAATTCTCGTCTGCTGTTGAGCAGAGACTTGATATTTTGACAGGATTTTATGCAAATTATTTGTTTCCTTACGCCCATGCAAATGTTGCTTTCCACAAGTTCTGTTTGAGTATTGCTATCAAAATCAAGAAAATAAGCCAGTTCTGATTCGGATTTCGACAACACAGATGCCTTGGGGTGTTTTAACTGCTCATCCATCTCTGTTGAACCGATCCATTGATCCAAGTGAGCTGTTTGCACCTCAAATCTATCTCTTAAATTCATCTTCATCTGACTTTTAATTGAGAATTTTTGGGATCGGTAAAATAAGTTTTTGGTGATTAGAAAGTTCAAAAGAACAGCATTTATTTGAAATTTGAATATTTTTTTAGCCATGTTTGTCCTTGTTTCCCCTTTGCTCAGGATGGTCTAATGCTTTATACAAGTTGATGTGTGGCTATATGTAACTTTAATCAGATCTTTCCATCTTTTCCCCCCTCATTCTTCATGGATTGTGCATGACCTCATTGTGTGTGGCTCTATCTCTGAGTTACCCAACTCTTCTGAGGCAACTTAAATGCCCTAATTCATAATTAATTTATAACATTGTTTGCTCATTAATAATGTAGAAGCCTTGCATTTCGTTTATCTCATTCCTGCAGTTCTGTGAACTCTTTTAGCATTCAGCGCGTTTGTTCAAGTATCCTCAGGATATTGGAAAACAAACGAGCATCTCTTAGCAGGTTCATGAGTGCATCTATATTTGGACTATACATGTCTATGAAGAAATATAGTTATTGTAAAATCATATGCTTGAGGGGTTCATGAATGTTTAGAGAGGGTTATGTGGTGTTAATGTCCTCTGCAGTGACAGTTTTTTTTCTAGATATCTAAAAAACACTGCCACCTTACTTGCAGATCAGCTTGTGGCCCTCTAACCTTTGCAGAATGCTGTGTGCACTGCTGTTGACAGGCTGTCTATGGTAGTACTTTTGCTTGAAATCTAATACACAGGGACTTTAATGCTCAACTGTGGTGAAGAATAGTGAAAAGATACCATGTACCTGCCTATTGGAAGATTTAAGGACAGTTTGTTTGACTAAAAGTTTGGTTTTAACTATGTTTGAAGCTTGAAACATGGCAAGCTAGAATTGTGATGCTAGCACCGTAAATACTTGATAAAATATTAACTATTACTTGTTTAGATAATTAAGTACTAATTAAGAAAATATAGCTATTTACAGTTACGGGGAAAAGTATGTAATCCCTTAGATATAGAGATAGTCATGAAATATGATTGCTTTAAATGCTCAAATAGTCATGAAATATGATTGATTTAAATGCTCAAATGTTGTGAAGAATAGTAAAAAGATGCCATGTACCTGCTTATTGGAATATTTTAGGACAGTTTTTTTCATGACTAAAAGTTTAATTTGAACTACTTTTGAAGTTTGAAATGTGGCTAAGCTAACATTTTGATGATAGCACTGCAAACATTTGGTAAAATTGTAATAATTGAATCACTTTCGTATAGATAATTAAGTACTAAATAAGAATATAGACCTATTTAAAGTTGATGGGAAAGGTATGTGAACTAGAGGTCTACACGGGTCCAAAAATTCGTCCCGGACCCGACTATTATTTTGAAAGTTGGAACCGGGCCCGTGCAGAACCGAGAAATTTAAAAAATGTATTATCAGGAACCGACGCGGACCGTCAATTATTTGAAAGATGGACCCGAACCCGGCCGGGAAGACACAGACCCGACTGGACCCGATCGGCACATATCAACAAGTCGATAACAAGTTGCGAAAATTGCCTTCTTCCTTGTGCCTGACTGTGATGCACACAATCCTCCTTGCCAAGAAAGTTCCATCCGTGTTATTCCTCTCTGCCAATTGAAATGCGCTAATCACTCATATTCAAGTTTCAAAAGGTCACTTGCTGTCACGGTGATGGAGGACAATGCGCCTTTGCAGTTTGCATTTTTGTATTCGAGTACAACTGCATAATAATTTAGATGTTTGCCATTGGATGATAATAACGATTGCACGTCTAGTGCCATGGCTGCTGACGTTAGCTTTACTAGCTATCATCTGTGCTCTCTGAGCCGAGTCTGAGCAAAAATTTTAGATAGAACAAAAAGATGTTTCATGCATCTATTATTGTAAAAAAAATAATCAATCTAACGACATCACTCTGTGGTGTCCATTCACGTGCGTGTGCATTAACTCCGCCCACTCTGCTGCTGATGACGTTGCTCGTGGGTTTTTTATTTTTTCCAGCTTATTTCAAATTACCGACTCACACTTTCCTTATCCTAATTTTACAAGTTGAAAGTTACAAAACAACACATGCACAGCACTGACTGACTCTGATAACGACCGGGTGTTCTCCGAGTCAGATCGACTCGGGTATTACACACAATGCTAAAGATGCGGACCGGATGACCAATTTAAAATATAGCCACGAACATACGGATCCAAGGTCGGCGTCCGGGTCCCGGGGTCCCGGGTCTCGGGTCATCCGTGTAGATCTATAATGTGAACCAGTAGATGTACTCAAATATTTGTTCGAAATCATGAAATATGAGCTAATTGTTAATATTCACATACTGCTTTTAAATAACACAAAACTGTGTTATGTTTTATTGACACACCTTTTGTTAAATATTCGCTGTGCACAATGGAAGTATCGGTTACGTATTGTAACCTAGTTCCCGGGGTGAACGAGACGCTGGTCGAAAACGATAGGGGGAACGAGTTAGCGTGACGGGGTCTGGCATCTCGTGTGTAATCAGACTAGAACCATAGTCTGCCCGGCCAGAACGGGGCTACTAACAGAAGACGGACCCCATCCCGGCGCACTCTCTCCAGAACTCCCGGGAGCAGAGCGATCGGGGGAAAGGCATACAGACGAAGCCTCGGCCACGTCGTACCATGGCATCCAGCCCCAGTGGAGCTGGATGGTTTAGAGAGAACCATAGGGGACAGTGCGATGTCGTGCGAGTCGCAAACAGGTCCACCTGGGCCTTGCCAAAAACTCTCCATATCGGCTTCACCACCCTGGGGTGAAGCATCCAATCCCCGGGCCTCAGCCCCTGTTGAGTTAGAGCGGAGATCACATGAGGAGCCTAATAACACCCCACACTCAGGACAGCTTCCAAGGAGGCTCACAGAGAGCCTAAAACTCACAGATGCTGTCCTAGCGGAGCTCTGGCGAGCGGAGGCCTCAATAAATAACCCTCTGTAGCGAGAGGAGGCCTACGACGCTCACCGTGACAGGATGTCTGCTCCCAAATTGAGATGCCCAGGGATGAAAACTGCTCTCAGCGAGAGAAGTCTGCCCTGGGACCACACAAGGATCTGGTACACTAGTTTGTACAAAAAACGGCGTGACGCAGACCCTCTGGGGGGTGGTTGAAAACGAGACCACTGCTGTGTTGTCGGTGAGACACCACATCATGGTGGCCGCTCAGGTCCGGTGAGGAAATATCTCAGTGCAGCAAGCACGGCCAGCAGCATCTCCAGGCAGTTGAAGGCCACGTGGAATGGCGACCATCCACAGACCCACGGGCTGGGTGGCCATCCTGACGGCTCCCCCCACCGGTGAGGGACGCATCCGTAGCTAGCTTACGCTGGCGACAAGGAGCTCTCAGCACCGGGCCCTGAGCCAAGAACCACGGTTGCCTCCACATGTCCAAGGCACGTGGCCTCGCCGCGTGACCTTGAACATGCGGAGCGGGTTTCCCCCTCGGGGAAAACCCCCTGGTCTGAGCACCACTGTAGGGGCCTTCATGTACAGAAGGCCAATCGGTATCACGTTGGAACGGGGAGCCATCAGACCCGCAGTCTCTGAAAACGATTGACAAGTGAGGACGGCCTTCTCTGACTCTGCGACTTGGCGGGGGGTTTGATGATTGACTCGATCCGAGCAGGAGACATGCATGCATGCATCGTGGTTGAATCCCACACCACGCCTAGATAAGTGGTCCTCTGTAATGGAGAAAGCACACTTTTCTTGGCGTTTAGTCTTAACCCCAGCTCTCTCATGTGGGCGAGAACGACATCTCGATGTCTAACCACCATCTGCTCTGACTGAGCTAAAATCAACCAATCGTCGATATAATTCAGTATGCGGATGCCCTGGAGTCGCAGTGGAGCCAGAGCAGCATCCACACACTTCGTAAAAGTGCGGGGTGAGAGTGCAAGGCCGAACGGAAGAACACGATATTGGTACGCTTTGCCCCCGAAAGCAAACCTCAGGAAATTCCTGTGAGTGGGAAGGATGGATACATGAAAGTATGCGTCCTTTAGATCGATCGTGACAAACCAGTCCTCGGACCTGATCTGAGACACGACCTGTCTTATAGTAAGCATCTTGAACTTCAGTCTCATGACTGAGCGGTTCAAGTGACATAGATCTAAAATCGGACGCAACCCCCCATCCTTCTTTGGAACTACGAAGTACCGGCTGTAGAACCCGGACTGCCTCACATGAGGAGGGACCAGCTCGATGGCCTCCTTCCTCAAAAGAGTCAGTACTTCCTGTTCCATGACCAGAGCCTGCTCGGGGCCCACCAGCGTGGGAGAAGTCCCGTTGAAAGGAGGCGGAGGCGAACAAACTGATTCTCTAGCCTCTCTCTACAGTGTGCAGGACCCACTGAGACACAGTTGGCAGTAGTTTCCACGCTGCCAAAAAAGTCTACTAAGGGAATCAGTCTCTCGAGACTGACCTCTGGTGCAATACGAGCAGCCGGCTCGGTGCCCTGTAACGGCGAACCGGCAGGGAACAACCGAACCTGCTGCTCTAGAGACCTCCGCGGAGGTGGCGAGCCTCTTAGCACCGCTACGTTGCCGGGCGGTGACTGAGAGTGGCGCTCGCGGGAGACCGCTGCGCCCTGTAACTCCGGCAGGGTTAGCAGTCCGATCTCCTGAGGGCACTGAGGCGAGACGGACACTGTGTAATGTGGTGTAACCTGCTGCACCCCAGAAGGGACTGCCCTCATAAGTCCTTGGCCAGTGGCGTCAGGACTTTTTGGCCGAGGACATCTTAGACTGAAGTACGGTCCGAAGATCCGGCTTAGCCTTAGAGGCCCCGACCTCGAGCGTCGCCTCGCCCTGGCAGCGACACGGGGAGGTAAGACCAGAGCCCCGAAGACATGCCGAGACAAGCTTCCTGTTTTTGCGCGCCCCTGTGTTCGGAGCTGGTACCCGGAGGGGGCTGCTCTCGCCCAGCAGCCCCTGGAGCTAGAGAGCGGCAAGGGAGAAACCGCTGGAACACCACCGCCTGCTTACGAGCCTCCTGGTGCCTGTCGACGACCGAATTGACGGCGTCGCCAAACAGGCCAGAAGGCGCGAGCGGGGCGTCCATTAGGCAGACCCTGTCTTTCTCTTTCATATCTGACAGGGTCAGCCATAGATGCCTTTCTGCTGCCACCATAGCTGCCATAGACCTGCCGATGGCACGGGCGGTCTCCTTAGTGGCGCAGAGAGACATGTCAGTGGTCCTCCTGAGCTCGGTAATATCCTTCGATTTTACCTGCTCACCCTCATCTAGCTCCTCCAGCAGGTCGGCTTGGTACGCCTGTAACACCGCCATGGTGTGCAGACACGCACCAGCCTGACCCGCTGCCGAGTACCCTTTGCCCACCAGCGCTGAGGTTGTGCGCAGCGACTTGGAGGGCAATGCCGGAGCCTTTAAAGACGATGCCACGCCGGGAGACAGATAGCTCGCAAGCGTCTGCTCTACCCAGGGCATTGCTCTGTAACCGCATTCACTCAACCCCGCCACATTTCCATAATAATCAGAGGCGGGGACGAAGAAGCGGGCCGGGACTGCCCTCAGAATGGCCTTCCCCACGACTTCGACACCTCGGTGTGGAGGTCGGGGAAAAAAGGCAGGCTCCGGCGCGGAGGTGGTGGCTTAACTCGCAAAAACCGCTCATCCAACTTGCTTTTCTGCGGTTCAGCCATTTTCTCGGCGGGCCATGTGATGTTTAGTTTGGCCACAGCACGAGTTACCACCTCCAAAAGCTCCTCATACTGGGGCGATTGAGGGGGCGAATCCTCATCGACGCTCTCCACGTCAACCTCCTCGGAGGAAGATAGGAGAAGTGCCGAGCCCGCTCTCCGGGGGGAAGTAACAGCAGAACGGGCTTCCGATCCCAGCGAGCAGGCAGCGGATCTGGCAGGTGAGGAAGAAGATAGGGACTCGCCCGTCTCCATTCCCTCCGCCAGTTCCAGCTGCGAACCCCACGAGCGCAATCGCCGCTGCGCCTCGGCGGCAGCGGGACCCGCGCCGCGGGGAACGCTTGCGAAAGCACCCTCCGCAAAGAAGACACTCGCAATGCGGGCAGTCAGCGCTCTCAAGAGCTGACTCAGCATGCTCCGCTCCCAGGCAGACAACGCACAAACTGTGTGTATCCGCACCCGTAATGAAACGCGGGCAGGGAGGAACACACAGTTTGAAACGCTGGCTGCCTTCGCCCCTACTCAAATGATGTGACTTGTCATGTGCTTTAGACATAACTATCTTCTAGCCCTACGGGACAGACAACACCAAAAATGACTCACAGACAGATATCAGAACAACACACACACAGAGCGCTTGCTGAATGACAAAAAGCTGGCGCTGGTCTCACCGCACGTGCTTTTATAGCCTCCTGGTCATTACGTCACCCGCCGTGACGTCTCGCCCAGCTGTTAGTCTGATTACACACGAGATTCAGAGCCCGTCACGCTGAACGGCGTTCCCCTAGCGTTTTTCGACGCAGCTCGAGTTCCTGAAGAGGAACCCTTGGCTTTAATAACTAGTTGACCTTCCTTTGGCAGGAATGACCTCAGTGCTTGTTTATACAAATACAGAATATAACCTGTGCTGGCCAGCAACCTCACATACATTCATAATCATTCAGCTACCATTTTCTCTGTAAAGATACGAGACATTTAAAATGGAAAACTTTTCTAATGAATCTCTTTGAACCTTTGCCCAGGGGCTCATTGTAAGACATGAAAGAGAAAATGGCAATTTAATGAAAGCAACAACTCCTGAAAGCGCCAAACATGGCAAGATCGTTTGCCATGGCCTTTTGAGATAACAACAGGAAGAGATGTTACTTTAACAGAATTAAGTGAAGCAGACCTCGGACCTGTTGTCTGCTATGGGAAATAAAGCCATGATGAAAGGCCAGGAGTCGGTATGTCATCGCAGGCACAAATGTCTCAACAATTCGTCAGTGGATTGCTTGCAGAGATAATTAAAAAAAGCTTTGTTTCTTACCACCTTCTTCTGGAGGACAAAATGTCAAGGGCTCGTTTGCGAGGGAAAAAATGAAACCGTCAGACTTTTGCATGGTTTATTTGGCTGTGCACTGTTATCCTGACCATTAACTGCTACCGGGGTACTCTGAGATCTCTGACTCATGTGTATAATGCTTTCCTGCCACTTTCATCTATATCTAGTGCTACTCTTATAGGAAAAGACTCAAAAATAAATAAATGGCACTGCTTATCTTTTAAAATGTGGTCTAAACTACACCTTTAATCTGCAAAACTTGTATCTGCACTCTTAGAAATGAAAAAAAAGGACAAGGTTTCTAAAGAACAAGATGAAATGAATGCATGTCAAGTTAAAGCTTTAGATCGCTTGTGTTTTTCAGATATGCTGGAACAACAACACAGAGAGCTGGCGGTTATTAAGCCTCTTATTAAGAAACCACAACTAGATCCTAGTGAACTGGCAAATTACAGACACATCTCCACTCTCCTTTTATGCTAAAATTTTAGAAAAATTGTGTCGGCTCAATGTGCTCCTGCCGCAAAAAGATTCTATGATAGAATTTCAGTCAGGGCAAGGCGGGAACCACCAAGCACAGAAATGCACTTGTTTAAAATGACCCAGAATGATTCTTGCGTCAACCACGGTGTATCTAGTGATAGTTTTATCTGATCTTAGTGCTGCGTTCGACACTATAGATCATGGAATACTCATAGATCGATTACAAAACTAACAGGTATTCAAGGGCAGGCTTTAAGATGGTTTAGATCCTACCTGTCCGTTCGCTACCACCTTGTTCATTTAAATGAGTCATCTCAATTATCACCAGTAAAATATGGAGTCCCACCAGGATCTGTCCTAGTTCCTCTGCTATTTTCAATATACATGTTATCCCTTGGTAATATTATTAGAATATACGGGATTAGTTTCCACTGTTATGACGATGATACTCAACTATATATCTCAACAGGACCAGATGAAACTTCTAAATTATCTAATCTAACAGAGTGTGTTAAAAACGTAAAAGATTAGATGACCAATAATTTTATCTTATTAAATTCAGATAAGACAGAGATAATACTTATTGGACCAAAAAAACAGTACACACAATCTCTTGGATTACAATTAGCAACAGACGGATGTACCGGTTACTCCTACGTCAAAAATATGTGGTGTGATATAGATAGCAAAAAAAACGTGTCTTCAAAAAAATCAATTTACATGTTACACAAACGCTTCTTCCATCTTCCATCAAAACATGGCAGTTACGAAACAGGTTACCTGTTTTGATGCAGAAAAGAAGGTTCATGCTTCATGAACTCTGATGGACTATTTGTAATGCAAGGTTAGGTGGTGTCTGCATCTTCACACACACAATACAGGTGGTCCAAAATGCAGCGGCTAGAGTCCTTACAGGTCAAGAAAATATGATCATATTAACCCAATTCTACAGTTTCTGCACTGGCTACCTATTAATTTCCGTATCAGTTACAAAATATTATTAATTGCCTATAAGGCCCTTAATGGGTTAGCTCCTGCGTACCTAACTAGTTTTCTACCATGCTACAATCCATCACGCTACCTAAGGTTGCAAAACTCTGGACTTTTGGTAGTAACTATGATAGCAAAGTCCACTAAAGGAGGTAAAACTTTTTTGCATTTGGCTCCCAAACTCTAGAATAGCCTTCCTTATAACGTTCGGGATTCAGACACACTCCGTTTAAATCTAGATTAAAGACACATCTCCTTGGCCAAGCATTCAAATAATGCATATCAATCTTGTACTGCAGTTATATCTGATCAAATGCACATGATTATTCTTTAGATTGGGTTAAACAAATCAATTTTGCTTTGTTGGAACAGCAGCTATGCTAATTATGTCTCTATTTGTTTCTCTGTTTCTGCCATGGGATTGACATCCCGTGGTAACTAGGATTTACACAAGCTTCAGTCTGGATCCAGAACACCTGAGAAGAGATGATGCCAACCCTCAGAGGACCTCAGATGATGCCAACCTGAAACAACATAAACTACCAAATTTTGCTACAAAAAAAAAAAAAAAGGTGTTGGCATCATATAAGAATTGCTGTTAATAGTGTTCATCGTCTGTTTTATTACGTCTTAAATGGATTTTTCCGTACGTTTTTGCCATATGTACATTAACTGACAGTCAACACTGATAAGCTACCACTACATATTGTAGAAACTTAATTTGCTGTAAAGTTGCTTTGCAATGATTTGTATCATGAAAAGCGCTGTAAAAATAAACTTGACTTGACTTGACAATGAGACGTCCATTTGGAAGCAGATCACATTTGGATTGGGTTTTGTTCGGGCTGAGGTAAAAACAACACCGCGTCTTCAAGCACACTGCATCACGTTGCTTTTAATACAATTACTGCCCACTCAATGCATTTCCTAATGCAATGTATAATTTGTTTAGACATCTCCCACACAAACTCCTGGCTACTGTTTATGAAACCTTGTTCAAAATAACTGCCATATGCATTATTAAAACAATCCTTCACCTTTGTGTTAATGAGAAGGCAATTTTGTGTTCTTGGAAAGACAACGGAAGTGCTTCGGAACTTTTTAAAAGAGCAGTGCTGTGACCTGGGACCGGATCTGTATAATTAGGCTGTGATTAGAGTAGACAGAGGGAAATTAAATTAAAGTGCATTAGCTCGATGTTTCCTAGGGAGAAAGGCTCTCAGAAAGGCTCTCCGTTCAGCTGCGCAAAGGCAAGCTGGGGACAAAAGTGTGTGGGGTGACTGTGCTGTGGCATCCTGCCCATCTGTGGGCAGAAGCGGTGACCTGCTCCACTGATCCGCCCGTAGGGGGCAGGGGGGCGAGCACGACCATCCCTCTCTCTCTTTCTCTGCTGGCACATTGTGGTGGGATTCCTGCCAAGCGTCCGGGATTAAACACACACTGTGACCTTATCAACAATTGCAGCTTTTCCTTACTTGCTGGCTACAGTTCGAACAGACTTAGTGAGAGTGGACCATGCAGACTAACGGCCTCTAATGAATGTTTATCTAATAATGCTGTGAGCTTAATGATGGCTTGAAAAACACAAATAGTGATTATTGGAAGTCAACATGAATGGAAATGGCTGCCTCATTAGTTAGTCATGCCTCTCAAATGAACAACGCTAATGACTCTCAAAGGTGCCTCGCTGTCCACTTTCAGTGAGTCAGCTGCCGTCTGTTCTAGAAGTCTGTTTTTTTCTCTCTCTCTCTCTCTGTTTTTTAAAATTATATGCCCTTTGAAGAAAACAAAGCAGCTATCATAAAACTTTTTGTGAGAGTTTCTTTAATATTATGTTGAGCATTCCAACCTCCCACATAAACAGGTTCTTGAGATGATTTGAACATTTCAGGCCTTCAGTGACTAAAACAAACGCCTTTTCTTTTGCCAAAATGCAAAAATGATACCTTTTAGCATGTCACCAAGGCAGTTTCCTCAAAAGTAAACTTAAGCTACCCCTAAAGGGTGTATAATTATAGCTTAACTAATATACATATATGCACACTTTAGGGGTAGATTAGCCATATATGTTTACTTTTGAGGCTACTACGCCAGTCACATGCTTTGAAACCCTAAAGGGTACTATTTTTTTTCTGACAGTGGATCCAACATGTTCAGCTACAGATAAATGAGCAATATTTGTGGGATGATAGTTGTCTAAACAGTGTCCAAATTTAACTTTTTTTCCACACCTGCCAATGATGAGTGAATTGAGATATATATATATTTTGTTGCTATAAATATTTCTTAACAGCCACAAGACTGTATTTTGCTACAATTTTAATAAATAATATTTTTTAGAATATTTGTGAGTTCATTGTGTCACAACATTGTATATACAGTAAGATGAGCAGTCTTGCATATTATATTTTATTAATGTAATATTTTTTATTATTATAATTTAACAAAATTTTGCACCTTCGATTAAAAAATTATTAGCTCTGGCTATTTCTGCCAACAGCACGTCATTGTGTCTCAACTTCATATAAAAGACAAAACAGGTCTCTTAGATTATAATAATATAATTAATAACTGAACAATCAGAATAATTGTATATTATCATATTATTTTTATTATGAGTTTAATATAACAGGTGTATAAAGATTTATATTTAACATGGTCTATGATTAACGCTAAAAATACCGAAATTTTTGTTTGTATAAAAATAATATATTAAGATTTGCATATTGTGGACAAGCAGGCGTTTTCACTTGCAAGCATCATTTATAGTGCAGTAAGGCTGGACTCTCAGTAAAGACTTTATCCTCATATTGAATTTAAGTTAATGCAGAGCGTATTTCACATAGTTTTTACCAATTTTTTTTTTTTTGTTTTGTTTTTTTTTTTGTGAAATGGAGGTCATTTCACATACTGTATGTGTGCACTGCAATAGGTTTTTTTTCTCAATTTTTCAATTACATCAGGAAAGGTCACAACAAAGTAATTGACAACAGTTATATAAGCATGCATTTTTACTATATTTAAAGCCTGGAAAGTTTAAATTGGGACCAATAATTCAGTTAAGATGCTGCTCTTTTGTTTGGTTGGGCATACAGCACACCCCCCCTCCCCTCCCCTATCCGAATATATTTTTTTTTCTTTGAATTACTCAACACCTCTACGGGACAAAGCCTTCAACTTCAATGTCTGCATTTGTAATTCACTTATAACATTGTTTGTTCATAAATAATGTACAAGCTTTGTGTTCTGCTTATCTGGCTCCTGCAGTTCTGTCATCTCTTTTAGCATTCTTTTACCAAGTATCCTCAGGATATTGCAGTTCAAGAGAGAAAAGAGAGCAACATCTTTTCTTCTTTTTCCAGAGTACACATGTACTAAGAAACAGTTATTTGTCATGCTTGTGAGGGTTCAGAGCAGTGTGGTGTCAGCGCCTTCTGCAGTGACTAGATGTTTTTGTTGTTTATATATCTGAAACGTGCTGTCAGCTCCCCTGCAGATCGGCCCATGGCCCCCTAACCTTAGCAGAATGCTCTGCCGTTGACTGCCTGTCTGTAATGGTTAATGTTTCCTGGTCTTCTCTTCACTTTGAGCTGCCCTGATTCCACAGTCTGTCATGGCACTGAGCCCAGGTAGGGCAACACTTGCATTTTATATGTCTGCACACCCACATTTGCCTGTTCATCAAATGCAACCCACAGAAAGTAAACGGGCCTCTCTGTGTATTACTTAGCAGGTAGCACAAGAAGATTACATGTTGAAACACCAAATTAATATTGTAGCGAGCGTGTTTTTATGCTGCTTGCCGCTTTAATTGATTATAATCAAATGTACATGCTTCTTCATTGTGCTTTAGGTCTATATGACAGTGGGCGAAACAGTGTGAATGTGATTGGATTGTTAAATGAGGTCATGTTGTTGGCCTGTGTGGGTATGAGCAGCTCTGAACTAAAACACAATGTCCTTCTCAGTCTGTTTTCACAGCGAGAGTGAGAGAGAATTATAGAAACGAATGGAGCGTTTAATCGCAATCTGTCTCTGAGCTCTTGTCATGTAGAGTATGTGGTTTCGATCTTGTGCACGAGTACAGAATGTGTTTGTTTCGAGGGCATGTGAGTTGCTTTCTGAGTTTTTATGTTAATGGGTGGGCTGTGTTAGATCAGTGGCTTTCAAATTATTTAGGCCAAGCACCTGTTTGATTGGATCAAACGTCCACTGAGCAAGCTGAAATCTCTTTCAGTGACAGTGCTCATAGTGTGAAAACTCTGCAATGTTTTTAAAGTCTCTTCTGCTAACCAAAGTTGCATTAATTTGATCACAAATACTGTAATATTGTGAAACATTATTATAAATTAAAATCACTGTTTTATTTCAATATATTTAAAAATGTCATTACTCTTGCGATGACAAAGCTGAATTTTCAGCAGACATTATTTCAGTCTTCAGTGTCGCATGATCCTCAGAATAATTTCATTATCGATTTGGTCTCAAGAACATTTCTGTTATCTTTTGTTTCTTTTTAGTGCTTAATATAAATATACTAGTAATATATCTATATATATTATATATATTTATCATATATATATTTATATAATATATATATATATATATACTGATATAAGTTTGTGAATGCCCTTGCAGAATCTGTGAAAATGGGAGTAATGTTACAATAATAAGAGAAATTAACACAATGCATGTATTTTCTATTAGTAATGTCCGAGTAAGATAGTTAATATTGTTTTACATTAGTCCACAAGACAAAAAAAAAAATGCTGAAATTATATTAAAATAACCCCATTCATGGTTCTTAATACTGTGTGTGGTTACCTGGATGATCAACGACTGTTTTTTGTGTTGTGATGGTTGTTCATGAGTCGCTTGTTTGTTCTGAACAGTTAAACTGAACACTGTTCTTCAGAAAAATCCTGCATGTCCTGCAGATTCTTCAGTTTTCCAGCATCTTTTGCATATTTGAACCCTTTCCAGCAGTGGCTGTATGATTTTGAGATCCATCTTTTCACACTGAGGACAATTGAGGGACTCAAACACAACTATTAAAAAAGATTCAAACATTCACTGATGCTCCAGAAGGAAACACGATGCATTAAGAGCCGGGGGTGAAAACTTTGAACAGGATGAAGATGTCCAAATATTTTTTTTCTCCGTTTAGTACTGCCCTTCGGAAGCAACAAAATATACCTGCATGTTTCCCGGAAAACAAATTAAGTACAATTTACCTTGATCTTCAAATTCAAAAAGTTTTCATATATTTGTAGAAACTGTGATATATATATTTTTATGATTCAAAAGAACGGCATTTATTTGAAATAGAAATGTTTTGATATCTTTTGTATTATAATTGTATTGATAATGTCACATTTGATCAGTGTAATGCATCCTTGCTGAATAAAATACATTTTTTAACAGATTTTTTTTTTCACATTAATGATAAATATAATTTGTATTTCAGGGGCAGTGTCTATATCATTTTGAATGTATATTTCTATTTTGTATTTTTAAACGCTTTTTGTAAAAAAAGAAAAAAAAAAGAAGTTAATAGACCAACTTTTCATGAAATTGAGCATCTCAATTTTACTTTGAGTTCAAAGTAAGTAATTTCTCCCCTTTTTGTTGATCTGTAGTTGTAGCATATCTATGTGGAATTTGTAAAAGTCAACACCTTCTCATTTCCTTATTGCACAAGAAAGAAAGTAGGCTGTGCATTAGAGTCTCTGCTATAATAAAGCTATATTACATTTGGTAAAGATCAGAAATGATAAATTAAACATTATGGAAAACAAATATTCATAAAATAGTATTTTACTTTTTTTCTAGTCAAGACATGGCCACAGTTTGATAACCACTGTATTAAATGTCTTAAACAGACCTAAATATGAAGTATGTAGATGTTGAACCCACTCAGTAAACAGACCTGATTCAAGGGGGCTCGAGGTGAAAACGTGTTGTCTAAACCACAAATCAGCATGGTAATCACAGACTCATGTTTTCTTATTAGTCTCCTCTGGGAGCACACAGTGATTTTGCGGGGTCCACGGCGGACCATTTGCAACATATTGAGGTAGAACCCTAATTAGGACGTGCTGTATATGCGCTTGCTTTGGGAGCAACTGCACAATGTGCCGCCCACATCGCTGGCCGCCGTTTGTTAGCTAGATAACAACAACATGCCTCAGGACCATGTCATTTGTTAAGACTCAACATGTGGACCGATGTAAAAAGAAACTAGTCCAGTTGAAAATGCAGACAAGTTCTCATCTCTACCCCAAAGCTAGAGAACCCGAGGCCAAGTAATATCACAGCGGATTTAATAGAGGTCAGAAAATAAATAGTCTATTCAGAAAAATCAGCTGCAAGCACAGACTATTTGAACTGAGATAAAATGCTGTGCTGGATTGAATTTAGACAGCTATTTTACTGCTATGACCATCATAAAAGCATTTTACTATTATTATTATTTAATTAGCACTGATATAGTAGAAATAGCACTATTAACTGTTAGCGTCTTTAGGGGCTGTGTGCAAAGTAACAGCTGTATTTATACAATGTTTACACAATATTTATACAATAATTACTTACATGACCTTCAGAACAAAATGTGGGCTTTAGAAAAGAAACAAGTGCGGCTTTGAAACAGAATTTGATCAAAGATTTGATCAAACACTGGTTTTAGACTACAGAAAGGCATATTTTGAGGGTTTGTTTGGAATTGGTGGTTCATGCAGTTGTAAGAGCATTTGCTGTTGTTTGAGATGGTGTATTTTTTGTCTTTTCAGAAGCGTAAACTATTGATGTATCCAAAACAAAGTAAGAGACAGAAACTTAATGAAAACTGTCGGCAAGAACAGCTACCGCACAGCCGAACTGGTCTTGCCTGAAATATCTTTTGTGTTTGAGAAATGAATGTTCTTTTGCCAAAATTTCAATATTTCAGACACCTCGAGGCAGGTAGTCTTTGTGTTGTGCTTCTAATTAAGTTTGCATTTCAAATCTTATACACAATACTTCAATTTTAATAATATCGAAATCTTATACACAATACTTCGATTTTAATAATATCGTCTCATAACAGAAAATTATTCGAGGAGATATAAAGAAACAGTGACCTTCCACGAAAAGAACCTATGCATCATAATAATAAGCTGCAAAAGATCAGGTTATTTCACTGTGTTGTTCAGTATTGCTCTAATACACTAGACTAAATTGGTCAATATGATATTTACAAGATGCAATATATACACCTTCTGCGGCAGTGCATGAACTTTAACCTTGGATTCGTCTGCCTCTATTATTTTAGTATTCTGCTAATGATAGTTACAAGGTACCATGTGAAAACAAACAGGAATCTTTCATTATGCAAGATCTCATCTCTGTCGAGCCATATGAGCTGTATGAATAAAATTCCCAGCTCATTAGTTAGTCTTGCCTCTGAAATGAATAAGGCTAATGACTATCAAAGGTGGTAGGTTGATACGGGTCCATTTACAGTCAGTCTGTATATTTCTTCTCTAAAAATTTAATTTTCCTCTTTTTGTTTCCTTTGAAAGGAGACAAAGTAGGTGCTTTGATGATTTCTGGACACATTTTCTGTTTTGTAGCATGTGTGATCACTCATATGAACAGGTTTTCCAGAATATTTTAGTTGTTTAATGACTACAACAAAGCCATTTTTGTTTAATTCCCTCCAAAAAATGGTATCTGAACTTCTTATCAAAGACCTGCTAAAAGACCTGGACACTCCGCTGTTCAAATACAGCAGATTCTTTTTCCAATTCAATAACACCAAAAACTTTTAACACCCCTACTTTTAAATTTGAATAGCAAATTACCTGGTAATTGCCACTTATCTTTAACTCTTGGTATCAAAGTATTACCACTTATCTTTAAAACGTTTTATGTTGGCACGTTTGCCACTTTTTATTGACAGGACAGTGGAGAGAGAACAGAAAATGATGGGAAAAAGAGGGTTGAATGGGATCAGAAAACATTCCTTATCTCATTTCATTACTTCAAATAGCTGCATTATTTTGTTATGTTATTTACTGTTAAATATGCTGATAATTTCACTAATTAGCTGATTTTTGACATACAACAATATTAGAATACATTGTCACTTCCCTATTCATTAAAAAAACAGTAATATTATTATTGCAATTTGAAACAACTTTTTTCTCATTTAATTTATTTTAAATCGTAATTATTAAAATAAAAACTCTATGATCAATTTTTTAATCTTCTTAAAAAAACCTGCAGACCCCAATCTTTTGAACAGTAGTGCATGTTGTTATTATTCATGCAACATCTATTTGTGTTTTTGATTAATTTTGACACAAATGCAACAAGTCAGACGTGTTTGTGTAGTGAGATTTGGCCTTTAGGGATTGCCTCTTAGTCTCTCTTCCTCTTTATGGATTTTTATCCCCTCTGCCTACTTTAAATATATTCAAACACATGCATAGTTGTTCCAATAGATAGTGGAGAGTTTGTGCGATCAGTTGAACAGCCGGTGCTGCTGAGACCTCCTTTGCCCACTTAACTGGATGCAATTAAACCAATGCTGTGTTTGGCTTAAAGCAATCTGTTTGCATAACAATGGGCCACGGCAGGTGATCTAGGTTATGAGGTGATATGAGGAGAAAGCTTGTACCTGCGGGTCAGGAGCAGCTGGTGTGGATGGAAGCCAGACTGGGCAGCTGGGTCAATCGGGGATTCTGGGCAGTCCTACTGTCACTTTGTGTCACTTGGGGGGGCCAAATGACCACTTCGCTAATGTAAGGACTCTGAAAGGTCACAATTGCACATAGTTTATCATGTGTATAGTGTGCAAATGGACAAAGAACAATTTTAAAGGGTACAAGTTAAAATGAGAGAGCCAGTATTGAAAAATGAAGCAGATGAAGCTGTGGATGCACACATGCTCAGATATATTGAGCCGTGGTGCTTTGGTTGATGATGCGAGTTCAAGTCTGGCTCATAAAGAGAGGCCAAAAAAGAGAGAGAAGTTTAGACCAAAGAGTTTGATACTAAAATTGTAAAAATGAACTATACCTTGTATATTATGCCTTTAATAATAATCAAACTGAAATATTTAAGGGAAAAAGGGAAAATTGCCTCAAAGGAATAGTGCACCCAAAAATGAAAATTAACTAAAAATGTACTCTGGAACAAGCATTATTATGGATCCTGGACTCATAAATCTTAATAATGGAGCTTTTTTCTTACAAGCACACAACATTTCGCTTCACAAGATGTTAATCAGTGGAGTCATGTGGGTTACTTGTGGATTATTGTGATGTTTTTATCAGCTGTTTGAACCCTCATTCTGATGGCACCCTTTCACTGCAGAGGATCCAGTGGTGAGCAAGTGATGTAATGCTAAATTTCTCCAAACCAGTTCCGATGAATAAACAAATTCATCTACATCTTGGAAGGCCTGAGGGTGAGAACATTTTCAGTAAATTTTCATTTTTGAGTGAACTATTCCTTTAACTTTAAGACTTCAGTAGCTTTAAAGTGCCTCTATTATGCCATTATTAAGGTTGCTAATATTGTCTCCTAAAACAGGTTTACATGCATGCAAGGTCAAAAAACGTTAGTTTTCTCAAAAAATAGAATTAATTTGACCTCCTTTCTAAATGATTCGTAAACGTCTCGTCTCGCAGTTCAAAGAATCAGTCTCTCCAAACCCCTCCTTTCCGTGAGCCCTCACTGTTGTGATTGGTCAGATGGCGCAGTCCTTTGTGATTGGTCTACCGCGTACAGCGCGTGTCACAAGAAAGCCAATGCAATGACGAATGCAGCTGGAACTTGTCATACAATGAAAAGATGGTATGATCGATTGTACTTTACCAATTAGAGCCGCAGTCTGATGATGAAAGTGGCTGATCGACAAGAGACTGATTTGCAAGCACGACTGGAGCAGGACGTTTCAAGTTAAGTGTCAAGTGTTGACAAGTTTGTGGTAATTATGAGATGTGATAAAACAAATTTACTCTCACAGCGTAGGATACAGCGTCTTCTCGACATGATGTTAACCACACGGAAATTTTACTGTGTTTGTGGATGGGCAAGTTGGCGACGTAGAACGTGGGCGCACATTATGCAAATGTGTTACTTCGTAACGTACAGCTGTAACAGAATAAGATTCGAATTCCTGACAACTCATTTAGGCGATTGCGAGCCGACACTCTTTTTTTTTGATAGTCAATAACTTTATTTATCGTGTAACTGTCGGCTTCACAACTTTGCAGATAGTTTATGTTCACTTACAGCTACATGACACACTGCATGAAATGTAATATTTGAAAAGGCATAATAGGGGCATTTTAAAGCCTCTACAGGAACACAGTGAAAATGTCAAGTGCTCTTGTTTTTTTATGATTTTTTAAAATTGCCTCCTTAATGCAGTGTTGATTTAATCGAAAAATTATTTTAAGGTTGCATGCCATTTTTTAATGTATTATTTACATATAATTATACATTTTATTTAAGTGCAATCAAATTGTTTAACTTTATTCCTGGAGTAAAATAATTAAGAAAGTCCATTAAACCCCCCCCCCCCCTCTCAAAATAAAAATAAAAATAATAATAATAAAAAAAATGTTATCATTGAGTAATCACCTTATTTTAGTGTACGAGTGGACAGCCATCAGTGTCATTGGAATATATGACCACCCCCCCCACACGTTCTATTTGTTTATAGAAGAAAAATAGTGATGAGGGTAAAACTGTGGTAGAGAATAGTGAAATTTCAGTGGTACCGACTGCTGTAATTGTGGCATTGATTTAACTTTAGTTAAAACTGGGTTTATTTTGCAGGAATGTTGCTTTTGCACCAACAAAAGCTGTAGGAGTACATCCTATTTGACAAAAACATGTTCACTTGATGTAAAATATGAGGTTCCGATTTATTGGTTACCAGAACCTCCTTCATTTCATATTTACCATGAATGAATTCATATAAGTACCAGACTCACATATGCACACTATATGCCAGAAAGTTGCATGTGCCAAAGAGCTGTCATATCTGGTGTAACCACTAGCTTGATCAAAGCGGCCACATGGGAGTGTTTTCCATTCCTGTAGCTCTAATCTAATCACACCGATTAAATTAGGACGTGCTGATAGGCATTGACAGCCAATCCACCTGCTTAAGACACAACCCTACAACACACAAGATCATTCATGGTTAAACAGGATGTTGACTCCTACACAAACACCTGCCATATCTGAAACCCAAGCCAAGTAAGTTCTTCCTTCAGGAGATTAAAAGTTGCAAAGTATGGTCAAGTTTACCTGGATACTGCGAAAAACTCAAGTTGTTCACGTGACTGAAACTTCACTACAGAAAATGAGAGATCAGGAAAGACCTTCTCTGTGAGATACACCTGATAACTGGTTGTGATAAAAAAAATTGATTCTTTCACTTTAGTTTTGCAGTCAAACACTTTAAAGAGACAAAGCCTCAAGGAGAAGATCTTGAGAGCAGCGCTGACAACGAATAAAACACTGAATGATAAAAGTGTCTCTTATGATTTTTCTCACAATCTGGGATGTGAGTGTTGTCAAACAGAGTTTAGTTCAGTTAAAGATCTTACAATGCAATATTAGCTGGAAGCCAAATGCGATTTCATGTAGTTTGATATTAAGAAGACACTAAAGTTTGACCGACAGTCGACTGCTTTCAAATGCTTGTGTTTTTTGAAGAGTTCAATTTTACAGTATATACTGAATATAAACAGGTGTGAAAATTCTATTGAAAATGACTTCTTTCTTTCTTTCTTTCTCTCTCTGCAGGAACATACTGAAAAACATCAAGCAGTCTTTGTTCTTGTTTTTATAAATGCCTATTTAATTGCCTTTTTAACCAATTTTTACTTAACTGAAAAAAGATTGAGGGTTGCATGCTATTCTTTTAATATTTATCTATTAATATAAATGTAATTAAAGGGGTCATATGATGCTGCTAAAAAGAACATTATTTTGTGTATTTGGTGTAACAGAATATGTTGACATGCTTTAAATGTTAAAAAAAACACATTATTTTCCACATGATACTGTACATTATTTGTTTCTCCTCTATGCCCCGCCTATCTGAAACGCGGCGATTTTTACAAAGCTCATCAGTCTGAAAAAACTAGATGTGCTCTGATTGGCCAGCTATCCAGAGCGTTGTGATTGGCCAAATACCTCAAGTGTGTGACGGAAATGTTACTACCCTTACCATACTGTTGATGATGCCCCGTCCGGCCGATGGCTTTTGTTGCATCCAGTGGGGACATAATTATGGTTTATAATTATTTATACTGTCTTTTTACGCGTTGCGTTGCGTATCGCGCTGTGTAAACATAAAATCATGTCTGCATTTGTGAACGGAGAAATGACAAACAACAAGCCCTACTCTACACTGCTCGCGTTTGAATCGTCAGTGGCAAATTCTTAAATATAAAAAACGTACTTACAGAACTTGCAGTCAGAACAGCCGGCATTGTAGTCTACCAGGAAACAGTCCTCCATAAAATGCGATGGACACATCTGAATATTTGGGTTAAAATATATGTTGTAAATACAACTTAACCACTGAATTCTAGTAGTGTCCTCTTTTGGAAGGCCAAAAAAAGTAGTTTCGCTTTCACAACGAAACAGACGTAAAAGTTGCGCCTTGAGTAGAGGAGGCCGGAGGACTAGAGTGAGGGGCGGCCGGCGGATTTGACGAAGGAGCAGCCGGTGGGCTTGCAGCAACCACATGTAACGACCCCGGCCTGGATCCCCTGTGAAAGCCGATTGGCGACCCCAGCCGAAGTTGGAGGTATGTCATCAGCGACCGCAAGGGATAAGATGATATCCTTCCTCTTTGGCGGCAACAAAGTCGTTTGCTTTTCACAAGGAAACACCCCAGGTCTTCATGACATGGCAGCGCGCACACCAACCAGCGAACCTAAAAGTTACGCCTTCTTTCTTTGCTGAACATTTGGGAGGCGTTATGCAAAACTTCCCACATAGTGACGTAGACATGTAGGGGCGTGTTAGAACGAGCCGTTTAGGTAGGCGTGGCTGACACTTAACTTATATAAAGAATATCTCTTTGGATTTGAGACTTCAATCTTTGCAACTTTACAGATCTTCTTCAAGCACCAAGAGCTTGTAACACTCCAAAAAAAAAATTTTTAATCGCATCATATGACCCCCTTTAAAAAGGTAATTAAAATTATTTAAAGGGTTGTAGGTAAAATGATAAAAGAAAAAATCTGTACACACAAACACACAACACCACACACAACACACACCAAACACACAACACCACACACACCACACAACACACACACCAGAGGTGGGTTTAGTTTGCGCACAGCTGTCCCTGTCAAACAAATAAAAAAAATCAAAATATCAGGTCGGGTCTGGAAATGTTGAGACTGTCGAGTTCCGATGCCTTTCTCCCTCCGCGCCTCCGCACCACAGCAGTGTAGCGCACATTTGATCAGCTACACATCACGTCACAGACATACATAGAGCCGCAGAAGTGAAGCCCTCCCTACCTTTCCAGCTGTGTTTGTCTTGCTGTGGAGGTGAGTGATGATGAACAAAAGACTAAGCTACCTGTGCCTCGAATTTACAGCTAATTATCCTATCCGTGACTCATGAGAGCTACCAAGTTAGCTAAAGTTCAGCTAAGGCAATAGGAAGTCTAGTAGACCAGTGCAGGTTCTTTCACTGCATGATTCAGTTTATTAAAACGCATTTAGAATGATCACAAAATTCAACATATGGGGACAGAAAATGTATATATTTATATAATTTCATAAAGTTATCAGTATCATGCAAAGACTGACGTTTATTCCACCAAAAAACTGAATGATTACAAATGTGATATTGTTTTTATACAGCAGTTCAATAAACAAGATTTTAATATTAAGACACTTACGTTTTAGACCCAATACTGACTGTCTTTGCTCTATTTCGCCAAAAAATATAATTTCAATTTGCGTCGCTGAGCAACATGACACTGTTTTGTTCCTGATTGAATCACCCGTTTAAATGATTCGGTTCAGTCGCAATGACTCCCTTATTAACAGTGACTTGCTGCCGCCTACTGGCAGTTTTTATTTCACATTTAAAGTATCTTTTAATTTTTTTTTTATAATTTCAAATATCAGTATTCAATGTTTTAAGATTACAATATCAAAACATTATTTATGCATTTATAACTGCAGGTTAAAGCATTCATGTCCGGCATTAAACAGTCTGTGTAAATGCATCTAATGCCACTTCAGATGCAGCTTCTGTGTATTCTCTGCATTGCGAAGATTAATTTTGTCAGTACTGATTTTGGACTGGTAACAGCCCAAATTACTTCTTATTCTAATTGACTGATTCAATTTAAGAATTTGACTGAAAAGATGATGCACATTTAAAAAAAAAAGGCTTAAAGGTAAAAATGCTCATAAAAGGTAAAAATCAATTTAAACTTATTGGAAAATATTAATTTCTATCACTGCTGCGAACTAATCACCACACAGAATATGCAGAATATCAAAAAAACGTTAGGAGTCAGCTATCCACGGTATTCCTTAAGATATCAGCACAATAACACAATCAGCAAAATATCATCTAATTATTGTTACCGATAAAATCCCAGAAAATATTGAGATATATACAATATTGCACATCCCTAATATATTTAACGTTTTGTTTAGAATTTTTTAAAAATAAATATGAGAAGTGCCCTTTTTTCCACTTGAGCCCCTGCCCCTCAAAATGTCTGTGCACGTCACTGTACTCGCACATAAAGGATGTTTACATCTCGTCATGTGTTTAAAAAACTAACCACTAGAATTAAATTATAAACACAAACAAAAAAACTATTACTGTGTCAGGATATTTTTTTTTTTTTTTTTTTTTTTTTCTTTCTTTCTTTCTTTCTTTCTTAGCAGTGCTGGCAAAGGCTGCGCTATACAGTGATTGCTCCTTCTCAAGTGCTCTCTGGGTTGAATAATTTACATGGAACAATCTTGGAGCCGGCAAGCTGAATTTGATGTATGTGATGGGCAAACCCAAGGGCAGCATAATAGCATGCAGGAGAGGCAGAAGAAGTGGAGACAGAGAGGGATGAGTGAGTAACACCAGAGAGACAATACTCCTCTGTCTTTCTCGGCACACTTCCCTCACTGCTTATCTGCAAGTGGGCAGAAAAAAATCCAGAAAAATCACATTGTATGATTTTAAATAATTAATTTCCATTTTATAGCATGAAATAAGTATTTGATCACCTAACAACCAGCAAGAATTCTAGCTCTCACAGACCTGTAACTTCTTCTTTAAGAGGCTCATCTGTCCTCCACTTGTTACCTGTATTAATTGCATCTGTTTGAACTTGTTACCTGTATAAAAGACACCGGTCCACACACTCAATCAATCAGACTCCAACCTCTCCACTATGGGCAAGACCAAAGAGCTGTCTAAGGACACCAGGGACAACATTGTAGACCTGCACAAGGCTGGGATGGGCTACAGGAAATAGGCAAACAGCTTGGTGAGAAGACAACAATTGTTGGCGCAATTATTAGAAAATAGAAGAAATTCAAGATTACTGTCAATCTCCCTCGGACTGGGGCTACATGCAAGATCTCGCCTCGTGGAGTATAAATGATCCTGAGAAAGGTGAGGGATCAACCTAGAACTACACGGGAGGACCTGGTCAATGACCTGAAGAGAGCTGGGACCACAGTCTCAACGGTTACCATTAGTAACACACTACACCGTCATGGATTAAAATCCTGCAGCGTGGGCAAGGTCCCCTGCTCAAGCCAGCACATGTCCAGGCCCGTCTGAAGTTTGCCAACGACCATCTGGATGATCCAGAGGAGGCACGGGAGAAGGTCATGTGGTCAGAGGAGACCAAAATAGAAGTTTTTGGTATAAAATCCACTCGACGTGTTTGGAGGAAGAAGAAGAATGAAGTATAATCCCAGGAACACCATCCCAACCGTGAAGCATGGTGGTGGAAACATCATGCTTTGGGGGTGATTTTCTGCAAAGGGGACAGGACGACTGCACCGTATTGAGGGGAGGATGGATGGGGCCATGTATTGCGAGATTTTGGGCAACAACCTCCTTCCCTCAGTAAGAGCATTGAAGATGGGTCGTGGCTGGGTCTTCCAGCATGACAATGACCCCAAACACACAGCCAGGTCAACTAAGGAGCTGCTCCGTAAGAAGCATTTCAAGGTCCTGGAGTGGCCTGCCCGTCTCCAGACCGACCCAATAGACATCTATGGAGGGAGCTGAAATCCATGTTGACCAGCGGAAAGCCCAAAACCTGAGATCTGGAGACACCTGTAGGAGGAGTGGGGCCACATCCTGCTGCAGTGTGTGCCAAACCTGGTCAAGAACTACAGGAGCGTCTGCCTCTGAATGTAAACAAGGTTCTGTACCAAATATTAGTTCTATTTTCTATGTATCAAATACTTATTTAAGCAATACATGGAAATTAATTAGTAAAAAATCTACAAAGTATTTTCTGGTTTCTTTTTTGTTTGATTCGGTCTCTACAGGTGAGTGTGTTACCTACGATGAAATTACAGATCTTCCTTCTTTGTAAGTGGGAAAATTGAAAACGGCAGGGTATCAAATACTTATTTGCCCATGTATATGGATTTCAGCAGCATTACTTCCAGTTCTTCCACTGCCATGATACTTTAAAGATCAGTCTAATATCACAAACAATCTGTCATCATTTACTCACCATCATGCCATTGTGTGAAACACAAAAGAAGATATTTCGCAGTGTCTTTTTATGTCAATAGGGTTCAATGTTCTTCAATTATCTTCTTTTGTGTTCTGTAGTCATACTGTCATATAGGTTTGGAACTACATGAGAGTGAGCAGTTGATGGACTTGTCATTTTTGGGTGAACTGTCCATTCAATTGCCCATCACATAAAATCAAAACGAATTGTGGTCAGCCTTTGCACAATCACTCTGTGGATTTTGTCTGTGGTCTAAACTTTATTGCATTAGTTAAAAATATGGTTGCACAAGACTATATGAATAGGATCAATGTGTGGTTGAGTTTATGGAGATGTAGGACTGGAATCAAAGCCAGTGGTTTCAGGTGTTATCGTCAGAAAGGTCTGACAGAATCAGCTCTCAGGACTGAGCTGTCTGAAACATGTCTTTCCTGAGATGAAAGCTTTTCTATGCTCCATACACATCTTAGCCGAGGAGAAGAAGGGCATGAGATAATCTGTTTGTTCTCAAAGAAGAGAAAAAGCACCATCAATGACTTCAAAAGCATCATTTTACTCTTTGCGCTATTGCTGTGATCACATGACTCTGGGGAGAGACAGAGTGGTTGAGGAAGATGAAGGAGAATGTAGAATCTCCTCTCAAATGGGAATGCGATTATCTGCATATTCTACTCGTTTGGCAGCAGGGATTCATCCATCCAAGAAAAACAAAATGTTCAAGACGTGCCACATTAGGGAGCATTTGTTCAGTATACAAGATCAATATTAATATAATAGCTCAAGGAGCCATCACAACAAATCCGGGTTGGAGTGAAACAAATATGTCAGAGTAAGCGATTGGTGGGACAATTTTATAAAAGAGGAACGGTTTCAAATTAATAATTAATGTCCTGGAGCAGGTGAGCTACATTTAAATGCATCTAATTTTGTTATTGGGAATTTACTTACAAAGAACATCATTATATTTCTTCAGGTTCTGTACATGAACCGTTTTATATCAAACTGGCAGATCAAGGTCAACAATTCAGCTCTCTTCTTTCTCACAGAATGTTTTTTACTCCCTGATGGAATCTCTGTGCCCTTAGTGCAAAAACAAAGCACTTTGCAACATAATTTAGATGTGATAATTAGCAGTTGTGAGAATTCTTTGTCTCATTCACTCTTTTTTTTCTGTCATTCTTGGAAGTTTGTTGATGGGCTGTAAGTACAAATTCTGCCAGCAACTGTGGTTTCTTTGCATTGCTATACATTTTAATTAAATCCCATGTACTGTATGCTGGCACCAACCTGAAATAGATATTCTCAAATTACGTTTAATAGTGGAGGCTGGCAGACGGGGAAGTCAAGAAGCCCAATATGCTGCCAAGATGAGTGATAATTCTGCAGGCCTGTAGGTTCGGGATGCAGAGGAAGAGTAGGAAAGGACTGGCTCATCGTAATACATCTGAAGTAATAAAAAAAATAATAATAAAGTGGGAGGGAAAACGGCTCAAACTTTGAAAAGGTCAGTAATCAAATGTGTACAGATCACTGGCTGGTGAATCCCTGAGCAGGACGCAGTTTAATTAATAGAGCTTATCAGTGCTGGCTTTGGGCTGTAAAGCCACGAGCTGGGTTATCTCACGCACATTATCAGATGGCTGGAATATGATGAACATCGAGCATGAGGTTACAACAGGTGGCCTGCACCTCAAATTAAACCAGACATGGATGAATACAGTAGCAGAGGACCATGAAGACATTTTAATCTACCTTATTTAAGCAATAAAACATACCTGGGTCATTCTTATAAGGTGACCCGATATGTCATTGACTTTTCAATCAGGAAGATTTCAGATATTAAAGAAACCCAATTTGAAATTATTAACTTATTTATTGGCTGAAAAAATGCTTTCATCTTCATATGGTGTACCCCTTCTTTGACATTTACAGTTATTTTTATTCATTTATTTTACTGATTTTTGTTGTGGATTAGTGCAAGGTTCAACAATTGTGTACAAAACCAAATAATTTCTTGTGCTTATCAAGGCTGCATTTATTTGATAAAAAAATACAGAAAAAAACAGTAACAGTACTCAGCCTCTGAGTGTTCTCATACATATTAATGATTTAATTGATGTAACAGGCCTTCTGTCCTTGGTGCTTTTTCTTGGGTAGTTGAGCGGATGGAGTGAATCTCCAGGTGTGCTGCGTCGGCAGTCCATTCATCACTCCTTCTTTTAAGAAAATGCAGATAGTGGCATTCCCCTCTCTCCCTTGTCTTCCAGGTAATTGTCAGAGAGACGAGCTCTGCAGGAAGTGAAAGCTCAGGCCCTTAGTGATGCTCCTTGAACTGTCAAACAAGACTAGCAGATAGATTTAGGTGCTTCTTCAATTTTTAAATGCGTTTAAACACTAGACGGGACTTTGTTCAAAATGAACTTTTTCTACTTTTTGCTAAGTTGGGATATCTAGAAGTATATTCAGATTGGAAGCTGATAGGCTTGGCAGACTTTCACACAGTATCTTCTTATTGTTAGTTCTTCTTGGTATTGCAAGGTCTTACATTTTAGGCACTACTGCCAATTACTTTGTCAATTCTTGCTCTGTTAATGATAATTGTTCCATAGAAAGCAACAGCGGAATTCAATGAATGTCTCATTCATTCAATGAATGTCTCGGTTCAGTAAATGGTTCAATGACTTACTAATAAAGATGATTAGTTGTGTCTTTTCTGAATGATTCTGTGTTATTGAGAGAAAGAGTTGAGGGAAACAAACTAAATGACTACTCACCAGGGACTTCTTTTTTTTTTTTTTTTTTTTTTTTGTAATTTATTAATTTGGTGTAATACAATAACTGGTAGAAGGAGTCACTGAAAACCCATAAAGCATTTACATGTAAATGTGGATAGTCAGGTGCTTTTGTATATATTTTTCTTCTTTGATGTCAAAAAATTCTTAACGAGTTGTTCCCGCAGCTTAGTTCGTTAAGTTTTTGTACTGAAAAGTTTTTCATAGTACATCAAGCTCATTTATTTGCTTCCTTATGATATGACCCTATTATTATCCAATAATCCGGTCATCGAATGCTTATTTATTTTGTCTTGGGCCTTATTGGCCTTGCTGATTCTAAATATGGCTTGTCCACTGCTTCTTTTATGCATGTACTCTGAAAATTAGACTTCTTATTGATTCTGTGTATTACAGATTCCAGAAAGTTCAGAATACTCCATGTTCCCGTTCTGACGTAGCTCACCTTCCCCTCTTGATTACACACTTAAATCCCTTCCTTCATCTCATCAAGAGGCATATGAATAATAAATCGCCTTTAAAATTTGATTCTGGAGTATTATGCTGAAGCATATTGAGAATCTTTTGGCAGTTTGAACGTGAGTGGATTATCCAACTCTTTTCCATCGTCTGTCCTATGAAAGAAGGCAGGAAAGTGGAACTTAACCGAGAAGATCAACAGGCAACAGCTTTAAAATCAAATGTCTGCTTATTTTAGAAATGGATAAGCTTGCTTCAAATTTAATTTTGAAGTATATTTATGCACCACGCTAAGCTAGTGTAAAATTAGAGTCCTGGTTTAGCCTAAAGAGAAAAGGAAGTATAATTAAGGCTGTTTTTTATTGAACATGTCTACAGTGTTCAGTCCTACATGGCCTCTCTGTGAGATAACCTGGCTGTAAATACAATCTCTTCGACCCAACCGCACACCATAACAACTATATATAATATCAGGCAGGAGTTGTGAGAGTAAAACAGGCTGTTGGGGATGGCGTGAACTGTCAGCATTCATTTGTATAGCAGTATCCCTGCACTGGGCCGGCCCACACCTACAATCTCTTCACATGAATAAAAAATGACATTTCAATTTATCTTTGTTACGTTCTGGTCCTTGCATACTGATTTTCTATGTTTCAGGGAAAATGAAGCGGTGGAAAAACAGAACAGAATCTGCCAGGGAACTCACAGTGCTTTCCTTGAATAAGAATCAAATGTTAATCTATCAGTCGGGAAGACACATTATTGCTTTTTTCAGTTCACATAGAAGGTGTTTGAGATGAGATTGGGCGAATGGTATGTCTTACCATGCATGAAAAAGGAATACGTTGAAAGTTATGCAAGCATTCTAGTGGAGGAAACGTCTGAACCTCTGTGAAATGCAGAAATGAAAACTATTACTTCTCTGGATTGGCCATTTGCATTCCTTTTGCTTTTTTTGAGGCTATTGAGCCAGTTCTGTTCTTTCATATCCCCCTTCTTCAGAATGAATGGAATGTCGTTTTATCAAATAAATCAACCCTGTGGATTAAATTCTCTCAGGGGACTCCTGTGGTACGTGTCCTGCTGGTTATGAATTCCTGGCAAAGACACAGGTGCTCTTGACCTAACACAAGACAAGCGGTATTCAGATGCCCAAATTACCGCCTGCCGAAACCAACAGGGTCTGCCCCCGCCAAGTCATTTGCATTTTTAAAAGAGACCCATTAATCAATGCTTTGTGGACCTGCGCTGGCACATTCATCTTCCTCTCCTAAACAACAAATAATGCACATCAGGATGAAACTGCGCACATATGACACATGTATACATAAAACCAATTCATTTGCATTCCATTAGCATACTGAAATGATCCATTTGACACATTCATTTAGTAGAATTTGGTTGGGGGTGGTCCATTATGCTTTTATTGTGGAGTTCAACAGATGATTTTGTGTACAGGCATGCGTTACGGCCTGTTAAGTGCTTTTAGCACATTGTGAAAAATGTCTCACATATTCATTTTATATGCTCAGCATTAAATACATATACTTTTTGAATGTGTTGCAGAGTTATTGTTATTTTTTCTTTTCTTCTTTTTCTTTTCTTCTTTCAGAACCTTATCAAGTCTTAGGGCCAGAAAAAATCATCAGTTCTGTAAGAGTAATTACTCTTTGAGTTAATATGATGTAATATCATCACTATCATTTACTAAACTTTGACCCCCTAATAGTCAACAACAAAGTAAATCCTGTTTAAATAAATGAATAAATAAGAATAGAAATACAAAGTGCACACACACACACAATATTGGTGTGTCTATATATATATTGTATATATATATATTATATATATTATATATATATATATAATATATATATATATAAAAATCAGCATACCGTAATTTGAGCTATTTTACAAAACATACATAGTATTATAATAATAGTAATAATAGAGTGTATGGTTTGTTAGGATCGACAATATTTGGTCGAGATAAATATTTGAATATCTGGAATCTGAGGGTGCAAAACAATCAAAATTAAATCGTCTTTAAAGTTGTCCAAATGAAATTTTTAGCATTGCATATTACTAATCAAAAATGAAGTTTGATATATTTATGCTAGAAAATTTACTAAATATCTTCATGGAACAATGATTTAGTAATATCCTTAAGTAGCAAAAGAAAAATAATTAACTTTGACCCGTACAATGTATTTTGGGCTATTGCTACAAATACACCCGTGCAACTTAATATTGGTTTTGTGGTCCAGGGTCACAAATAATTAAATAAAAACAAATAAAATAAAAATAGAGGCAGACCTTTTTTGTGTTGTTTTTTTGGCTAATCTTATATTATATTTTATTTTATTTTATTTTGGCTATTTTTTTCAAACCTTTAATAAGAGATTGTAGCATACTTATTTTGTCGATATTTCAAAGATATTTATAATTATTAAAAAGTAGTAATGCATTGCAAAAAAGAAACTCTGATATGTTGTTTACTATAATCTAATAGATAAAGACTTTTAGTGAGAGGTCCTATAATAGTGGTATTTGCTAAAACTAAGATGGGCATAATATATAGATATACAGTATTTTTTGTCATACTTTTCCAAAATGCTTTTGTGGCCCATGCAGTGGGTTAAAATCTGACTGGTAATGGTTGTAGTTTAGAGCCCCACAGGAGTTAACCATAACCATCCATAACCTCACATTATTGTGCCTTTGAGCAAGTCACTAAATCCCATGTTTTTCCAGAAGATTTTTCCTGTAATAAGTGTACAGTAAGTTGCTTTTGTAGAAAAAATGTCTGCTACGTGACTTCTTATTTCAGTAAGGAAAGCATGGTTTTATAAAAGAGTAAAGAATCAATGGACATGCATAAATATAGTAGTATGGCTGTTAAAGAGCAATCAAAAGTTTATGAAAACATACAATACTTAAGTCATTGTAGCTTATCATTCCCAGATCTTGAAATACATCCTTGATCGATTTGATTCTCTGCAAAAAACGAAAACTCTTATTTTCAAAGTTCTTCCGGGTTTTTTTTCTCATCCATTTTCCTTCCAAAGTGGACCGAGTACAATGTCATTCATTGACTTGCTCTGGTTTTCCTGCTGGTGCACAGGGAACCTGATGCAATTACTAAACCATGTTAAATTAAGCACTGCATTTGTGTAATCAATCACCAGCCATGGGCGCCTCTCAAGAATTCATTAAAATATGCAAACAATTGTTTAAACATGGCCGCAGCTTATCTGCTGTCTTTCACGCTAACATTAGATGTCTAAGTTCAAAGGAGCCTGAATGACGAAGCTAAAACACTCAGGGTGTGAGAGGACATACAAAGCTTCTGCTGCACACAGCTACCCATCATGTTATCTGGATTTGCATATAAGTATGTCACATAGGCCTTGAATCATTTGGAAACTAGGAGAACGTAATCCCTATGAGAGGACAAATAATATTTTTCTGGCCCTAGAACAGGATAAAGTGCTTTAAGTTTTCATTATCATTATAATAATCGTTAATACTTTTTCTTCCACTTTTTTCCATTAAGAATGTAGTAGTAGGAAATGGAATAACAGAAGGCATCATGAAATTATTTTTCAGTGCATCAATCAAGAATGTGAAAATATTCATTTAATAACATTAAAAATGTATATATTTTTTTCCTTAATGGGAATCTCAATGCTAATTTTACAGTAGTTCATTCCATTTTGTGTGACTGTTTAATCTGCAAATGCTCTAAAATATTCATAGCGGCTCACTGTGGAGTGCAACAAAACACAAAGCAATACATTATGGCCAATATATTGTTGTTGTTTTACATTTTCTGTCACCGTTGAAGTGTTTTACAGAAGGATGTAGACATGTACATTTTTTCTGTGGAGCATGAGAGCTTGCAGAAACGGTAAATAATGCCATATTATATGCATAACACATGGTTCCCAGCTGACATCTGTGAACAAAGTACTTTATTATCTCAGACCCCTGCAGTACCAGAATGCATCACTTCTTTGTGCAGAGCCGAACTCCTTTCCTATGTAAAACTGAATACAATACAACAAAACAGAGGCAGTTAATTGGTCTAAAAAATAAACCATATGGTTAAAAACTGTGTAGATACATCTATATATCAGCATCACTTTTCGTACCTTTTGACCTCTGTAACTTCTAAAAAAATCATTATGCATGTATTCTTATTTAAGGAAAAAGAGACTTTCGTAAATGTGCCCTGGTCAAGCTCAGTTTAATTAGCATGATTATTTACGCCATCCAAATAAGAAAGAAAAGGTTCCTTGCTAAGGAGGACTATGGGTAATCAGCATCTCATTTGGCCTCTCAGACAGCACTCACACCCAAAAAGGTCCAGTTCTTAGGAATTTTCACCAGTGGTTCTCTAGATCTTGATTACAAACACATTATTAAATTAGCAGACTATGTTCACAGCTTTGACAAAAAAACTTTAATATTCAGAGCTTTGACTGAATATTGCTTTAATATTACAAGTGTAATTAGCAAGGATGAAACATTTTGGAGACATTATAGAAACATTAAAACATTCATACTGTAAATTAGCAAGTGTTGTGAAGCAATGCATCATGGGAACATAATCTCACTGATAGAGGGATATGAACAAACCCACATTTACAGTATGTGAGCTGCATGACGTCTGGCTAATGAGGCTTTAAAGATCCACTCAGTTTATTCCTCAGTATTTTTGTTAAATAATGAATAATGCTTTTGAAAAGTGTTTACAATTATGTTTATTCACATGAGACTCCAGTCATATCCCTTATAAATGCAATTTAATTTTACATGGAGCGGGTCTCCTCATGGTGCTGACATGTTGGATTCACATGACCTGAATTACTGCTCATTATATCAGCTCATCTCATTAACCCATCAGTATTTTTATGGAAGCCTTCTTCCGTTACGGGATAAAAAAATAAAAAAGGTAATCCTTTAGCATTTCAGACTTTTATTTTGTATTTAGAGCTGGAAACGGGCTTCCATAAAGAAATCTCTATAAACTCGCAATTCTGAGAACTGCGAGAGATACTGTAAACACAGACTTTTTTCCCCCCTCCTTTGGCAATTCTGAGTTTACATCTATCCCCCAACCACCCACCCGCAAAATTCAGAGTTTACATTACATATTTTCATTTCCCTGCAAATTTATATCTTGCAATTCTTAGGGGAAAAAAAGTCAGAATCATGACATATAAAGTCACAATTTCAAGATTTAAAAAAGTAATTCCAACTTTTAATCTCACAATTATTACTTTTTTCACTCCGATTTCTGAGAATTACTTCTCGTAATTCTGAATTTATTGAATTTATATCTCACAATTCTGAGTTCTTTCATCCCATGGTGGAAGCAAAATTACACAGTTTTTGGACACTTTGGTTATGGAATAAATTAATCAAGGCAACATAAACACCAAACAAACAAACCAAAATACTAGTGAACCATTACAATTTCTGTCCCTCCCACATCCAGACTTAAGTAGACATTCACTTTATTTATTCACTGTATTTATAATAGACAAGTGTTAAGCAAACGATGAGTTGAGATTTCTGCCACACTTCATTGTGTGAGATGAAGTGGTCTTGTCATTGGAGAATCTTTACTTCAGTATACACTGGGAGGGCTAATTTTAAAGACATCTGTGTTTTTTTGCTCACAGCAGGTGGGTTTTTGTCAAGCTTTTTTTTTCATCTTGTTTATTTGAAAGTCTAATCCCCCGCAAGTCATTGATATTACCTGCCTCAGGTTGCAAAAGTGAATAATTGAGCTGGGATTATCCGGGCAAGCAGGTAAAGCAGCCTTGACTTCAGTAAACTTCTCACAATGAGAGATGAAGCTGCTACCCCCATCCTGGCCCTTCCATCTCAGAGGCAGAGAGGTACATTTAATCAACACAAACACAGCAATAGCAACTTTAGAGGCTACTTGTAGCACTAAGTGTTTGAATGTTCAACTCAGTTTAGCGATTAAAGAGTTCATTGAGAGCACATGCCTCTTTCTTTCCCAGTGGCCACGCTGTGAATTTGTTTTGATGAAAGAGCTAATTCATTTTAGGAAAGCAAAGGCAGTCTGCAAAACAGGCTATCTTGATTTAGTCTACTTCTCTTAGGATTTAGGCTTAAAGTAATGGCAAAATGCGTAGAAGATATTCTATATGCCTTTTGAAAAACTTAATCACTATGTTATTTTTATTTGTTGATGTACATATAAAGTGTTTCATAGCATTTTAGATGCTCACCAATGGATCCTCTGCATGCAGTGAATGGGTGCCGTCAGAATGAGAGCCAAACAGCTGATAAAAACACAATAATCCACATGACTCTTGTGAAGTGAAAAGCTGTTTGTTTGTAATTATGAAATCCACCATCAAGACATTTTTATTCAGTCTGAATCAGGAGAGAAAAATGCACAGATAAAGCACTGTTTACAAGCAAAAACAGCCTTGAAGAGTTCTAAACAATATGTTGGTGGATTTTGATGAGAGAGGACAACAGCGGAGGCTTTTTCACTTGAGGAAGCATTATTATGGATTATGGACTGGTATTTTGCCAAAAAGCATTTTTTTTACATTCAAAAACTTCAGATGGATTTGTTTCTGGATTTGCGATATAGATTTTTTTTTTTTTTTTTTTTACAAACATGCAGCTTTTCACTTTACAAGATGTTAATTGATGGACTGGAGTGGTGTGAATTACTTGTTGATTATGGTTTTTATCAGCTGCAGTGCTTGAAGTGAACTTAAAGTACTTCAATAGTCAGTGGTTTAGTTATTCTGAATGGAACCTTGGTAGCATTTACAGTCAGGTTAAGGCAGCAGGTTTAGTGGTCTTTTGGCATCTCCCTGTGGTCCTATTTGGTATCGCAGCTTAACTGGTGATTATTTATATTAAAAATGCTCTAAACTATTTTCTCTTTCTTTCTTTCTTTCTTTCTTTCTTTCTTTCTTTCTTTCTTTCTTTCTGTATTATATACATACATGGATTATGAAAATGTAATCATTTATTTATGTATTTATTTATTTATACACCGGCACTTCTTTTTTTCCACTTCAAGCACTGATCAGCTGTTTGGACTCTCATTCTGACGGCACCCATTCACTGACTGCAGAGGATCCATTGGTGAGCAAGTGATGCCTAACCCTTCTTCCAAAATCTGTTTTCTGAGGAAAAAAAAAGAAAGAAAAAGTCATTTACATCTTGGATGGCCTGAGGGAGAGTATATTTTTAGGGAATTTTCGATTTTGACTGAGCTATATATGTTTCTGAAAACATATTTTTGTTCCAATATACTGTATATTGAAATGTTTTCATTTATCTTGCAATTATTATCATTTTGTCTCATATAATTTATAAAGCCTTACAAGAATGACTTCAGAAATCACCTTATCCAACAGCAAATGGCGCTTGTTTTTCTTGAATGACCCAGATAGCTGATGCGTGCTATTTGTTTGCGCTTGCTTAATTCACTAGCTTACATATGGTGCTGAATACTGATTTTTAAAATAGATCAGTGAGAAATCAGCAGGCTGGCAAAGACCTCACATCAATGGCTTGCATAAAAGCTGCACTTTCAAAAGTAGAGCTTCTTGTTTGGCCACCACGCCAAGGTCAATTTTTCGAAATTGAGATTTATACATAATCTGAAAGCTGAATAAATAATCTGTTAGGATAGGACAATGTTTGGCCGAGATACAGCTATTTGAAAATCTGGAATCTGAGGGTGCAAAAATATCAAAATACTGAGACAATCGCCTTTAAAGTTGTCCAAATGAAGTTCTTAGCAATGCATATTACTAATCAAAAATTAAGATTGGATATATTTACAGTAGGAAATTTACAAAATATCTTCATGGAACATGATCTTCACTTAATATACTAATGATTTTTGGCATAAAAGAAAAATCAATCATTTTGACCCATACAATGTATTTTTGGCTATTGCTACAAATATACCCCAGTGACTTAAGACTGGTTTTGTGGTCCAGGGTCACATTTTAGAAATGTATTTGCCATATTTGTTTGTTGCCTTGTACTCAAGTCTACCTTGTAGTTGACTTCAAATGTAATGATGTTATTATTCAGAAGGTTTCTGTAAAAGATAGATGCATTACCATAGCAAAGATGTTTCTTCAAATGCACAACCCTCTGTTAACATGCCGTCAAACAACAAAAATGTCCTTGAGATATCTATCGTGTGTGACAGTGGGGAACTGATGTCTGATAGCCAAAGGACTTCAGCACGTTTGAATTTCTCTGTTTATGCATCCTGTTGTTTCTGCTCAATTAATCTTTCTTTGTGCTGTTTTATGTTCGAGGACGTCCTTACGCTAATAGCATCCACTTATGAACTCTTGACAGGTCATACATCAGATCTAATGTGATATAACCTCATACATTTTCTGTGAAATAAACGGATATATCCTGTTTTGCTTTTCTTTCCCCAGCATGCTGAAGTGTGCATTAGCATGAGTGCAGTGCGGCTGAAGTTGGCAGGCTGTTTGGCATTTGGCCTGACAGCAGGTGTACTTCAGCGCTTTAGGCTTTTGGGGGAGTTTCTCAGCACTTACATGCTCACATCGTCGAAAGCTCTGCTAGTCTGTGTCACCTGTCGCTGTTCACCTTCTTGTGAAATTTGCGGCATGCTAGCTGTCCTTTTCAAAAAATTGCCAAAGAAAACGTCACAAGATACTTCCAGAACTGTGTGAAAACTGACAGCGAGAGAGCGAGACTGTTTGACTACACAAACATTTTACTCAAGATCAAAGGTTTTAAGATACTGAACGTAAAACTTATGCCTATCATCTTATTTCAACACTATTCCGTGGCTATCTATCTATCTATCTAGCTAGCTATCTAGCTAGCTATCTAGCTATCTATATATCATAGTTTATATTTTAAAGTAAATATTAGGGCCCAAAGGCCCCAATTATGTTGTTATTAGTGTTATTCATTTTAAATTTAAGTAATGTAATTAATGGGGTTATAATTAAATATTTCCACGAATTAGATACATTTCAGACATCTTCGCTTTTCATTGAAACCTATAGGCTAATTAAGTCAAAGCATTCAATTTGCATTAATTGTGTTGCAATTATGACATCCTTAATTAAAATATGGGCAATTAAATATGCCTGTATGTAAGTCACAGAATAAATATGAATCTCTTTTTATAGAATTCTGCTTTGTCTGCCTTTGGTTATGATGGACATTAAAGGGGTCATATGATGTTGTTAAAAAGAACATTATTTGGTGTAATGAAGTGTGTTTATGCGGTTTAAAGTTCAAAAAACACATTATTTTCCACATACTGAACATTATTGTTTCTCCTCTATGCCCCGTCTTTCTGAAACGCATACATTTTTACAAAGCTCATCGGTCTGAAAAGCGAGGTGTGCTGTGATTGCCCAGCTATCCAGTGCGTTGTGACTGAAATGTATGCCTCTTACCATATTGTGATGCCCTGTCCGGTCGGAGCGACAAATCAAAAACATGAAAACCCATTACAAACGAGGCATTTGTTGCATCCGGTGGGGACATAATTATGGATTATAATGACTTATACTGTCTTTTTACGCGTTGCATCACGCTGCGTAAACATAAAACCATGTCTGCATTTGTGATCGGAGAAATTACAAACAAGCACTACTCTACACTCCTCAAAACTCATGTTTGAATCGTCAGTGGCAAATCCTTAAAATGAAAACGACTTACAGTCTGTGAGTCAGAACAGCTGCATTGTAGTCTACTCTTCCAGGATCAATAAACAGTCCTCCATAAAATGCGCTGCACACAAAGCATATTTGGGTTTAACTGTTCTGGAACAGTGTTGTAAATACAACTGATTTCTAGTTGTGTCCTCTTTTGGAAGGCCAAACAAAGTAGTTTCACTTTCACAGCGAAACACAGCGTCACACACGGCAGCCTAGAGTGAGCAAAGGCCGGGGGCTAGAGTGAGCAGAGGCTGCGGGCTTGAGAACGGCGCGGTGGCGGAGCGACGAGGTGGCGGCGGGAGTTGCGCAAACATGTGACGACCCAGGGCTGGACTCCGCTTCGTCCACGGTGAAAGCGATCCGGCGATCCACAGCGCGAAGTATTTCCTCAGCGACCAGAATGGATCATCGGTCCTCTTTTGGAAGGGCCAAACAAAAGGAGTTCCCATTCAGTCAGTCACGTTCTATTTTACGTCAGTGACTGACGAATTGGGATCTCGCCCGAGAGCCCAATCACCTTCGACAGTTGGCGTGCGTGCTTCGCCACGCGCACCCCGCCCCGCAGCGCGGGTATAAAAGGAGAGCGCGCAACGCACATCAGCTTTTCGCTTCGGAACCGAGCCTTCTACAGGACGAATCTCCACGAGTGTTCAAGAGAAACAGCTGCCGTTGGTGTGACGGCGTATCAGCGGGAGTTGCCATCCAGGCTGCTGAAACCTCGCGGGCTGCAGCTTTCATTCTGCGGTCTCGCCGCGACCTCCCTTGGGCGCTTCAGCGGCTCTCACTAAAAGAGTGTTTTTCCATTATAAAAGAGCAAATTCTAAAAGAGCGCCACGAGCGACGGGCGTCTTTTTAAAAATTGTTTTCCCGCTCGTGCGTTTCTGGATGTGGTCATTTCCTGCCTCCATCTGACGGTCATGATCACTGCCTCTCGTGCTTGGGCTTACTGCACGCTGAAGCAGCGCTCATGGATGTGTCATGTTCTCAGTGCGGGAACATGACCCTCGCGACGTTGCGGTCTAGATACCTCATTAAACGGGGGGTATCCCCCTTACCATGCCCCCGCTCTAGCTCTTCCGGTTCTCGAAGGGCTACTTCGGTTCATGGTCAGGGAAACCTGAGAGTTACGGTGAGAGCTTCCCCGTCGAGTACGTCTCCGCGGGCATCTCATTCCTCAAGCATGTCGCACCACATGGTGTTTCCGGACGAGTGTGCTGGGTCCTCGGAGAGGGCGGGGTCCAGCATCTTGTGTGGAGCACAGGCGGATGACAGGATGTCGTATCGGAGGGCGAGCTAGGCTCTGGAGATGATGATTCGGCTGCGCTGCCACCGTCAGGTAGAGTGGCGTTGCCCGAGTCAGATCCAGAGCTGACCGCTATGCTTTCCCGGGCCGCTGAGAGCGTCGGGCTGCACTGGAGGCCTCCGCCTTCTCCCGAACGCACGAGGCTGGATGATTGGTTCCTGGGGCGCAGGCCGGGCGTCGGCAGCCGCCTCCGGTTCCATTCTTCCCGGAAGTGCATGAGGAGGTTAAGTCTTGGAAGGCACCTTTTTCTGCCCGAAACAGACTTGGTGCCCCCTCCGTCCTCACCACCCTCGACGGGGGGGCGGCCCAAGGGTATGTGGACATCCCTCCGGTTGAGCGCGCGATTGCCATGCAGCTCTGCCCGCAAAGCGCCGCCACCTGGAGAGGTAGTCCACGCCTTCCGTCCAGGGCCTGTAAGTTCTCGTCCGCTCTGACGGCTAAGGCTTACAGTGCTGCTGGACAGGCCACTTCCGCCCTGCACGCCATGGCCCTCCTGCAAGTCCACCAGACCAAGGCGTTGAAGCAGTTGCACGAGGGTGGGGCTGACTCAGGTGTGCTGCAGGAACTGCGCACGGCGACGGACTTCGCGCTGAGGGCGACGAAAGTCACGGCGCGGGCCCTGGGTCAGTCGATGTCCACACTAGTGGTCCAGGAGCGCCACCTATGGCTGACCTTGGCGGATATGAGGGAGGCCGACAAGCATCGCTTCCTGGACTCCCCGATCTCCCAGGCCGGCCTATTCGGCGAAGCGGTGGAGGGCTTTGCCCAACAGTTCTCCGCCGCACAGAAGCAGACGGAGGCGTTCGACACATCCTGCCCGGCGGTCTGCTGCTGTCCGCACCCCACCGCCGGCTGCAGCCCCTCTGTCTGCTCGTCGCCGAGGGCGCCCTCCTGCGGCCTCCACCTCCGCTCCGGCGCGGCCACAACAGCAGCAACGGGAAACCGGCGCAGCCCGCCTCCGCCCCTGCCAAGCCCGTGAAGCGTCAAAGCAGGCGGCGTCCCTGAGACGGGCGACCCAGAGATGGAGGGAACTGGTCTTCAGGAGATGGTGAACGCACCACTCCTTCCCCCGGAGGAGGGACGGGTGGAGAATCTTATGTTCCCGTTTGTTTTTGTTCCGCCACTGGCTACCCAGCCAGTGGTACCCAAAACTTAAATAAAAGAGCAGTTTCCTTTGCCTCCGGGTCCCAAGAGGGCAAGGATGGCGGTGCACGAGACCCAGTCTCCACACAGCCGGCCCCCTCTCCCTTCGCTAGGGGGCCGCAGGGTTCAGTTCAAGGACGCTACGCCTCCTCACGAGCCCTCTGCCCACCAGTGGAGCATTAAGACACCAATGGGATGCGCGGCCTCCTGGGTTGGGTCCCTGTGTTCCACTTCGCTGCCCCAATGCGGGTACGTCGGTGGTCTCCCTAGACCCGCTAGTTCGGTCGCTGGGGGCCTGGTTAGCGCTCCCCAGGCCGTCTCGCTGGCTCATGAGAACCATCAGACTCGGCTATGCGATTCAATTCGCCCGGCGCCCTCCCAAGTTCAGGGGCATTCGGTTCACCTCTGTGCCGGACAAGGATGCTCCTGTCTTGCGTGCAGAGATCGCGGTCCAGCTAGCGAAGGACGCGATACAGCCGGTCCCTCCAGCCGAGATGAGGTCAGGCTTCTACAGCCCATACTTCATCGTAACCAAGAAAGGCCATCGTGGAAAGTATGGGCTGTAGAAGCGCTGACGTCTTACGATCTCGTCCTGGACTGCGCTTTTGTAACGAGTATAGGGCAATTCGTCAGACACAAGTTCTCTCTTCGTGTAGATTCCTGTGACGCACAGGTGACACTCGCCATCTTTCATTCATGCTTTGTAAGCTACTTTCTTCGTCTTTGGTTTGCACATTTCTCCCGTGCAGCGGTCAACCCCAAGGACGCATACTTTCATGTATCGATTTTCCCTCGACACAGACCATTTCTCCGCTTTGCATCCCAAGGGCGAGCATATCAGTACAAGGTCCGCCCCTTCGGGCTATCCCTGTCGCCTCATGTCTTCACCAAGGTCATGGAGGCAGCCCTCATTCCATTGAGGGAAGCAGGCATTCGCATTCTCAACCACCTCGACGACTGGCTCATACTAGCTAAGTCTTAGGATCAGTTGTGCGAACACAGGGACATGGTACTCAGCCACCTCAGCCGGTTGGGGCTTCGGGTCAACTGGGAAAAGAGCAAACTCTATCCGGTGCAGAGGATCTCTTTTCTCGGCATGGAGCTGGACTCGGTCAACCTCTCGGCACGTCTCTCAGTAGAGCGTGCGCAGTCGATGCTGAACTGCCTGGGGTCCTTCCAGTGCAAGACGGCGGTTCCACTGAAACAATTTCAGAGGCTCCTGGGGCATATGGCATCCGCAGCCGCTGTCACGCCGATCGGGTTGCTTCATATGAGACCGCTTAAGCGTTGGCTTCACGACCGGGTCCCAAGATGAGCATGGCACGGCACTTACCGGGTTTCTTTTACCCAGTTCTGCCGTCAGACCCTCAGCCCGTTGACAGATCTTGCCTTTCTTCGGACAGGAGTATCCCTTGGGAAAGTATCCAGGCATGTTGTTGTATCAAAAGATGCCTCTGCCAGGGGCTGGGGTGACATGTGCAATGGGAATGCAGCTGCGGAGCTCTGGTCGGGGCCCCGGCTGCAGTGGCATACCAACTGCCTCGAGTTGCAAGCAGTATAGCTAGCTCTGCGCCGCTTCAAATCGCTGCTAAACGACAAGCACGTACTGGTCCGTACGAACAACACTGCGACCGTTGCATACATCAAAAGACAAGGTGGTCTACGCTCCCGTCACATGTCACAACTCGCCAGCCATCTCCTCCTCTGGAGTCAGAAGAATCTGAGTTCGCTTCGCGCCGTTCATGTCCCAGGCGAGCTCAATCATGCAGCCGACAAGCTCTCACGTCAGCCCGCCCTTCCGGGAGAATGGCGCCTCCACCCCGAGACAGTCCAGCTGATTTGGAGACGCTTGGGGACGCTCAGGTAGACCTGTTTGCCTTCCCGGACACGTCCCATTGCCAGTTGTTTTACTCCCTGGCCGAGGGACCCCTCGGCACGGACGCACTGGCGTGCAGCTGGCCTCGGGGCCTACGCAAATATGCGTTCCCCCAGTGAGCCTTCTCGCACAGAAACTGTGCAAGGTCAGGGAGGACGAGGGGCAGGTCCTCTTGGTGGCGCCATACTCGCCCAGTCGGACTTGGTTCCCCGAACAGATGCTCCTCGCGACAGCCCCTCCTTGGCAGATTCCTCTGAGGAGGGATCTCCTTTCTCAGAGAGGGGGCACCCTTTGGCACCCACGTCCAAACCTCTGGAAACTTCATGTCTGGTCACTGGACGGGACACGGAGGTTCTAGGTGGGCTACCTCCAGCGGTAGTAAACACCATCGCTTCAGCTAGAGCCCCGTCTACCAGACACGCTTACAGGCTGAAGTGGAACCTGTTAGTCGGTTGGTGCTCTTCCCGCCTGGAAGACCCCCGTAGATGCCCGATCGCGGTCGTGCTTTCTTTCCTGCAGGATGGCTTGGAGGGAAGGCTGTCTCCCTCTACCCTGAAAGTGTATGTTGCCGCCATGGCCGCACATCACGATGCAGTAGACGGTAAGTCTCTAGGGAAGCACGAACTGATCATCAGGTTTCTCAGAGGGGCAAGGAGGTTAAATCCTCCGCGCCCTCACCTGTTACCCTCTTGGGATCTCCCCTCGGTCCTGACGGCCCTGAAGGAGGAGCCCTTCGAGCCTCTGCAGTCAGTAGAGCTTAAGGTTCTGTCATTAAAGACAGCGCTCCTCACCGCTTTGGCCTCGGTCAAGAGGGTAGGGGACCTGCAGGCATTCTCGGTCGACGATTCGTGCCTAGAATTCGGGACGGGTAACTCTCACGTTGTCCTGAGACCCCGGCCCAGATATGTGCCCAAAGTTCCCACCACGCCTTTCAGGGATCAGGTGGTGAACTTGCAAGCGCTGCCCCGGGAGGAGGCAGACCCAGCCATCGCTCTGCTCTGTCCCGTTCGCGCTCTGCGCATTTACGTGGACCGTACGCGGAGCTTCAGGACCTCAGACCAGCTCTTTGTCTGCTTTGGAGGTCAGCAGAAGGGGAAGGCTGTCTCCAAACCAAGACTTGCCCACTGGTTAGTGGAGGTTATAGTCTTAGCTTACCAGGCCCAACAGTTACCATGCCCCCTCGGAGTGAGAGCTCACCTCTACGAGAGGAGTGGCATCTTCTTGGGCATTGGCGCGGGGCGCCTCGATAGCAGACATCTGTAGAGCTGCCGACTGGGCAACGCCTAACACGTTTGCGAGATTCTATAATCTCCGTGTAGAGCCCGTGTCCTCTCGTGTACTCGCCTCAGGTAGGCAGTAACACCGGACCTGCTCGGTGTCGATCACGCTTGCTGCGCCATTCCCCTCTACGGACCGGATACGTGCGCTTTTGTGCTCCTCAATCAGTTCCCCATGGCGAACCCTGGTGGAGTTCCTCCCGCACCCTCGGCGGTCAGGCGTGGCGGAGCGCCAGATGCCAGGCTCAGCACTTGTGTGCATGCCCAATGTCAGCCCTTGTGCTGGGCTAGGTGCCCGTGTGTAGTGATTCCCCCTTCGGGTGATCCCACATGTGTATTCTTCCACGGTACGGCTCCCCTCACAGTAAGCCCGTGTCTTTCCCTGGCAGTCATTCACTGCCATCTCTGCAGCATAGTTATTTCACCCCAGGCGGGTTGAGTCTACCGCAGAAACTTCCATATGTAGTACTGCCCTGGGACAGTCCATATGTGTAATTCCACATGATACCTCCTATGTGTGGGATGTGGCTTCTGTAGCGTCCCAACTGGGTACGCTTTCAATGTACCACTGTATGGAACAGCAGTGGCGGACACCTCTGCCTAGCCGCTGTCCTATCTTCCGCCCCAGCTGGTGTGGGGGGACTTGCCGGCTTCCGCTGGGCACTGGAGGGGGTCAGCAATAGTGGCGTTTCCATACGGATCCCAAGTCGTCAATCACGACTGACGTAACGTAGAACGTGACAGACTGAAAGGGAACGTCTAGATTACTTGTGTAACCCTCGTTCCCTGAAAGAGGGAACGGAGACGTCACATCCTGTCGCCACAGTTGCTGTACCACCGCTGAACGGCCGGGGCACACCGTCTTGGCTCCTCAGCGAAAAACTGATGTGCGATTGCACGCGCTCTCCTTTTATACAACTAAAAAAAATATACCCGCGCTGCGGGGCGGGGTGCGCTTGGCGAAGCACGCACGCCAACTGTCATTGGCTTGTTTAGTTAACACTCGAAGGTGATTGGGCTCTCGGGCGAGATCCCAATTGATCAGTCACGAGTGACGTAACGTCTCTGTTCCCTCCTTAAGGGAACGAGGGTTACACAAGTAACCTAGACGATTTATTTCAAACGAAACACGTGCAGTCATGACATGGCGAGGGCAGCGGCTAGGCAAGCAGCAACAATATTACAGTGAGAATAAAAGTTACGCCTTCATTCTTTGAGTGAACATTTGGGCGGCGTAATGCAAACCTTCCCAGATCGTGACGTACAGGTATGTGGGGGCGTGTTAGAACGAACCATTTTAGGTAGGCGTGGCTGACTCTTAACTTTTATAAAGAATATTTCTTGGATTTGAGACTTTAGTCTTTGCAACTTACAGATCTTCTTTATGCACCAAGAGCTGGTAACACTTCAAAGAAAAGGAAAATTGAAATCGCATCATATGACCCTTTAATGACACTTTAAAATATATAATTTTTTAATAATTTTACTTTTAGTTGCATAAATTAATCAGCACATTACGCTTAACACACCATCATGCACGTTCTAATATATATTTTACTAAAATAAGAGGGATCATACAAAATACATTTATTTTGTACTGACCTGAATAAGATACTTCACACAAAAGACAATTACATATAGTCCACAAGAGAAAATAACAGTTGAACTTATAAAAATGACCCCGTTCAAAAGTTTAAATATGCTTGATTCTTAATACTGTGTTGTAACCTGGATGTAAACTTTTGAACGGGGTCAAAAATATATATTTTTTTTAATTCAAATATTATTTTCTCTTGTGGACTATATGTAGATGTCTTTTATGTGAAATATCTTATTCAGGCCAGTACTAAATAAAAAATAACATGCATTTTGTATGATAATGGTAAAATAATTTTTTATTTTGGTTTATAATAATATAATATATATAATTAATATTACTATTATAATATAATATAATATAATATAATGTGCAGGGAGGGATGCATCAGCCAATGTGTTAAGAGTAATGTGCTGATTAATTTGTTATGCAACTAAAAGGGCATTTTTGCTGCCAAGGACATTTTTATTTCTCATTATATATTGGCTTTATTTTTGCTTTAATAATTTCTGTAATTCAAGAAAATTATCCCATACATTGTTTATTATAGACATTAAACTTTAACACAGTCTCATAAAGTCACATGCTAATTATACACCAATATGATGAGTCTATAATGCTTTCTCATATCAACAACCACAAACTGGTTGACTGTCCTGACATATCAAATGATGGTTCATTGATATTCTCTTGAAGTTGAGCATCATTAAGAATGATAACTTGTCTCCTAAAATCTTCCATGACTTCAGGCCGATTACATCTTGTTGATTTCCTTGACCAGCCTTTGCATAAATATGATCTATTGCCTTTGAAACAACTGTCCTTATTTTACTCCAGTCCTCCTTGATGATATTCTTTGGGTGGTTGTATACTGTAAAAGCGAACATCAAAATGTATATGTGCCTTAAAGGCATTACAATCTGTTTTGATTCTCGTCAAGCTGATCTCCAAGCACATCCTAAGCTGAAAGAAAGGTTGCATGTATCACAGTTGCACAACATGTCGGGCCATGAATAAACACTAAAAGGATTTATGCGCAAGGAGCAGTCAGGTTTGTTCCACCTGAAGAGTACAGAGTCTCACAGGTCCCCTGGGCACCTGAATGCACACAGGAGAGGAAATGCTGGCATTGTTTTGTGTGTAGGTGGAAAGCTTGAGTGTCTGATAACCAATGACCTTGAAGTGCCTTTCAGTAAGTAGATTGTGCCCATGTAGTCACTAGAGAAAAACATTTGGCTTAGTTTTCTTGCTTCTCCTCAAGGACAAAGACACCAGTGAAGTTGATACTTGTAAATGATATGTCCTGAATATATGCAATATAGTTTTGATTTGATTCTCATTTTGATTAACATTTGATTTGATTTATTTGGGTGTATTTAAGTTACTTTGTCCATTTTACAAACAAATAGAAAGAAAGTCACTCTATGCTAATGGTGTAAATTATCGAGGGCAGTTTTTCAGAATGATTCAAGCCAAAAACTCTTCTTTTCAAACTATTTGTTAAAAGAACTGACTCATATGAGTCATTCATTTCAGGAATCAGGCTACACTGGTTGTGCTGTATGGTTTTGATTCACATAAACAACTGCATCAAAAGAGTCATTTGTTCCTGATTAGAACTACACCAGTCCATACGCCTGTTTTTTTTTTTTTGCATGCCGCCCTTGAGGACCATTCAATAGAAAGTTTCTTGTGATTATTCTGCAGTCTTCTGGTTGTATTTTAAAATGCTTCACTGAATCCCAATAGGGTCAATGGTAACACCTGATTTCAATAGTCCACTTTAGACTACATAACTTTGCAACTACATGTCAACTACCAGTCATTAAAGTATTAGTATGTAGACTGTCTGCTTAATATCTGCTAACACTTTATTTTTATGGTCCCCCAATAGGCATTACTGACTAAGTAACTTTGCAAGTACATGTCAACTTATTGTACTAACACTAAACTCCAGAGAGAGAGAGAGTTTCCTTACAAAGTAACATCGCCAACTACTGGACTGGCATGCATAATACAGCATTTTTTTTGTTGTTTTCACAGATCCGTGTGAACAGGGATCATTTTGACAAAGCTGTTGTCTGTGAAACTTTTCAAAAACGGAAAGGAAAAACTTTTCCGTTTTGATTGCAGTCGTTGTCGTATAAACGTACCTTAATTTGATCTCTGTGGAGGGACACCAGGGAGAACCTGGAATAGAAATCCTGGAGTTTAAGATGGACTATTGGTAAAGCACGTCTAGAGGACAATGATGTTTGCCTTTCCACCTTGGGGACAAAGTCAATATTGAGGTGTTTAACATATGAATAGGTAATTAATCTGATAATGCTACCATTAACAAAACTTCCCACAGTGAACCGTAAAGATAAATAAGCAAACAAATAGAAAATGTAATTTGAAGAGATTTAATAAATATTTGGGTTTTACCAAGGGTGTCATTTGTGTGCGATTGTGACAGGCCCAGAACACTATTTTTTTTTTTCTTTTTTTTTTTTTTTAGTCTTTAAAATGTACAAAATAAATGCCATTTGGTTATATGATGCAATACATACATCTTATTTTTCCAAATACCCATAAGGCCACTGTATACCAAAATAAAGATTTGTTTAAATGGAAATGCCTCCGTTTAAGTGCATTGCTCATGGATGAATGATGATTTTTGGCAGGCTCTATTACCCTAAGGACCCAGGTATATGTTTTTGTGGCCCCATGACTCTCAAGCTTGAGTTAGACAAGTCACCTTTATTTATATAGCGCTTTATACAATACAGACTGTGTCAAAGCAGCTTTACAGTATTAAACAGGAAAATAGCGTGTCGATAATACAGGAGGACAAAGAAAAACAATCAGTTTATCAATTAAAGTCGGTTCATCATTGATTCTGTGATGTCATCATCCAGCTCAGTTCAGTTCTCTTCAAATAGTGTCTGTGCAGTCAAGTCAACAATGTTGCCAGAAATTGTGTCCCCAACTAAGCAAGCCAAAGGCGACAGCAGCAAGGAACCAAAATTGAATCGGTGGCAGAAATGGAGAAAAAAAACCTTGGGAGAAACCAGGCTCAGTCCGGGGGCCAGTTGTTCTCTCGCCGAAGAGAAAAAGCATGGCTTTGGGAGTTCCAGGCTGACAAAAGTCAGATGGCAGAGGATCGTCTGGTTCTGTGGTCTGAGCTGATGGTCGACGAGGTCGAGAACAAAGGGGATCTACATCTAGGGTTAGTCTAGTGACATGGTTTCACTGACATTCAGGGATGTAAGAGATGTCTTCTGGTGCTGATCCCACTCTGGGACGGATATGGACTGGATCCAGAAGTTGACAACTTCCGACTGCATCTGCAGCCAGCACTGGCTCAGAGAGAAAATCAACAAATCTTGATAAAGTATGCATGGTGCTTGGTTGGCCGTATACAGTTAGACAGTACAAAGTCACAAGAATTGATCAGTAAATGAGTCTACTCGCCAAGATTACGGTTATAAACATGAGCTGCGTCTAAAAGGTAAAATGGGAGGGTGTTGCTACAATTTATAGCAATATTTTCAATATTTCTCAAGAGATGTGGTTTCAAATATAATTCATTTGAAGTGATGATGCTTTTTGTAATATTATCTAGAGTAATAAGTGTTAACGTTAGTGTAATCATTTAGCAGGTTTCTGTTTCAATAGAGCACATCTAGGGTTATGATCTGTGATCATTATAATTTACAAAAATGGCTTTTGTAGAAAGGGATCTATATTAATTTGGTTTATCTGTTTATACTGTTTTTTATTTGTTGAACCCAATTAAATGTACCTAAATAGTTGGCGTTTTTTTTTGATTTTGCAGTATCGTTGGAAAAGGACACACAGTCTCTAGAGTATGATATCTAGGTGAAAGAGTGTCTATGTTTCTGTGTTTATGCGGTTATAAACAAGTTTCTCTGGTTTAACCCTTAAATGCATTAATGTTTTGCCAATTATTATTACATATTCGGGTCTTTAGCGACACGGACCTATATATACAGCACAGATGGACCTCTCACTACTACAATAGTAAAACATGATCTTGATATTTTAAGAACAATTACAGAAGAATAAAATAAAGCATATTTCATTACCTTTTGAAACTTAAAAGGGTTCAATTTGAGCAGATTATTTTACCATCGCTGTCATCAGAGGAGTCATGCCCATTCAAAGTGGAGGTTTTTTGAGCCAAGTGGATTTTGAATGCAGCTTCCAAAAGACAAAAAATAGCAGATTAATATTTTCTATATTTAATACAATCACACTGCCAAGATTAGAAGTTAAGGGCATCATATCATCAGCTGTTAAATTCAAATCTGCATTCGCTGGCTGGCGCTGAGCCAGATACAGACGCGTTTTACAGCACTGCGATTAACCAATCACACACAATGCTGTTCTGCTTATGAATGCAATGACCAATCAGAGGTGTTCAGATGAGTCATCGCTAAAATGCCAGTGTTTTCTTCACTTGCTCGCTCACTGAATACCTCTTTCTGGCGAATTTTCTTGACAGAAACAACAAAGTTCAAATGTTTGTACGAATCTGTAAGATATTAATTTCATAGTGTAAACAGCTTCAGTGATTTTAATGGGAGTTTTTGAGAGTGCCTGAACTCTTGCTAGACTGTCAGTGAAAATGTTTTTTTGCATAGTTAATAGATTGCATTATTAGGTTACTTTGACCATCGCCCACTATAGATCAACTAATTTAATCTATAAAGGTGAGAATCAAGATGTTTCATGATATAGTTAATGCGTTTGGGGATGTTTCGAATAAAAAGGAAAAAATGAATAAAACATAAGTGCTGTTGTGGCTGTGTGTCACATGATGACCCCCCACCTCCCAACTCGTGCCCCCTTAAAAATAATGAGTGCATGACGCCCCTGGCTGTCATCGTCAGAGCGCACTTCCACAGTACATTCAGCATCTGCCTCACATTCACAATCTTAACCATATTCTCAAAACAATCTTTTTCAATGACTTCATATTCAATATTTTGATCAATGGCAGCTTATTCACCACATCCAGCATCAAATGACAGTGACATTTATATTTCATTGCGTATATTAATTGTTCTGCAGTAAAGCCGTTCAAATCAGTAAATTTTTTTCTGATGATATTCATTTCTTTTATGCCTGCTGTAATTATGAGTGAAACGTCACGTCATCATTGTGTATCAAAATTTTTACTTGAGGTAAAAAGATGCATTGCACATATTAAGTCATCAGATATGTAAATATAGTTGTGCTGGAAAAAAATACTTACACATTTACATACCTAGGGTCTCTAGCGACCCTATACAATTTTTACAAAAAAATAATCAGAAAACCGAAACTTTTATATTTTACTATTTTTTTCTTGTTATATTGTTTATAATTAATAGATTGAGGAATGCTAAGAAAGTTGATGTCTAACTTCAGGAGGCAGAGGGTAGACAATGATGTCCCGGGTCGCTAAAGACCCGAAGTATGCATTTAAGGGTTAAACTAGTTTAAATCACAGTCATTTGTGTTCTTCGCTGAATTCAAGCACTTCAGACTGGATCTCACAGCGCTGTTTAGTGATCGCGTGACCGAGACTTATCAGCGAGTAATGCCCAGTCTCAAATGGCACACTTCATGTGCACTTGCAGTCTTGTGGACATAAAATGGCTGCCACATGCACGTGCCCGTTAAGTTCACGAGACCGTAGGGTGTCCCATTCATCATTTTAGTTTTCAGAAGGGTGCTCACGAGCGTCCCCTTTGCACCCTCGATGCACACTTCTGCCGAGCCATCACTGAGGCCAGCAAATTTAATCAGTTTATCATTATTGAATATGTCCTTTAACACTGTGAAAAACACAAAGCTGGTAAACACTGACTGAGTAAATGCACAATTATTTAGCTGGGATTTCATTCTGATCTGTAATTATAGGGTAAACATATTTGGTCAGTCAAGAACCAATTAAACACATAATGGTTAATCATAACTGGCTTCTCAAGATCCCAGAAAAATAATATTTCAAAACATTTGCCTTTGTTTAGAAAGACATGGAATGATTTGTAGGGTGTAAATATATAAAGAAAATTAGACTTTGCTCGGAACTTATGGCTGTTGGGTCTGCTTAATCAGAACCATTGTTGCCCAGAAATAAACTGATTAAATTCTAAATTTGAAATCAAAGAGATGTACAAACTTCACTTAGATCCTGTCTTTACTATAATTCAGGAGGTATTAGGGTATGTGCAGATATAATGATTGTTTTTTATGGTGAAAGGCAGATTAAATATCTTTCTTATGCTATACAAGGCTGCATTTATTTGATTTCGAAAATAACAGTATTACAGTAAGATAGTGAAGTATTCTTTTATTATTCTTTTTTTATTCTTTTATTGGCTACTGTCAACTGTTTGGTTACCAACATTCTTCAAAATATCTTCTTTCGTGTTCAGCAGAAGAATGAAACTCATACAGGTTTGGAACGACATGAGGATGAGTAAATGATGACAGAATTTTCATTTTGGGGTGAACTATCACTTCTAACTCTGTATCACTCTCAAATCTGTGTCATTATGCTTTTTAGTAGAGTTAAAAAGAAAATCCACTAGTTATTCATATTTGCGTTCACATATCCTGCCCTTCAGGAAGTGCTAACAACAATGTACTGCCAGATGATAGAACACAGAGCCAGAGAACTGATGGATAATAGTAGGGCAACTCCATCTGCTTCAGCAACTTCAGATGACCATGCTAGCTGTTTAGTACAACACATTTATTTTCTGTGGCCTGTTGATGTTTGCTCTCTTCTGCTTGGTGATCTGAGCCAAAGGAGCTGGGTATAATGTCTTTAAAATGGTCTTCTAGTGCCGTAATCCTGCACAGAGTCACAATATGGTGTTAACTTTAATAAGATAGTAAACCTCTTTTGCATACTGTAATTGAGCATGATTAAAATGTATAGCAAGCCTGCCTTGAATGCATTTTGTCTGCTCGCAAAAGTCAGGAAGCAATTTTAGGAGGCCTCAGTGTTCGAACAAACTATGACCCTGTTTTCGAATACCTGTAACAATTTTGCTGTTTGCAAGGTTTTTTTTTTCCACTGCTGTTGGAATTTATACATAGAAGGGAGGTTTCTATGGAAACCCATTATAGGGAATCAGTTGTTATTATGCATATTCTGTGTGAGCTCGAGAGAACAAGAAAACATCTATCCGTTTATGCATTTATCTATTTATTTATGAAGACTCTGGGGGGTACCAAGTATATCGGTATCTCTTATTTCCATACTGTATATTGACATTAGCCTCTGCAAATATTATCTTTTCATCCATCATCCCTATGCATGAATGGGTGTTTTGTAAACTGGGCACTTTTGGAAAAATTTTCTTTTTAGAAAATAAATTATTATATTAAAACACTCTCTCGCTCTCTAGTTTATGTAATTAGTTTAATAACTGTGAACATGCATCCATCACAAGTGGCTAATTGAATAACTAACCTTTTATGTATCCAAATTACACACAATTTAAAATAACACTTTTTGCATATTATTTGACATTTACAGTTTGATTAGAAATGACAGCAATAAAAAAATAAAATAATATGATTAATATACTCTGATAATGTAATGTATAATGTAATGTAATAAAATATAATAGACTAACAAGATTTTGTTTAAATTTGATATTAACCATGATTTGTCTTTGTTTTTGCTTTTTTTCATTTCAAGCATGCTCTTCGGTGGCAGAAGACTGTTGTCTAGTACAATAGCTTTCAAAAACCTTTCTTTTGTCCTTTTATATAATTTTCACAGAACACATTTCACAGTTTATTATTATTATTATTATGGTTGTTTATTTAGCCTTTTTTCTCATTCATTCATTCATTCAGCAAGGAATAAAAAAAGGGGAAAAAAAAACAATTCATCAAATTATCCTGAAAAAAAAAAAATCCAGTTTCTGCAAAAAAAACCTCAGCATAGTATAAGGATTTCTGAAGGAACATGTGACACTGAAGACTGGAATAATGATGCTGAAAATGCAGCTTTGCATCACAGGAATAAACTGCTTTTTAAATATATTAAAATTGAAAACAATTGTTTTAAAATGTAATACTATGTTGCATATATTTCAAAAATATTAAAGCATCTTTGACTTTTGAAGGGTAGTGTATATATGGATTTTAATGGTTTAATATTGAAAGTCAGGGTCTGGAACAAGAGTAAGACAGCAAAATCTATAAATAAATGGCCTTTGAAAAGTAGAAGAACTAAATTACGAAGGCATGGTCAAAAGTTTCTGGAAAAGTTTTAATGTCTCCTTCATGTAACAAAAAGAAAAAGTTGGTATCTGTTAGTTTTAATAAAAAGCAACCCCTGGGATATACTGTAAAAGTGCCTGTAGATGAAGAAACACCATCATATGTCTCTGGCCATTGATTTCCATGCTGGATTCTAGAGGTTTGAACAGCCGTTGGGGACTCCAGTGACATTATGACATTCGTTGACTGATTGCTTGATAGTGTTTGTACTCCCCTGATTCAAAGTACGGACTCACTCAGTATGAGTGAGAATACAAAGAGAACACTGAGGATGGAAACAATAGATAATATTGATAAAGGAGAGAAGAACACAATATATTTCCAATATGCCACATCCCCAGAACTCATGTAAGGGCCTGTGTGTTGAGGGGGCCCCCCTTTCTGTCACATACAGTACATCTCATCCTTGTTGTAAGCTTCATTTCATTCTGTGTTTGCAAGCGGCCCTGCAGGATTCCTCACACACTATTAGAGAGAACCAGATGAGAATTTAGTATTCACTTTTCCATGTACTCACTGAGAAAACAAGACTGTTTCTTAAGTTGCCAGAAACACCTGCTGTAGAGTTTCATTTGAAATTGTCTGTTGGAATTAGTAAATAAAACAAAGCACAGCAGAGAATTGGGAGCTTGAATCTATTGTATTAAAATATGTTGAGTGGTAAAATTCAGACGTTTCAGCTTACAGACAAACTTTGGATGTCTTAATCTTTGTTTCCCCCAATTATTTATACTGACTCTAAATTAATGTGTTATCAGTGTTGGGGAGTAGCTAGCTACAAGTAGCAACACAACTAACATAGCTACATTTTTCAGTAGCTTTACAGTAGCTCAGCTACTTTTAAAACAATGTAGCTTTTCCAGTAGCTAGCTTCTTTTTTCAGCAAATATCGATGTAGCGCGACAATAGCTACATTCTATTTTGTGAACCTGCAATAAACTGAACAGCGCAGCGTTACAAGATCCCATAATAAACGAGTGCATTACTGCCATCTGTTGGTGCTGTATATCACGTAGCGTCAGTAGTAAATGATGCTCATTTCTGCAGGCGCTTTGAGTTTGAGTCGCTGAAAAAAGCAACGCCCCAAACATCTTCCCAAACTTAATGAGAAACGTTTATAAACCTGATGTCCAACAAAAGAGAATATTTAATAACATGATTTTACTCCACAACATCAGTCAAGAGCTTGAAATAACTTAATTTTCTGATCTGATGTGGCTTCTTATCACAGAATGAGGCAGAAAATATATTCTATACTGTAATAAAGGCTATGTTGATAAGCATTGCAATATAAATTTACTTTATTATGAAAATACCCGAGATGGCTTGAAGGACACAGATAAACCATATATTGTCGCAGTTGTGGGTTTATTGTCTTTGTTTAACCAGTTTCTATCATTTCTATCTTCTGTTTATTCAGTCACAGATAGCGGATCCCTTTAGTCCAAATTCAGATTTCATGAGCTCATGAGGTTCGTTACTTCTGTGATGCATATGTGGAGTTTCCGCACGAGGGCGCCCTCTGGCCGGACAGTATGAAGAAACAAACATTCCTGGTTTCGGACTTACTGCCCAATCTGTCTATTTGGTCATAAATAGGACAATTAATACTTCTCTCTAATGAAATTTGAAGTAAACATGATAATCCATGTTTTCTCTGGTGTATTGTACAGGAGTTGTTTTAACCATTGTGTTTTAACCAGATTATTTTACCCAAATCGTGAAGCCCTAAACCAAACCTGTTAGTGCTTTCCCTGTCAGAGCCTCATGTAATGGTTGTTCAGAATTCAATATATTGCGTGCCATAATGCAGCCATACCGTTCACACAGTATTTTTGAGAAATGCTTCGGTGTTGCTTATTTAATTTACTCAAATACAATTAACATTGTGTTATTGCAATGCTAAATTTGTGTTGTATTTTGTACTTTGATTTGACAGTCTTATATTGTTGGTAATAAAAAATAAGTCTTTGACATTATAATAGTAATGGTGGGTAACTAGTTGTCATCATCTACTGTATCTTTGTGATCAACAAATACAAAAAATTAGGGCTGCAGGATAAATGCATGCGCTGGTATGCGAATCACGTCAGTAAAAGCCGGTTCTGTGATAGTAGAAAATCTCCAATCAAGTGCGTTCAGATGGAGACAGCATTACTACAAGAGCCGTAGGTCACTGACAAGCTAAGCACTTGATAGATGAATCGCATTCGATTATGAACGCGATATTGTCAGTGTAAGTGTTTTTATTAATGCCATTAATGTTTTTGTTAATACAGCGTATAGGCTATAGCACTAGCAACTAAATGAATGTAACATGGTAATTTTGGAAGTTGAATGTAAGGGAAATGTAATTTTGGAATTTCTGTGGTTTAATGTGATATTGTTGTTCATATATGTTCATGATGAAATTTTCTTTTATTATTGTAATTAATTTATAGCATTAACAAGATGATCTGCTGAATTAATTTTGGGAGCGATGACTGACTGATGACTGACTATTTTTAGTCCAGTGCCTGTATATAAGATTAGTATTGACCAAGTTCAGAGGCTGTCATATGTGGATCAACTTACTTTGTTGTGTATTTTCAACAGTTTCAATATGAAAAATAACTTTTATATTGATTCAATATGTGCTACGTGAAAGTTTGAAACAGAAATTAGTCATTTCATCTTGCCACTTTCTTGGTGAAGAAAACACATTTTTACTTAAATTAATCAAAATGGATTTATAGCGTTCTGGAACCAAACTCTTCATATATATATATATATAGCATATGTAGCCTCATGCGGGTATAATCGGGGTCACCTTGAGAGCTACTCTACATATCAGTTTGATTTGAACATGAGTTTGATTTCCTGGAGCAGGACTGATTACCTCTGGGGAAAATTCACATTTGTTATTTTTTAAAACACTATTAAAACCTGTTTGTCTTATAAACAGTCTTAACTATTTGCATGCCACATAAATATAAGCATTGCCTACACAAGGGACTTGACATAAAGAGCATTTAATTTTGTGAAACAGATTAGACTGTGTTGCTAATGGCCAGATCTATTAAAGGAATAACTTACCCAAAAATTAAAATAATCCACCTGACTCCAGTCCATCAATTAACGTCTTGTGAAGTGAAAAGCTGTGTGTTTGTAAAAAACAAATTCATAATTAAGGCATTTTAACTTTAAACCATTTCTTCTGGCCTTGTATTTTAGCCATAAGCAATGTGTTTCTTACAAACACACAGCTTTACACTTGACAAGACATTAATTAAGTGATTGACTGGAGTCGTGTGGATTACTTGTGAATTATTGTGATGTTTTTATCAGCTGTTTGGACTCTCATTCTGATGGCACCCATTCACTGCAGAGCATCCATTGGTGAGCAAGTGATGTAATGCATCTGTTCAAATGAAGAAACAAACTCATCTACATCTTGGATGGCCTGAGGGTGAGTACATTTTCAGAAATATTTTGGGTGAACTACTCCTTTAAAGAACAATAGCATTTGGAATTTTTATAGTAGAACATGACAGTAGTTAATGTGATGAACTCCACCTGTGGTTATTTTGCTAGGGCACTTGTTTGTGGATACCTGACTTCATACATCCACTACAAAGCTGAAAAGTTGGATGGTTGAAAGTCATTGCAAAAACGTCTGAGAAAAGCAATGTATTTTTCTGAGGAAAACTTTAGAATCAAGTTTGCAGATGACATTTGATTTGATATTTTATCTAATGCAGTGATATTAATGCATTACTTTTTTTGGACTATCGTGTGTCTCAGTGCCACAAAAAAACAAGAAATATTACACTGGTTTGAAGAACTTATAATGTAAAATGAATACCTTTTCAAAGGCAACCCAAGAACCCTATAAAGAATGCTTCTTCAATAAGATGGTTATTTGCTAAACCTATTTTTAATCAAGACCTAAGTTTGAATGCCGTACAATTTGGCTATACACATATACTGTATACACATATACATATTCAAAGGCTATTATACTAAAAATCAATATGTGTGAAGGCAATAGTAGCACCAATACTAAAAGCTCTTTTTTTTTTTTGCATGACGCAGGCCATTAAATTCCGTTATATCGCTCAGAAACCTAGATAATGACATTTCTTTATGCTTTATGCTTCTTTGCAAAGTTAAACTTTAAGAGCTGTTTTCTTTGGCTTCATCCAACATTTCAAGTTTTTTGCAGCTTGTGTGTAGATATCCAACTGTGAAGTATTTCACACCATCTACTCTGTTTGACCCTTCCATCAATCAAAGCCAATAACTTCCCAACAATCACAGAATAACACAGGCTCCAGTTGCTCATCACTTGATTGTGAAATTTTGCCTACAGTACCATTCTGTTCCTGCTGATTTTGTCCCATCTGGCACAATTCAATTAAGCATATGCTTGTGAAGTTTCAAATTGGAAAGTTTTAAGGTGCTAACTGTTCAGAGGAACATCATGGTGCTGTTTTCGTCAAAGTGAGAAGGGGCACAATGGCGGAGTGGTTTATGGGTTCCCTGTCTGCTCTTCATTAAAAGTCTTGTTGAGTCTCATGTAGTGGCTGTGTTGTAATGAAAGGCTCACAGCAAGCACTGAGGTGGTAATCAGAAAGCCCAGAATCAACTGGTAACCAGGGCAACTGGAAATCAGGACTCGTTTTTTTCTTCTTCTCCCTCTCAGACTTTTTCATGGGGTGCTCAAAGTCCATGGAATACTAATAAAGTTTATTCATGTTTTGCTTGCCGCCGGTTACGCTAGACATCAAAACCCTGTCGAGAATAACGCGGAAAATTTTGCACGAGCAAATACATTGTACGCATCATCAGCTAATCAAACTGATTATTTAAATGACAGACCTTTCATCCAAACAAGCGCAAAAACACAAACACCCCACCACTGCCAATCATCATTTCTGGCTAAGAGGAATGTCATTGAGAGAACCTCTGTGCTCGTTTTGGTGAATAATCCTGGCTGGGGAAGGGAAATGGAAGGATTAAAGGGTAATCAAGCCCATGATGGATCTGGGACTGTAGAGCTCTCTGCAGTGCTGTTATAATATGATGCCATCTATTATACCCTGTGCTGATACGTCATCGGACCAGTAGTCTCTGCAGGTGCGGTATAATGGAGCTGGCCCAAACACACACATTAGGAGCTGATAATGGTCGTAATAAATCCCAGCATGCAGACAGTGTTCTGTCAGAACTCGCTTGACTCTGGGAATGTGCAGCCTACAGACCCCTGAGGAAGGATGGTCCATGTCAGAGCCTCCCAAGATGGCTGTCCAGACCTCTGTCAGACCTCTAACACATTAACAAACGATACCCAACCCTAGTTATGACAGAATATGGACAGACTTGATATTGTACATTTCTTTGTTCATCCACTTAATTCCTTTGAATACCATTGAGATCACCCTGGAAAGAGGTTGTTTAATTCTGCCTTATGAAAAAATAGATGCCTTATGAAATGGCCCTAATGGGCCTTATATTGGAATTGATTAAATGCACCCATATGCTTCAGAACCTCTGTCAGTTTGGCACTGAACATAATTGGTTGTAATTAAATAATTAAGTAGAATAAATTTAGGCACCGTATTGCGAATCATTGCTCAGAATTCTTGTTTAAATCTATGGGGTTCTTCCGGAAAAAGGGGGCACTAAGATAATATCTCATTACTACAACCAAATTACTCCATTTTCAAGAATGTACAAATAAGGCTCATTATGTGCTCCCTCGACGTGAATTTTCAGTTTTGGGGGTTGCAAGTGTTTTTTTTCCATTATCAGCAAAAAGCTACAGATCTATGGTGGATCCATACAGTAAAATCTTTTGAATTATAATTTAATTGTGTGTGTGTGTGTGTGTGTGTGGTGGATTTTTTTTCATCTAACTGTTCCAAGTAAACTTAATAATTTTAGTAACTAATAATTTTCAGCTGTAATTTGTTGTGTACTTGTTGATGAGGGAAGGTGTGACTTGAAAAGGCAAACACTTTAAATTCAGACATGCATAATTATTAGGTAGATTTCTACTGCAAGTAATAATGGGCAAAAAACGAGACTTTGACTGAAAACTCAAAAATTACAAAATGTCTACCAGAAGAAAAAAAAAATCAGTACTCTGGAAATTTCCAAACTATTAAAGTGTGACCATTGGGCAATCAAGTGGTTTGTCAATAATAGTTAGCTGGGTCTAAAAAAAAAAATGTAAAAAAAAAAAAAAAAAAATGGGAAAAAAAGGTGCAAGCTAATGGACCCAGAGCACCAGTTCGAGTCAGGTAACAGCAAAGTGAGGGTGGTGTAATGTTGTGGGCTGCTATTATTAGTGATGAGCTAGTTGGACCTTTTCAGGTTGCAGATGGACTGAAAATGAAATCCCAAAACTACTGCCAGTTTCTGGAAGATACGTTCTTCAACCAGTGGTACAAGAAGTAGTCAGCAGCATTCAAGAAGGCCATGATCCTTATGCATGACAATGCTCCATCACATGCAGTCAAGTTTGGCTTGCCAGAAAAGGCTTCTTAGATGCTAGAATAATGGCCTGGCCCCCTTGTTCATCTGATTTAAACCCAACTGGAAACTCATGGGCCCTTCTCAAGCATGAGATTTACAGTGACAGAAAACAATACAAGTAATTGAAAAGAAAGATGGCTGTACTGGCCACTGCATACTTTGAAAGGACATAATTTTTGTTTGTTTGTTTGTTTAAACATTCTCGTATTACACATTGAGATAAATAAAGAAAAATCATATAATCTAACTGTCTAATAAGTTTGCACGAAAATATTTGATAATACAATATTTAATATACAGTATATATTATTTTATTCTATTATACATATCTGATGTTCTTAGAATTTCAAAGTTAGAAAAAAAAACATTGTATGTAAGATTACAAGAATTTATACTTAATTATGATAATTGTTATATGAATTTAGTTCAATTTGGTTCCATTTCCGTTTTGTGACCTTAAATTTAAATTCAGATTGGAAGTCTATATCCTGTTTGCTACAATAATGTCAAATGTCTAATTCAGAGCCTATATGCATTCTCGTGAAAAGAACTGAGATTTTCTTTTCCCAAATCTGTTTATGCATTGTACAAGTAAGCAATGTTTATTAATATCAGCCTTTCATTTTCTATTATGTTAAGAGCATCCTGCTGCTGTGGGTATTTACTGATTTGATTTAAATAGCTATCTCTATGATGTCTAGGCTGATTTCTGTGCACATTCATTTTAATAACGCCTAAGTTCTCCAGTGCAAACATCTGTTTATGGCTTGCCATATTGTTCATAAGTCAATACCTATATTTATGATTAAATCTGTCCTATGCATTTTTGCATAACCTCTTCCCCTCTGTAATTCTCAAGGTTCAAGCAGGATTTAAATGCATCAAAATTGCATTAATTATTTATTTATATTTCTGCATTGTCTCAGGCATTACGCTCATAACAGCATGACATTTTTCTTGGTGAATCTAATGTCATTTGCCCCAAAACAGGCCGCGGTGTGTTAAAAACAGAAAAGGCTGTGCTCTTGAATCACCGGTTTCAAAGGGTTTTAATCCTCTGAGAAATTTTACCATCAAGTGGGATTACTTCTTGAGCAAGGAATGAGGGAATCCATAAAGATTTAAGCTCTTTGGAGTGCAAGTACGGCTCTATTTTTGCAGGGTGCAGGTCAATAATGTCGCTCAAAAGAAAGACTGAGGGCACATCATTCAAGAAAGAACCCATGACAATATTCATGCTTGCTTTGTTATCATGCTTGCTATTTTTAAACACATAGTTAGACTTTTTTTAATGCACAATTTGAATAATAAACATTGTTTGCTCTGATAAGCATGATTTTTATATTATAGATAATAGGTCAAAAACATTTCTTGAAACTTGGCTTTTTGAACTCACATCATCAGTGTTATTAGTATAATTGAGATAATATTGTAGTTTTTAAAAATCTGCTTTTATTTTAATATTTTCCATTTTAATTTTAGTTAAAGTTTTAGAAATGTTGAAATGTTTACATTTTTTATATTTTTATTTCAGTTAAGGTTTATTTCAAGTAGAGATTTTATTATTGTATTATTATTATTATTATAGTTTTAGATAATGTCTGTAGTAAAATTATGGTGTTAGTTTAGAAATAATTGTAGCTGGTGTGGCTAAAACTTAATATTGCACTAAACTAATTGCTGCGCTGCACTGTTTGCTTTAGACAGCAAAAATATAAACAGATAAATTGTGGGCTAAAACAGAATTGATTTACACCCAGCTGGGAGAGAGAAACAGTCAATTTGAAGCCTGTCTTATTTCAAATCCATTATGTTGTGCTTGTGATGACCATCAGAAAACAGTAAAGTGAAGCAAACAATTAGTAGAAGAAGGTTCAATATAATGAGTTTTATGAGACCGGACTTTCCCAAAGCAAAAAAAAAAAAAGCTGCACAAAAATACTTCTGAGGTCTGAAAGCCAGAGTTCAATTTATGATTTAGATTGAAGTTGTAATTTTTTTTTTCAATGCCAAGTTTTTTAACCCTTATGTTGTGTTTCGGTCAATTTGACCCCCGAGAGGAATTACTTTTTGTTGTGTTTCGGTCATTTTGACCCCAGAGAGGAATTACTTTTTCTTGATAATGGTAGTTCATGTTATTGTACTAAAACCTACAGACGTTCCTCACACAGGGTATAACAACTTCCCCATTGTGATAATTTTTGTACGATTTTGTGTTTGTTTCCCCCCGCCCCTTTTGTGTGTGGGTCCTGGTCAAAAAAACCGAGCCTACAAAAAAAGTGCTTTTAAAGGTGTCATATGATGCTATTTCAATTTTTCTTTTTCTCTTTGAAGTGTTACAAAGAAAGAAACTCTTGGTGCATAAAGAAGATCTGTAAAGCTGTAAAGACTAAAGGTCTCAAATCAAAGAGATATTCTTTATAAAAGTAAGAGTCACAAAACCCGTTCGACCACGCCCCAACGTAGACTCCACGATTTGGGAAGATTTGCATAATGCCGCCCAGATGTTTACGCAAAGAAAGAAGGCATAACTTTTTATTCTCACTGTAGTATTGTTGTTGCCGCAGCCGAGCCATGTCGTGTTATGCCGCAGCCGCCGCCAAAGCCAAAGTATGTAACCACAGGTAAGTACACATTGAGGATAGTATCTACAGCTGAAATGTGTGTGTAATACACGATGTAACAACACTTTTTGGTAATGAAAGTACAAATGTGTAACAGCACTTGTTGGTAGAGAAAGTGTTACACTTTATATTAAGTGAACAATTCCTATGGATTTATCATGTAATTACTCAGATGTTACACAGCAGCGGCCAGTAAGCTAGGATTTACATATAAATTGTGGTTGGCGTCCAGAATGTTACACTTTATATTAAATGGACAGTTCCTAAGGAGTTACCATGTAAGTACACTGGTACCACACAGTGGTGCACCAACTCCACCAACTTGAGATACAACTCCTCCCACTTTACATATCCCTAAAACTACCCTTTTCCACCCTAAAACCTATCCATCTTCACCCTGGAGCAAATGTTCCAATATCTTATTACATATTGTTGTTGTTACCAAAATCTGTTACCCCTCTCTATTTTACACACAATTACTTTAGTTTTATCCAAATCCACTCTGCTGATGTCTAAACTGCTCTTTTCTGTATTTTAGGAAGCATTTTGATCTGATATGAACAGTTTCAGAGGTACAGCAAAGCCACCAAAACTGACAAGGCAGCATTAGAGGTTACCAAAACCCCTTACCCTCTCCTATTATAAAGTGGGTTTAATGTTACCCAGATTCAGTTTGGTCATGTTTTGCTGTGATGTGAACAGTTGCACATATACTGCCTAAACGTCTTTTAGAAAGCATAGTGCTCTGATGTGAACAACTGTATATATACACCAGAGTCACCAAATCTGACAAGGAATCATAACAGGTTACTGGATTTGGTGACCCTACTGTACAGTAAGTGTGCGACTGCAGCACTTTTTATGTTTATTCTTCATTATGTCATTTTCTCTACACCATTCAGTGTCATGTTGTCCATGTTCAGATGCTGAATGACATCCATGTGACTCAGACTGGTTGCAAGTGCATCAAAACAGAAGTCAGATTCCATAGCGAAAGGAAACATACATGAGCACTGTATCTCTGTCTCTCTCTCTCTTTCTCTATGACAAACAACTGGATGTATGGCAAAAAACAAAAATCTATCTGTCGTACATTTATTTCATCCTCAGAGGCAGGAAATTTCCTCTCTATATTCCCATCTGGTATCTATAAAGAAAGCCGTCCGGCTGCATTGGGCCTGTATCTTTCAGGATCAGGCGAATGAGTTTTCTTGCCATGGGCTTCCAAGGACAATTGTTGAAGCGTCTGAATAATCCATTTCCCCTAATATCAGATAAACTGGGGACAATCAGTCACTCCTTCAGATGCAATCTCCGTAATGCTTCAGCGAAAGGGGGGGCTGATTATTTGTGTTGCCTCTGATCATCGCTGACTCCTAAACCGGCGACCAACCTGGCATCCGTACTGCAGATAGCAGCGATAACATGCACGGGATAAAAGGCTTTCTGTCACTGCCATGCAAATAGTTGGAGATGATATGGCACAACAGCTACTTCATCCAAAAAGCAATTACACCCACTTTTGCAGAACAGCTGGTTCAGAATACAGGCCTCTAGGGGGTGGAAATATGAAACCGTTTGTGAAAGTAAATTAATTTAGATGCTGTATATGTTGTACAGTAATTATCACATGCCTGTTAGTGGTGCTTGCTACAGTAAGTCAAGCATCACTGTTACTATTGTTTGTGTTTACAGACATGAATGACAGAGGAGAGGTGTGGTAACTCTTCAAAGTAATCGGGCTTGTAGCAAGAATATCCTCAAGCTTTATGTGGGCTCTTCTGACTTGGACCGGTAAGCAACCACATAGCAACAGCCCTAGCAAACACCCAGAACACCCTAACATTTTGGTAGCAAATTTAGTTTATTTATCGTACAATACCATACGCTATTGTTAAGGCAATTGGAAATTTGGTAAAAAAAAACAAACAAAAAAAAAAATAAAGCTTTAATACTTTATTCAGCAAAGATGCAATAAATCATCAAAATGTAAAGGGCCCAGACTTGAACATCGTTGAAAATCTATGGATTGATTTGAAGCAGGCTGTCCACGCTCGACAGCCATCAAACTGGCAGACATTTTGCAAGGAAGAATTACCTGATACCTGCAGTCAGGATTCAGGGACTTATCAGTGGCTATAAGAAGCATATACAGGCTGTTATTTCAGCAAAATATGGCGATATAAGATACGGATTGGGGCGCCCAACTTGTGCCCCTTTCTGTTTTTGTTATGATCCCATTGTATTGTTTCTGTTAATTCAAAAAAATTTATTTCAGAAGTGAAATGTTACGGTCTCCGTAAGGTATAAATTAAATCCAAATGAAGTTGCTGCTTCGAAAGCCTAGCAGATTATAAATGGAAATTATGTTCATTCTCAGGGGTGCCCAAACTTTTGCATAAACTGTATTACAATTTCTTGAAATTTGAATAATTTTTTTTCTATTAAATTTTAAATATATTTCTTAGTTTAGAATCTTAACACGGACAAAGTGTCTAAACTAAAATAATCCAGTGCATTTAAAAAATTTCCTTTTGTGTTCATGTAGAGGAAGTACCTTTAAGGTGTCATATCTCACTCATCTATGTACTCAAAGGGTTCTGGGGCCTCGGGCTCCTGTTCTTCCTCCTCGATCTTAGGGCCATGAGCGGACACGGGCTCCACGAGCTCCTCCTCTTCCTCACTGGTGTCTTTCAAGATGATGATGCCACCCGTGTGCAACTGGGGCGACAATGTGGACGAAGGGGGTTACTATATGGTGTGACAGCCCAACTATATATATCAGGCAAAAATAGTTGTCAAAATCTTATGTAACGCAAAAATCCAGAATGATTTTCCTGCCAAAGCAGACATTTTCACTTTAGAAGTCTCCAAAAATGCAAAAACAAGTGGCTGGATTCATGCCAGCTGACCTCTGAGGACTAAACTGCAGCTCTTAATGCTGTTTATTTAGAGCCATTGGGCAAATGTCTCTCTCTGAAGAGTTTCTCTCATTTGCAGCATGAGTGGTTTTACGGATGAAAACTGTCAAACATTCACAGCAGGCCCAAATTAAAGGAGCTAGACTCACAGGCTTGAAGGGCTGGTATCTGCAGCTGTCAGGCATGGCGAGGACCTTGAGTTGGGCGGGCATGGCACGTGCTGGGTTCTCCAACATCTGGAAGTTTGGCTCCGGCTCTTTTTTCTTTTCTTTTTCTTTCTCCTTCTCTTTCTCCTTCTCTTTCTCCTTCTCTTTCTCCTTCTCTTTCTCCTCGTCCTTCTTCTCTTTCTCGGCCTCTGCCTGTGTTTCCTGCATCAGATAAAGAGGAAATCACTGGGGTTCTGTGGTACATGACATGCAAAAGGTTTCTGGGAGTGCTGTAGGACATGCATACCACTTCCATCTTTTCCTCTTCCT